>JAJPUD010001963.1:0-63465 GCA_023553655.1 Myrmecobius fasciatus
TATCCATCTAAATTCAGACCCTTATCTGTTTTCATTGAGACTGTTGCAATTCAGCCTTGATTGTGGTGGCAAGGAACTAGAAACTGAGTGGATGCCCATCAATTGGTGAATAAGTTCTGGTATATGAATATTATGGGATATTATTTGTTCTATAAGAAACGATCAGCAGGATGATTTCAGAGAGGCCTGGAGAGACTTACATGAGCTGATGTTGAGTGAAGTGAACAGAACCAGGAGATCATTGTACTTAGCAACAACAATATTATGTGATCAACTGAGATGGACTTGGCTCTTTGCAACAATATGGTAAATCAGGCCAATTCCAATAGATTTGTGATGGGAGAGCATCTGCATTCAGAAAGAGACTGTGGGGACTGAATGTGGATCACAACATAGTATTTTCACTTTTTTGTTTTTTGCTTGCTTTTTGTTTTGTTCTCATCTTTTTTTCTTTTTTGGTCTGATTTTTCTTTTGCAGCATGATAACTATAGAAATAGTATAGAAGAATTGTACATATTTAACATATATTGGATTACTTGCTGCTTAGGAGGGGATAGGGGAAAGGAGGGAGAAAATTTTTGGAGTACAGGGTGAGTGGTGAAACAACTTTGCATGTATTTTGAAAATAAAAAAGCTATTGTTCTAATAAAAAAGATTGTTGCAGTTATCTCCTGATTAGTCTTCCAGCTTCCAATTTATCCCTCCTACAATATCTTCTTCTCACTGTTGCCCAAATAATCTTTCTAATGTACTGATATGATTGTCCCATACCTTTACTCAAAAACTTTTTATACCTTCCCATTATCTAGAGAAAAAGCACAGAAAAAATAACTGGCATTCAAGGCCTTTCATAATCTTTCATTGACAGTCCTGTCACATGGTTACAAAGACCTTTGGAAGATGAAAAGCAAGGAATGATTTCTCTTGGGAAAGAAGTGTGTCTCACACCTAACATGTCAACATCATGAGACAATGTCCCTAGGCTCATTAATAAATTTGTCTTCTTTCTATAAAACTAAGTTATAAATCATGAAAGTAGAATGGTTCCACCATTCATTTCTAATTTCTGAGTATTTTAACAAGCCAGCAATTTTTTGAAAGATTAAAACATTTAAAAAATGTCCAAAACTGCTAACTCTGAAAAAGTCACATCCATCTTTTTAAGTTGCCGCAAGCCCTTATTCTGATGACTTTTACAAAGAGGAGATTTGGGCTCCAGATCTATAATATCTCAACTCTAGGGACTGTGTACAATTACAATGCAAGTCTGACATTAAGGGTTACACAAATTTTTCTATTTAGAACTAACATGGAAAATGCAATCCACAGAAAAAGAGAGGTGAAGATCAACTCATAGGAATTAGCCCACATGGGCAATAATTAGTAAGAGCTTGGTTATCTGTCATTTTTACCAGAGGACAAACTCTAGGGATTGACACTTATTATACCCCAATATAAATCTTTAACTTGGTAATCAATCATAGCTTTGGTCAAGGGACCAAAACCCAGTCAGGCTGGAGTTAAGTTCCAATCTCTAGAGGGCTATCATTTCCTGATCTTGTTGAATAGCAAGAAATATGTCGTGATAACAGGGCTATAAACAACAATAGTGATTTTGCATATCTTTTTTTGTTTTAGAAGGAAGAATTTAATTTTGTAAGTTTAAAATGAATCACTAAATCAATGTGAATTACCTCATAGTTCATTTTTTTACTTACCTGCCCCTTGACATCTTCAATTTTTTGGACAATTAAAGAGGAGACCTCTGTTATTGTTCGCTCATTTCAGTCTTGTCTGACTCTTTATGACTCCATTTGTGGTTTTCTTGGCAAAAACAATAGAAATGGTTTTCCATTTCTTTCTCAAGCTCCTTTTACAAATGAGGAAACTGTGGCAAACAGAATTAAGTGACTTGTCCAAGGTCACACAGCTAATGCATTGTATTCTGCTGATTCAGCCTCTCCAATGATTTAGTCAATAGTGGAACAAAGGAAGGAAGAGGAGGAGAGGAAGACAAACTCTTTCCTCTCTCTCTCTCTCTCTCTCTCTCTCTCTCTCTCTCTCTCTCTCTCAAAGGCCTCTTTTCCTCCTTGGAGTTCTCTAAACTACTTGTACGACTACTTGAATATTTGACTAAACAACTATTGACATTTTTTCCAGTATTAAAAACTTATAAGGGAATGATTATCTTGTTTTATTGGCCAGTATTCCATTCCTCTTGACCCAGTTAAAGAGGGATCACAGTATATAGTTCATCTTTTTAAAGATTATTTTAATAGCTAATGGCGTCTGTTGGTTGATGGATTGATTGAAGTATGGGTTTCAAATTCTTCCCTTACAATAATTTCCTTAAAAAGAAATTTTTGACAAAAAAATGTAGATGAATATTCCTTTTAACCAAGGCTTAATTTGGAAGTACTTGATTTCAACATCAGTTCATGGTAATGTCAAAGAAGGTGAAGAAGAGAATAATAATTGACATTATATGATGCTTCAAAGTTTGAAAGTCACTTTTATCTCAGAATCATAGCATTAGAACTTAAAAGACTCATAGAAGCCAGATGATCCAATTACCTCATTTTACAAATGTGAAAACTAAGATCAGAGTGATTAAGTGGCATAAGCAAAGTCACATAATTAGTAATTACAAGAAGAAAAATTTGAACAGTTTCTTTGCCTCTTTCTTGGTTTTTCTATTATACCACATTATCTCCCATATGTGTCTCCAAACAACCCTCTTTAGTACTACAAATATAATGACTCCCATTTTACAGATGAAGAAACTGAGGCTCAAAGAGATCAGTTGGCTTGTCCAGGGTCAAAAAGTTTGAAGTATGAGTTAGAAGGTACCAGATAATAGGATTTGAAGAGTTCCCATTGTCCTGAGCTAGTCTGTGTCCAGACCAAGAACCAGAACAAAACACAGGGATCATTTCTATGGACCATCATCTCTTCAGAATCTGCTTAAAATAATCCCAGATTACAAATACTGTTTCTTTATTGTTTTGTTTTCAACATTCACCCTTGCAAAACCTTGTGTTCCAATTTTTTTTCCTCCCTTCCCCCACCCTCTCACCTAGACAGCAAGCAATCCAATATATGTTAAACATGTGCAATTCATCTATACATATTTACACAAATATCATGCTGCAGGAGAACAATCAGATCAAAAAGAAAAAAATGAAAAAGAAAGCAAAATGCAAGCAAACAACAAAAAGAATGAAATTACAATGTTGTAATCCACACTCAGTTCCCACAGTCCTCTCTCTGGATGCAGATGGCACTCTCCACAAGTCTATTGGAATTGCCCTGAATCACCTCCCTGCTGAAAAGAACCACGTCCATCAGAATTGATCATCATATAATCTTGCTGTTGTTGTGTACAATGTTCTCCTGATTCCACTCACTTTGCTCAGCATCAGTTCATGCAAGTCTCTCCAGGCCTCTCTGAAGTCATCCTGCTGGTCGTTTCTTACAGAACAATAGTATTCCATAACATTCATATACCATAATTTATTCAGCCATTCTCCAACTGATGGGCATCCACTCAGTTCCCAGTTTTTTGCCACTACAAAAAGGGCTGCCACAAACATTCTTGCACATGTGGGTCCCTTTCCCTCCTCTAAGATCTCTTTGGGATATAAGCCCAATAGAAATGCTGCTGGGTCAAATGGTATGCATAGTTTGATAACTTTTTGAGCATAGTTCCAAATTGCTCTCCAGAATGGTTGGATCCGTTCACAGTTCCACCAACAATGTATCAGTGTCCCAGTTTTCCCACATCCCTTCCAACATTCATCGTTATCTTTTCCTGCCATTTTAGCCAATCTGACAGATGTGTAGTGGTACCTCAGAATTGTCTTAATTTGCATTTCTCTGATCAATAGTGATTTGGAGCACCTTTTCATATAACTATAAATGGCTTTAATTTCATCATCTGAAAATTGTCTGTTCATATCCTTTGACCATTTATTAATTGGAGAGTGGTTTGAATTCTTATAAATATGAGTCAGTTCTCTACATATTTTAGAAATGAGGCCTTTATCAGAACCCTTGCATGTAACATTTTTTTCCGGGTTATTGTTCTCTTTTAATCTTACCTGCATTGGTTTTGTCATAAGAACTCTTAATTTCCATTTGTTGGTGATTCTTGGCAGCAAAGCCCTTCGGGAAACTGTCCCAGAATCCCACCTCCATATTGGGGGGCCTAACATTTCCACAGTCACATCCATCTTTAAGCTGGCATTTTGCTTTCCTACTCAAGGTCCAGCATAGCTTCCAGAGAGTCTTTCACTTTGTGGTAGACTCAGACAGGGCTGATGCCAGCTTTGCTCTGGGCAAGAATTCCTGATGAGGCAGCCATTTAATTGTTTTCAATTTTCTAAATGTACCTCCTTATAAAAGTGAGGACAGGATAAGAAGAAGAAAAAGAATTTCATTTACCTCTAATGAACAAGAGAAAGGGGAACATTGTGTTCTTATCACTACTTGTTTATTAAACATTTTATTTTAAAAATTTAACATAGAACACCAATGCAACAAAATGTACTTGTAATTTCTTTTGGGGGTAAGGGTGAGGGAGAGATGGTCCAGATCTTCTATCCTGAAGCTTCTATCATTGCAACTTAGCAAATATACTTTAACATTATTAGCTAATTATCTTTAACTGATTACCTTCAAATAAATTAATTACAATTCACAAATTATTAAATTTTTCAATCTTGTTTTCTTTCTCTGAGACCACACCAAGATTCTTGGTCATTCATTCATTTTTACCCACTTTTTTCCTGTATTCAGTTCTGCATTTTTCATTTTGAATTATTTCATAAAGTCTTCCTAGGTTTCTTTGTAAATATGTTAGTCCTAATTATATCCTTGTCATTAATAATCAATTAATAAAACATATTAAGTTCCTACCATGTACCAAACACTATGCTGAGCACTAGAGATACAAATACAAAAAATAGTAAAAAATAAAAGAAGAAAATTCCTATTTATAAGATTATTTGCTAATGAAAGAAACTAGCACATATTTAACACCCCTTCTGTGCTACCCCCAAACCTTTCAGCTTCAAATCTTAGATCCCTAGAGAGTGGTTACTACTTTTGAGAATCCAGGGGTAGCCTATGAGATCTCAATTTAAAACATTAAACTCACCAGTCCCACCCCACCAGCAGTACAATTCCTATTAACAATCAGCCAGTAGACACAATTAACTATTAGCAAAGGGATTTACTAAGATGGCTTAGTAAGAATAGTACCGACACTGTCTCTCTCCAAATCTGAGGTACAGTCACCCCATAATACCTACAGAATTCATTTAAAGTGTTGAGTTGTGTCCTTTGGATTCAGAATATTTGCTTGGTTCAGCTTCTGCAGAGCTATTTCTCTTAGTCCCAACCAGCAACAAGGCCCAGGAAATTCTGAATTATTAATGATTGCAGACCCCCCTGGCCCTAGAATGAGCACAATCAAAGGAGATCTCAGATGGGTTGTAAATCTAGCTTTTGTCTATGTGCCAGCAAAAAAAAAAAATAAGACAGCAAACAAAACCCTTAATCCCGTATAAATTCATCTGTAAAGACAGACCAACACTGCATCCATAAAGTTTCCTAGCACAAAATCATTTCAGGTGCAGCAAACTCTGGGTAAGTGTCTGTTTGTCTCCTTAGGGCTGGGTGGGTGGTGATGGAGACCAAGAATGGGGACAGGGGGTGTTGTCTCCTTAGTTATAGACTCTTTTGAGGCAATACATAGTTTCTGTCTAGATAAGGCAGAACCAATTTGCTGCAATTTGTAGGACCTAATTATCTGAAAATGAGAGATGTGGAGCCATATTCCCTCACTGCCCATGGGATGTGTCAGTCAATAAGCATTTATTAAGCACCTACCCTAAATAGGAACTCAATGAGCATCACAGGAGGTCAGGTAAAGAAACCTTAGGAAAGACTGATAGATAAGGAAGATATGACCAACAATGGAACCTTAAGAGCTATCTTTTTCAACCCTTAATTTTACAGGTGAAGGATCCAAACCCTAAGAGACTTTTCCCAAAGTTATAGAGGGGGCAAATTATAGAACTAAGACTTGAACCCAAGTCCCTTGATTCTAGGTAAAATATTCTTTCCACAACAATATGTGGCATTCTTATTCTGGCTCCAGGAACAATAATTCTATGGATAAAGTTCCTGATCACAGATTTATACTTGGAATGAATGTATCCTCTTCATTTATAGAGATATTATTGCATGAAAAATGATTTCCATTGTATCACCTTTTACTTTAATTATTCTTCCCTTTCTAATCTATCCTCCCAATTTCCTAGAGCATGGGTCTCACCACATCACTCCTCTGCTCAAGAAGTGCCTGAGGCTCCCTAGTGCTTCTCTATTGGCACATAAAACTACTATCTTTCCAAGACAATTCTACATCATTCTCCTTTATCCACTGTACTCTCCAACCAAACTGTCCATGTATTTGATATTCTCTGTAAACATCATTTTATTTCCCCTCTGCCTTTCCAAAGTTATATCTATCCCTTGCCTGAAATATTCTCTTTCCTTTCTTCAGCCTCCCAGACTTTCTTCGGATCTCAGTCTAACTACCTGCCACTTCCTACAAAAGACTTTCCATAATTTTCCCAGGTGTTGGTGCTTTACCCTCATCCCAAATAATGTAATCACAAAAGGCCCAGATATTGAGATTCAAGTGAGAATTCAAGTGAGAATCAATCAAGAGTAAGTAAGGTTGAAATGTCTTTAGTCAATTTGAAGGAATCACAGGATCTTTGGATCATTGGATGAAAGCATATGACTCTTCTAAGGAAATATATTGTGATTCACTGGCAAACTTAGTCATATCTCTGGATCTATATAGCACACAGTGAGCTAATTGAGAATCACAGATTCCAGCAGCAGGGCAGTTAAGAAGTGGTTGAAGCCAGGGGTGAAGGACTTCGGGAAAGGAATTGCCCTTGGACAGGATTGGGAGGATGAGTTTCTCTCCTCTCTTCCACCACTGACCTAATATTGGCCAAAGTCAAAAGAGCTGAGTGTATAGCAAAGCTTTTATCCAACAATGACTCATAACAGCTCTGCACTGGGAACCGAGAGACACATTGGAAACAAATGACACATCCAAATAAAAGGAATCCTGAAGGCTGGAATAACCCTTCGCTGGCCCTGTAAAATGAAGTTGATGAATTATATCACCATCTCCAAGCTCCCTTGAAGCTTCAAATCCCTAGAGGCAATAGCCACTTGGATCTCATGTGAACTTTCAAATTCTACTCCGAATCATTCCAGGCAACCCCATTGTAGAGGACCCCAAGGGCTCAGTCAGCCCTGGCTTTCCATTTAATTTCCTGAACTTTACAGTTCAGACCCATGATCCAGGGTCTGGATATAGAGCCAAAACCCACTCGTCCCTTAATTCCTAACATTGTCAATTCTGGAAAGATTCTAGTTCCTTATGACATGTAGGAGAATATGAAATCCACTACTTCCCATTCCCATTTGGGTAGAGAATTTAAGTCTTCCTTGAGAAAGCAATTCAATTTCACTGTCTGACAAATATTAATTACCTACTTTCAATGCCCCAAATAGTTGCAGTTGCAAGAACAGTCTCTGCCTTCAAAGAGCTTATATTCTAATCTAATTATTTGTCCTAGTCTCTATATTCATTCAGTCAGACTTGAATTCATGCCACATTTGTTGGAAAAAGTAGCCTCCAAATTGTTTTCTTCATATCAAGTCTCTTCCTCCTCCAATCATCTACACATCTGCCAAATTGTAGCCCTTAGGCACTTATCTGTCCACTTAGTCAACAAGCATTTGTTAAGAGCTTTCTACATGCCCTGGGATGTTCTAGGTGCTGATGATAATGGAAAACATAAAGAAGAAACTATTTCTACTCTCGGGAAGCCTACTTTCTATTGAGGGAGACAAGAGACACATGATAATCAATACAAAGTAGTTTGTAGGAAAGACACTAGCAGTTGAGAGGATAAGAAAAGACTTCATATCAGAACTAGTGTTTCAGAGAAGAATCTCATGAGGAGGAGAAGATGGAGTGTATTCCAGACATGGGGAACTACATAGTGCAAATCATAAAAAGTGGGGAGGTGGATTGCAGCATGGGAAGTACAAAGAGAGCCCAGTGAGAGGACTTATAGATCATGGAAGTTGGAATGATAGGTTGGGAGCAGGTTGTGAAGGTCTTTAAAAGCTAAACAGAAGAGTTTATAGGAAAGTTCAGGAAAGGAATAAGTTTTGGGGAAACAATAATGAATTGGATTTTAGGTATGTTGTCTTTAGATATCTTGGTCATCCAGTTGAAAATATCCAATAGGCAGTTAGTGATTCTGAAGTTCAATTGAGAGGCTATGGTTGGATGTACAGAAGACCCTGCTTCTTTCCTCTACCTTATAAGCTTTACCAAAATTCTAGCTCTCATAGGTAATCTCCTGATTCTCCCTGTCATTAGTGCTCCCTGTTTTGAGGAAACAAGGGAAGAGGGATACAGATTGATATCCAGCTGGTTAATCATCAGTTTTCATTTCTACTGGCCAGCACAAGAAATAATTTCATTAAGAGAGGCAGACCCAGATTTAATTAAATAATGATATTAGAAGCCTGTTCATTAACCCAGCCTTTCCGAGTCCATCATTCGCTAAGTTTTGTCTTGAGAGTCAAAATTGCATCAGTCTTCAGTAGAAATTATTCCCTGACTAGGCTGTTGGACAGAATTGTGCTTATTCACTTGATTTTTTTTCCTGACTGAGAGCATAGGCTGTCTATAATTAGTACATTCAGTGAATTGCCATCAGATTTCAGAGTCTAGTTATTTTCAGTAAAAAATATTTCATTTTTACTCTAAAATGCATGACAAAACTCCATTGACCTAACATACAAATTCAACTTCTTAAATCAGTATGATTTGCATGAAGGATAGTCAAATTTCATGCTTTTTCTAGAGTAGGAAGCCTCAGACAAGGTTGGGAGAGAGAAAAAATCATCCTGTATCCAAGGCTGCTACTGCCTTATTGGGTTTAGCTTAGCAAGATGTTCAACATGTCAAACTCTATTTCTTAGAGAACAAATAGGAAGAGCAAAGCTTACCAGAGAACTGTTTGCCCATCTTTTTATGAAAGGAAAAGGAATTAACTCTTGACGACTTCAACTTAAGCTATGTATGATGGGAAATTAACAAACTATGAAAATGTAGGAGCCATTCCTGCTGTTTTTTACTACCTCTGTTTAAATTGCTACTTGAACTGTAAATAAATGTTTGCAAATTCACCTCCATAAACTAGTTCAGTACCCAGAGATCAGAAGAGAAAGTTGTAGTTAATGTGCTGTGAAGAGATAATTCCCAGAAAGATAGAAGGAATTTTTCTCTTGTGATTGTGAATAGTACAGACAAATCTCCAAGGGATCACCAAGGCAAGTTGGAAAATGAGGGTTAAGTTAGTAGGGCCCCTCTCTTTTTCTGGCTGACCTTGGATGAAGAAACTAAATTCCCAGACCATTAAGAGATGGGTAAACATATTGCAGAATTCCTGAATTGGAAAGAACTTCAGAGGCCATCCAAAACAATCAATGAATAAACAAGAGTATCCTCTATACCAGAATCCAAGCTACAAGCGACAGTGCATATCCTGAAACCAATTGAAAAGTAATTGGGAAAGGTTTGCCAAAATAAATAGAAATGCAATACAACATAGATAATGTCAGTTTGTGGTTTTCTAAGTCAATATGCAACTTAAGGGATTCAGTTCTGTTTGTTTGACATCGCTGCTCTACACCAGCATGAAGAAATGATGATCCAACCTTTGAATGTTGGATTTGAATGTTGGATTTCATAGGATGAGTGTCTGGATAATCTCCAAACTGAAAAAGACAATCCACCCCAGCAATTGAATTGATGGAGAAATGGAGAGAGAAACAATTTCGAGGAGAGAAAACGCTTCCTTCAATAGTAACCCATGAAAATCTTGAAGCAAAATCCCAGGACCATGTAAGGAAGTTATAATAAATAGTACCAGCTCTTGGTCTGAATTGATTTTCTTTTCCAATCCAGAATATTAATCTAATTGTAGCTCCATGTCAAAAAGAGGAATAAACTCAAGAACTAAACCATTAAGTTGAACGGATTCAATGTTCAAAATCATTCATCCTCGAAATGGACTCAAGTCTTATTCAACTTGTGAAAGAGTCTTATTTGGATGTCTTTTTTATGAATACTAAAGTCCCAAAATAAAACAATATACAAAAGAATTCTGAAAGGAAGGGAAGAATGTTTTTCTTGTTAATTTATTAAGCGTTTAACTTGAAACAACAAATGAAATTAAGATAAATGTGCAATTATTTGTACTTAGAAATGTACTTCTACCTATAATATCCCTTTGCCTCAATATGTCACTTCTCTAGACTAGGGCTTCTTAAACTTTTTCCACTCATAATCCCTTTTCACTAGAGAAATTTTTATGCAATCCTGTGTCAAATCTAATTCGAAGTGTTTTTGGCAGTGTTCACCCATGCTCAGTGCAAAGTGTGCACATTGTAGTGTTCAGAACCAAAGCTGCAGTGAAGTCTCATGATGCTACATGGTAAGCACTGCCAGAAATGCTTTTGATTTTGAATTGATTTTGAATTAATTAATTAATTCTGAATTCAGAAACCTTTACTATTGCCAATTGTTTTTGCAGCCCCCACTTTGTTACGCAACCCCATATGGGATCTCATCCTACAGTTTAAGAAGCTTGACTCTACATCAGGACTTCTTAAACTTTTTCCACCCATGAACCCCTTTCACAAAAAAAAAATTATATGACCTCAGGTACATAGGGATTTTTTTGCATACCCTCACATTCAGTTATGAGAATCCATCTGGGGTCATGAACCACAGTTTAAGAAGCTGGAATCTAAACAACTCTCAAAGACCGTAGTTAAGAGAAGGTATTTAAGAGAAATTTTTCAGTCTTAAGTGAATTATACCCAACCATAATATGCTCAGGATGGCTTTTATTACTCCTTTTGTAGACTTCTGAATTTAAGGGAAATAATCTTACTAATAATGTATGACAAAAAGACCAAGAACTTGATCCTAATGTTTGTGCTTACTGCAAGGAAATTAATGGTGAAAAATAGATAACCCAGTATCATTTTTATTTTGCTTTGTTTTCTTTAGATTTTTATATTTTATCTACTTATTTATATTATGTATTTATTTTTATATATTATGGCTTTTGTTACTTCTTTTGCAGACTATTCCACTCTATTCATTTTTCTGTGAGGGATTCTTTTGAATCTAAGGGAAGTAATATTTCTAATAATATATGACAAAAAGACCAAGAACTTAATCATAATGTTTGTGCTTATGACAAGGAAATTTATGATGAAAAATAGATGCCCCAGTATCATTTTTATTTTGCTTTTTTCTTCAAATTTTATATTTTTATCTATTTATTTATATTGTGTATTTATTTTTATATATTAATTATATCAATATAAAAGTATATATTACAAAACATATGATGATTAATCTATTTATATTTTTCTCTATTTCAATAAATATTTCACAATTATATTTACAAAAAATTTTAATGTTCTCCAGGATCATTTTTAAGCCACCAACTTTTAGCTACTTAAAAGAGAGGATCACAGATTCAGAGATAGAAGGCACATTGAGTTCAATTCCTTGATTTTACAGGTGAGAAAATCGAGTCTCAGAGAGGTTAAGCAGCTTGCTCAAGTCCTTAGAGAGAACTAATTCCAGGATTCTAGACAATGTCCTCTGGCTCCACATTCAGTGCCCCTTCTATCATACTGCCTTGCCATTTTCCCTAAAAGAATTCTCAGAGATATCCATCCAGTGACATCTTTCTAAAATCTATGAATCTGATGAAGATAAAAACTTTATTTTATCTTAGGGGTCACTGACACTGATTCTATATCACACTAAGTATAGTGTTATGTCAGTTATTATTATCTTCTCCTGTGAAATCGATTTATGTGAACTTAATAAAGTGCAAAACAGACCCAGTGATGCATGTCTGCTATGGAGGAACAGTCTGGCTACATTAAGAGTTTATCTGCAGGTTGGCCAGAGAGTCATGAGTATTTTGACCACTAGAATTCTTGATGACCTTCTACTAAATTATAGGATTGGGACCTAAGTTGGAGGAGAGAGCAGGACATTGACATTTTGAAGTTATCAGAAGGTTTTATACTGTAGGTATGAATGCATTGAGATGGCTCATGGTAGTAAAGAATCATGGACAAAAATGAGAACACTCATACTAATTTTGCCTTTAATAGTAACAAGCTTTATGATCTTGGGATTTCATTAGGTTTTGTCTTATCTATTTCTTAAATGAGGAAATTGGACAAAATCAGAAGTTACTATTTTTATGCCCTGGTCTCCTTTGACAGTCTTATAAATCTGATAGACCTCTTCTTAGAACTATATATTTAAATTCATAAAATAATACACAGGATAACAAAGGAAACTAATGCTGGAAAAGATGCAATATTTTTCTTCATCCTGGTTAATGGACCCCCTGAAATCTATCTCTGTTAAAATTGTATTTTGTTCTGATCCCCCTGATCTCTCTCCTTCCCCTTCTAATCAGTAAGTGTTAGTAGGAAATAAAATTGTAAAGGGGAAACTTAAAGTCACATACAAATCATCCTAAAGATGAAAGGAGCATCATTTACAAATTGTATTATATATTAACTAAAACTTACATCCTGGTAATATCAGTCAAATCAGGAGACAATATCTAAATACTTCCTGTCAAAGCTTCTGGTCCTAAGATATGTAAACTGCAGACAGAATACAGACTCCACAAATCCAGACCAACAGAGCATTAAAAAAAAGGTCCTGATAACTTTCGAATAATGACTTTGAAGTTTTACCAATAACTTTGAGATCATCAAGATAAGTTAATGAGTTTATCCAAGGTGGCACAGATGGGTGTTGGTTTGTTTCCAAAAAACAAAACTATCCAAATGGATCCTCCAATTGCTATCCTCCAAGTCTTCCTTATCCACATTGGTTCCATGCTTCCCGGAGCTCCCACTTTAATCCATGGTTCTGTGAATGATGCTGTAAGCCTCTACTCTTCCCCCTCCTTTCTCCATTCCATTCCTTGGGTCCATGCTACTATCTATCCCTGCGTCATTTTTGCCACTTATCTAGTTGGCTTATTAAGGCTGCCCTGTTTGCTGCTGCAAATTGTGATCTTTCCTGCTAAATGCCCAAAGAACTGAGTGTTCTTGCCCCCATTTCATAAATTATGAATTCAATATCCACAGATCTATGGACCCTCTGTTAAGAATCCCTAGTTTAAATGATTTTATTCAGTTCTAGAATTTTGTCTTCCACTTGCCCTAAAAAAGTCTGTAGAAACAAAAAGCCATTTAAAAAATGAAAGTATTAGTCAATAAGCCAGTCATGTTGCCTTCAGGATACCAAACAAGTAGCTAGTGATTTTTCTTTTTGACTAATGGAACTGGTTGTCTTATCACCATATGGAGCCAGATGGTATCTGACTCTGGAGTTGCTATTAGGTAGCAACATTGATTCAGGAAACAAAGGAGTTTACATGGATACTTTCTACCCTAAAATAATTCATAATCTTCTCTCCTACCCCTACTTCTTTACCTAATGGTCTTCATAAATTGCTATGGCAAAAAAAATTTAAATGGATCACTAGTGATCACAAAAGAGTCCTAGAAAATATAAGGAGTGGGGATCTCTGGTAGAAAGGTCAGTCTCTCATGAAGTTCTAATAGGTGGGGGATAAGAAGAATGGTCAGAGTGTATGGCAGTAATATGGGTTTACAATCCAATGATTTGGTAAATAAAGATGATGGCCATTGCCTCTCAGTGAGTGTTTGTGATTTTTAAAGTAGCCCTTCTCCAAGAAAATTAGAGGACGAACAGAAAACACTGTGAATAACCCCTCCCTCTTCTTTCAGTGAAGCTAGTAAACCGTACCTTTGCTATCTCTTAGAACTCAACTCAATAACTTGACAGTAATATCTCCTATACAGAAATGGTCATTAATTTTGTGGTCAGGAAATTAACAGGCAGAAACAGAGAAAGGGAATAATCTTATCTTCTTCTAGCTTCAAATACTCTAATTTTATGAATCATTAGTCTTAATTAGGGCTAGCAACCTTGCTTGCTCTGAGGTTGCCAATAAACCCCAAATAACATTAGGAAGTACATGAATCAATGCACAGGTGTTTGGGTTGCCATATTATAGCTCAGATGGAGAGATCTGTGTGTTGGAAGGAGGAAGAACAAGTGAGCCCTGTGGAGATCTTTGCATGGTAGAAATATGTGACTGGGGGAAGCTGACCATTTCCAGGTAATTTTCCTCATGGTTTCTGGACCTGTGGTCATCTAGTTTGTGTATTCCTGGCAAAATCTGGAGTCTTGCCTTATCTTCCCTTGTAAGCTCTCTGGCCTTTGGGGCACAAAGAATCCCCAAGGATTTCCCACTTTTGACTCTGCAGCACAATCAAACCAATGACTTCCTACTTGTCTATTCCTATCTCTTTTACTTCCCACAGTTCATTCTATAACCCATCTTGTTACAATGGCCTACCTACTGGGCCTCCCACTATCTCAGATCCATGTCTTTTCACTGACTGTCACTCTTGTCACAAGCCTCCCTCCTTTTTTCTCTGATTCATAGCTTCACTAGTTCCCTTAAAAACACAAGGCAATTGGGGTTAAGTGACTTGCCCAGGGTCACTAATAAATATTAAGTGTCTGAGGCCAGAATTAAACTCAGATCCTCCTGACTTCAAGGCTGGTGCTCTATCCCCTATACCATCTAGCTACCCCAATTGAAAGCATTTTTTGAATCCAGTTCTCAATTTAGTGTTCTTTCTATTGTCAGAATCAGGATTGAAACCCAGGTTTTAGTTGACTGATTGCAAATCCAGGGAGCTTTCCATGGTCTCCATGAATAGATCAATGAGTGAATGGTTGCCAGTTATGCTTCTTGTTGATCTCCATGCCTTTGGCTCTCTCTCATACCTGGAAGAAATACCCTTCCTCTTTATCTTTTCCTCTTAGAATGCCCATTTCCTTCAAACCTAGATCAAGGATCATGTACTATATGAAGTTCTTTCCAGATTCCTTCCAGATGCTAGTTCTCTCCCTTGCAAAATTTGTTTGCATTCATTTTGTATTTCTTTGGTATATGTTTATATGGTCGTACATTGTCTCCCTATTAGAATGTTCATTCCAAGAGGGCAGGAGCTGTTCTGCTGCCTTTTCTCTATAACCAGAACTTAATACAGTGCCTGCCTTATAGTAGGTACTTAATCAATACTTGTTAACTAGCCATTGATTGTCATTTCATTCAAAGCAGGAGAACTGGCTATTCACAAACAGGATTTTCATTCAGAGAGGGTTTTGTGCAAGCTGCTCATCATTTCAAAGTGGAAAATAACAGCTGCCTAATAATAAATTCAATGAATTTAGATGAAAGGGTGGAAAGAAGAGAAGGGCTAAGGGTAGAGGCCAAGGAATTTGTTTGACAGTTTAAATAAAAATCCCCCTGTAGAAGAGTCCACGGGGTCAGTGCCAAGATATTTGGCATTCTAGAATGATGTTTGCCTTTTTATTCAGAGAGGAAAAAAACATCCTTTTGTTTTTCTTTTCAGTTTGGAATACACAGGATCTCAGGTTGATGTATTTCCTCAGAATCTTCCTTCCCTCCCTGACCTAGAGTTCAGTTTTTAAATATGTGGCAGCCCCCAGTCCCCCCACGGAGTAGTGGCTGACAGTGGATATCCTGTGATATTCCTCCCGCTGTCTGAATCTCACTGGTGTTCCACAGAGCTCAGCTTGCTGCAGGTAGAAATAAAGAAAGCTGGTAATGACTGACCCCGGGAGAGAAGCAAGATGGAGTTCCTGCAAAGATGACAGCAACAAGAAATTACAGGAGGGATCAAGAATCCATAGCAAAACCTCACTGTCACTGAGGAGTGGTCTCGTCTTCCAGTTATTCATCTCAGTGGGAGCCTGAGAAAGGAAATTGAATTCATAGAGAAATAATTAGTGAGACTCAAAGGCCCTGAGAACATGAAATCATTAAAATTTACCTTTGCTGCCGAAGTCTGCATGGTCTTGGTCCTACAGAGCACAGTCAGCAAAAACACAAGTCATTTCTTTAAATGTTGCTGAAACATGATTTTTTTTGCATCCTAGACCCCTTTAACTGCACAGAAGTAATTCGAGTGATTACTTTAAATGTATAAAATAAAATATATAGTATTATAAATGAAAATAGCATAAATAAAATAGATATGTTTTGCCATATAGTCCATATATTTCCCCTGAAATCTATCCAAGAACCCTAGATGGATATCCTTTTAAGACAGGGAAGAACCATGTTAAAGTCTAGTCTCCAAATGCCATTATTTTAACCTTTTAAAGAAGAAACTTGTAATATATAAACAGCTGGAGAACCAGAGGATCAGGTGGTCTCCAAACTTTATTAGTCAATGGGGTTGAAGAAGGACAGCATCATTTCCAGGGGAAGAGCCAAGAGTAGAGAAGCATTCAGCAGAGCTATCCCAATATTCTCCTCCAAACAACTTTAAAATAACATCTCAAATCAAATTCTGGAGTGGCAGAGTCAACAAAAGGTTAGAATGAGACAATCTTCTAGCACAGAACAACGTAGAGGTTTGGAAAGACAGATCTGTGACATGAGTTAGAAGGCTGGCCCAGAGTCAGAATGGATGAAATATCTGTGGGGAAACTAGATGATGGTGACAGAATTAGCAGCAGCTTGGGGAGTTCTCAAGGCAGAGATGGTAAAAGGACCTGGAAACTATTCACAAAGAGATTTCAGGGAAACCCTGTGCTAGCACTGGACACAAGACCCAGGCCCTATTTGGCAACTCTATTGCCTATACCACTTCTGGGTCATAGTTGAAGGATAAAGAGGAGCACTTTCAGAGAAAAGGAAATGGAAGCAGTATCACTTCCAGTCTCCAGGGAAAAGGGGGTCCCAGAAGCAATATAGATTGGGATCAAAGGCCCTTCCTGAGTAAAAATCAGAGGCCAGTCCAAAAGAGCAGTTACCACATCTCTCCCCAGATCACATTACTTTAGAAATACTAAAAATTTCCAAACCTGTAGAACTAACTCTGAAAAGAGCAGTGCAAAAGGCCTAAAGGTTAAGATTAGTATCCCTTCCTGTCCTACACCAGAAACAGAGGCCAAAATTAATGAAAAATTCCAAATCAAGAAATAGAGTGAAAAAATGAGCAAGCAGAATAAAAAGGAACTGACCATAACAATAAGCAAAGCATAAAAGGAAAATGAAAATTGGACACAAACCTTACAAGAATCCCTGGAAGAGCTTTAAATTTTTTTCAAAATCAAATAAGTGTAGTAGATGAAAAACTAAGTTTAAAAAATTAAAAATAAAAAAGCTGAAATCTGGAAATACAGTTAATAGTTTAGTAAAAGAGACACATAAAATGTACCTTCGAAATCAGAATTGGCCAAATGGAAAAAGAGATACTAAAGCCAATTAAAAAAAAAAACTCCTTAAAAGTTAGAATTGGATAAGTTGAAGCTAATGCCTTCATGAAATATCAAGAAACAATAAAAGTCAAAAGATTGAAAAAAATTGAAGAAAAAAGTGAAATATCCCATAGAAAAAATAACTTACCTGGAAAACAGATTGAGGAAAGTAATTTAAGAATTACTAGACTATTTGAAAGCCATTATAAAAAGTCTAGACTTCATATTTTAAGATTTTATCAGAAAAAAGGAAGTAACAGGTAAAACAGAAATTGAAAGAATCCACCAATCACCACCTGAAGGAGATACCAAAATGAAAACTCCTAGAAATATTATGGTCAAATTCCAGAGTTTCCATGTCTAGTAGTCAGGGAAAAACCATTCAGACACTGTGGGGCCACTATCAGTATCACACAAGATCTATTGAAATGGCAAAAGACTTGGGATATGATATTCCAGAGGGCAAAAGATCTAGAATTAAAACCAAGACTAATCTACCAAGCAAAAGTGAGTATAATCCTTCAAGGGGAAAAAAGATTTTTAATGAAAGAGTGAGCTTTAAAGCATTCCTGATGAAAAGACCAGAGCTAAATAGAAAATTTGACTTTCAAAAAATAGAAGCATAAAAATGTAAACATAAAAGAGAAAACATAATTTAATAAAGTTAAACTGTTTACCTTTCTATATGAGATCATTCATGTTTCTTCTAAGAACTTTATCATTATTGTGACAATTAGAAAGATTCTTCTTGGAAAGAGGTTGCAGGATTGTGTTAATTATGTTGGAATGACTTTTTTAACGGATAGATGTGAAAGATGCTCTAGGAGAGGAGGAAAAGGAGAGAAAGAATGGGAAATTTTATCTTACACAGAGGAGGTACCTTTACAATGGAGGGGAAAATGGAGAGGTGAGGAGAGCAACACTTGAATCTCACTCATATCTAAATAGTCTCAAAGCTTACACTAATACGTCTTATTTTTAAAAAAAAATGAAGTGGCAAAGAAGAACCCCACCACAAAACCATACCGTGGGAACAGGGAAGAAGAGGGTTCATTTTCAGAAGAGGACATTGAAGTAAAAAAAAAAAAGCTTCTATCCCAAAGAGTAATGAGAATTGGTTCCCTGCCCAGATAGAATTTATAGAACTCAAAAAAAGAATTTAAAAATCAAATGAGAGACACTAAAAAACTTTTAAAAATAAAAATAAAAACCATCAAGAAAAACAAGATTATGAAAAGTTAGTCAATTGGAAAAGGAAATACAGAGTCTCAAGATGAAAATAACTCTTTGAAAATTAGAATTGGGTAAGAGGAAGCCAGTGAAACTATGAGGGATCAAGATATAACAAAACAGATTATAAAGTATGAAAAAATAGAACAGAATATGAAACATCTTATAAGAAAAATGACAGATCTAGAGAACAGATCAAGAAGAGAAAATATAAGCATAAATGGACTGCTTGTTGTGACCAAAAAAAAAGAATCTTGACACAATAATGCAAGAAATAATCCAAGAAAATTGTTCTGGAGTGATGGAACATGACAGGAAAGTAGAAATAGAAAAAAAAATTCACCAATCACCACCTTAACAAGATCCTTTATGGAAAACACATAGGGATATTAGTGCAAAATTTCAAAACCTCCAAATCAAAGAGAAAAATTTGCAAGAAACAAGAAAATAAAACAATTCAAATATCCTGGAGCTATAATTAGAATTGTACAGTATTTATCACAGCCACAATAAAACACAAAAAGGTCACATATATCAACAATAAAAGAATTATGTCTGCAGCCAAAATATCATATCCAGCAGAATTACCTATAATATTAAATGAGACAAAATGGACATTCAATGAATTTCCAAACTTTCAGTACTTTCTATCAATCAAACTTAATAGAGAATTTAACATATAAGAACCAATATCAAATATCACTTTCAAGGAACTCAAAATGGACAAATTGTTTATCTTTTTTAAATATGTATATTATTGTATAGTATATGTTTAAGACTGACATCAGCAACAGGACAGCTCTAAAGAAAGATTGAGGTAGAGTTAAGGTAAAAATAGTAATTATGTCATACAAATGATATGCAAAGGAAGAATATACACAATGGTCAGAGACAAAACAGGCTTAGAGGAAGGACAGGATAAAAAGAGAGAGAGGAATAAATAAAAGAAAATGAGATAGAAAGAAATATGCAGATAGTAATCATCATTGTGAATGGAGTGAACTTAGTCATAAAATGGAAGCAGATAACAGAATAAATTAGAAATCAGCATCCAAGAATATGTTGTTCATAAGAAACACACTTGAAACAGAGACACCCAGAAAGTTAAAATACGAAGTTGGAACAGAACCTATTATGCTTTTGCTGAATCAAAGAAAAAAAAAGAT
Organism: Myrmecobius fasciatus; assembly: GCA_023553655.1. Taxonomy (NCBI): domain Eukaryota; kingdom Metazoa; phylum Chordata; class Mammalia; order Dasyuromorphia; family Myrmecobiidae; genus Myrmecobius; species Myrmecobius fasciatus. The sequence goes on from JAJPUD010001963.1 coordinate 19,964, forward strand.
ATAGTCTTAACCAAAGCAAAAGCAAAAATAGACTAGTGAGGACTTCAACTTTCATCTCAAAACTAGATAAATCTATATAGTGTAGTTTTCTGTGTGTTTCCTCCTGTATTTCATTTATTTTTTCCTTTGAGAACTTGGATGTTAAACTATTTGGATGTGTGTGTGTGTGTGTGTGTGTGTGTGTGTGTGTGTGTGTGTGTGTGTTGATAATGCTTCATCATCTAAGATGCCTTTTACCATAAGTTTCCCAACTTACGCCTTTTAATTAGGTCTATTTTTACTTTTATTTTGTCCAAAGAAAACTGAATGAGATTAGAAAGCTAGATATGGCATCTTCACAAAAACTGACTATGCATTAGCACATAAAAATCTTATATCAACATGCAAAAAATAAATATTAATGCACCCTTTTTAGCCCATAAGTGCAATAAAAATTATATTTAATAAAGGACTATAGAAACATAACTTAATAGTTGATTAAAAACAAATAATTTAGTCCTAAAGAATGCATAAATCAAAGAATGTCATAGAAATAGTCAATAATTTCTTAAATTAAAACAATGAGACAACATTCCAAAATTTGCAGAATTCAGCCAAAGCATTTTTTATTATTGTTTACTTGTTTCAGTCAAGTCTGACATCTTGTGTCTCCATTTGGGGTTATTCTGGCAAAGATACTAGAATAATATGCCATTTCCTTCTCCAGTTCATTTTATAAATGAGGAAATTGAGGCAAGCAGGGTTAAATGACTTACCCAGGCAGGGTCACACAGTTAGATATGCATCTAAGGTTAGATTTGGACTAAAGTCATCCTGACTCCAGATTCAGGGCTGTATCGTCTGTTCCACCTAGCTGCCTCTGCACTAGCAACAAATGTATATATAAAAAAAGAAGAAATAACAGGTGAATTAATTGGACATGCAACAATCAAAAACAAAAAATAAATTTTAAAACCTCCAATTAAACACCAAAATGAAAACCTGGAAAATGAAAAGAGAGATTAACAAAATTGAGAATTAAAAAATGATTGCACTTTTGGAGCTATGCTCAAAAAGTTATCAAACTGTGCATACCCTTTGACCCAGCAGCATATCTATTGGGCTTATATCCCAAAAAAAATCATAAAGGAAGGAAAGGGCCCCACATGTGCAAGAATGTTTGTGGCAGCCCTTTTTGTAGTGGCTAGAAACTGGAAACTGAATGGATGCCCATCAATTGGAGAGTGGCTGAATAAATTATGGTATATGAATGTTATAGAATATTATTGTTCTGTAAGAAATGACCAGCAGGACAACTTCAGAGAGGCCTGGAGAGACTTGCATGAACTGATGCTGAGTGAAATGAGCAGAACCAGGAGATCATTATACACGGCAACAACAATATTACATGATAATCAATTCTGATGTACATAGCTCTCTTCAACAATGAAATGTTTCAAACCACTTCCAATTGTTCGCTGAAGAAAGCCATATACACCCAGAGAGAGGGATGTGAAATGTGGACCACAACATAACATTCTCATACTCTTGATTGATATTTGCTTACATTGTGTTTCCTTTATCTGATATGTCTTTCGTGTAGATACGCTTTTTCTTGCACAACAATGATAAGTTTGGAAATATGCATACATATATTTGATTTGCCAATATTTTAACATAATTAACATGTAGTGGATAATCTCCCGCCATCTAGGGGAGGGGTGGAGAGGGGGGGGGAATTTGTAACAGAAAGCTTTGTAAGGGTTAATGTTGAAGAATTACCAATACATATGTTTTGCAAATAAAAAGTTTTAATAAAAAAAAGATAAATGGTCAAATGTTATAAACAGGAAGTTTTCAGGAAAATAAATCAAAGCTATCTTTAGCCATGAAAAAAATGCCCCAAATCACCATTGATTAGAGAAATGCAAATTCAAATAATTCTGAAGTATTACCTTACACTTATCAGAGAGACTAACATGACAGAAAAGGAAAATAATAAGTTCTAGAAGGACTGTGGAGAAAATGGTACACTAATGCACTGTTGGTAGTGATGTGGACTAGTCCACTCTGGAGAACAATTACTATTCCCAATAAGCTATAAAACTTTACATATTCTTTGACCCAGTAATACCCTTTCTAAGTCTGTATACCAAAGAAATCAAAGAAAATAGGAAAGTACCTATTTATACAAAAAAATTATAGCAGCATTTTTGTGATGACAAAGAATTGGAAATCAAGAGGATGTCATCAATTGGTAAATGACTGAAGTTGTATATTATTGTAATGGAATAATATTGTGCTATAAGAAATGATGAGCAGTATCATTTCAGAAAAAATGAAAATATTAATGGTTGTAAAGGTAAGTGAGTAGCAATAAGAACATTGTACACAGTAACAGCAATATTGTAGTGAAAATCAACTGTGAAAGATTTAACTATTTAGATCAAGACAATTATCAAAATAATTCCAAAGGGCCCATGATGAAAAATGCTATCCACCTCTAGCGAGAGATATGATAAACTCTAAATGCAAATTGAAGCATACTTTTAAAAAAACCTCATTTATTTTTATTCTTTTTTGGTTTGTGTTTTCGTTTACAACATTACTAATATGAAAATATATTTTTGAATGACTTCACATGTATAATAGATACCAAATTGCTTGCCTTCTCAAGGAGAGGGAAGAAAGAGAATTTGAATCCCCAAATTTTTTAAATGTTTTTTAAAATTACATGTAATTAAGAAATAAATAAATAAAAAATAAATCTTTAAAAAGAAAGAAAATTATCAAAAAAACAAAGTAAATAGTCATGGTAGGCTTGGAAGCTTTTTCTTTGGCTTGACATTTTGATGAAAACACAAACAAATCTCACTTGATCACTGTCTCCTATGGATGCAATTGAGCAAGAAGGGACAACATCTGAATTTTCTCTCTAATATTACAATTTATTTGAAGTGGTTTCCTCAATTGCATGAGACATAAGAGCTGAATGGCAACACCCACTTTATACTTCCAGAATGAGACATGAGGCAGCTTTGACCAAGATACTGCCAAGCATTGGCAGGCATTCTGAAAAAATGAAGGAGCCATCAGTCCTGCTGCAAGTAGCATATGAAGATGAACGATTAAAAGAATTGGATGAGTATCCCCAAATCTCATATTAAAAGAAGAATTAGTGGTAAAAGTCCCAGAACGGGAATCAGAAGACCCAAGTTTTCTTAAGAACACAAATCTAAACCTGGAATAGAACTTCAAAGCTTATCTACTCAAACTCCCCTTGTTCTATAGACGAGGCAACTAAGTTCATGGAGGTGAAGTCCCCTGCCCAAGGTTTCAAAGTAATAAGCAGCAGAGGACATCTTTGAACCCAGGCTTTTTGATACTTAGCTCTGCTGTTCACTATCTAGAGATAATCCCCATCATTTTGCAGATGAGCAAGCCATTTTCTTCTGTGGGCCTTAACTTCCTCATCTGCAAAATGATGAAGATAATCTCTAAGGCAACTTTCGGCTCTAAATTTCTGTTCTAGTGACTCATAAGGCAGAGTTAAAATCTCAGCCACAGTATAGAAATAAAGGAACATTTGAGTATCAGAAATTTGCCTTTGCTTTGTTGGGGGAATGGTCATCTTCATGAGGAGACGCCAGAGTGGAGTAAATGGAGGGGAAAGGAGGAGAATAAGTATTTACATAATACCTACCTATGCCAGCTACTGTGCTAAGTGTTTTACAAATATCACATTTGATCCTCACAACAATTCTGCGAGGTAGATACTATCATCCTCATTTTTATTGTTGAGAAAATGCAAACAAAGAGATATTAAGTGGCTTTCCCAGGATCACATAACACTATCTAGTCACCAAAAATGAGCAATGTATGTGGAATCAGGAGACCTGAGTTTGAGTCTATCTTTGCCCTGTTGAGACTTTAAATAAGTCAATACCCTCTCTAAGCCTTAGTTTCTTTATCTGAAAAGTGGGATTATATTTTTTAGAACTGGCAGAGATTTTAGGGTTAATCTATTACAAAGAATGAAACAGAGGTTCAGAGACAGGTAGTAAAAAACCTAGTCAGAATTTGAACCAAAATTCACTGATGCTAAATTCGGTACTTTCCACAGCATCACTATGGTATCTCCCACTTGGTAGGACTGAATGATATTTAAGGTCCCTTTCATCCTTTAAATCCTACGTTCTTTCATAATCTCCTAAAAATGGAGGCAGGAAAGACGAACCATGTACAAAGCTTATTGCCCTGGCTGGATACTAATAATAATATAAGCTCTTAAAGATGTGGAGAGGCTATACCTATAGAAATGAAGATAAAAATGGAAAATGAAAAGCTCTAGACAGCAAACTGTCTATACCAATCATCCAACTGAACTGAATTTTTCACTAAATCAGTGGCAACATGGAGATCTATTGAGAGTCAGAAGCATTCCAGAGACAGCCCTTGGAGCTCCTTTCCTCTTCAAAATTGGGAGGCTAGTATTTGCCCTGTCTATTTTACTAAGTTCTTCCAAGGATCAGATGAGATGATATATGTAGAAGAAATATTGTACAAAAGCACTTGTAGGGAATGGGAGAGAGCGTGAGATTCTATTTTCATTTATAACATCTCTCACATTCTCAACTTTCTCCCTATTGACTGACACAATAACTGTCCTGGTTCAGGACCCCATCATCTCTCCCAATACTTGAAATGACCTCCCTCCTCACCTTCACATCCCAGGATCTCTGGCTATCTTAATGTCACAAGTTTATCACAGCCTCCTTCCTGAAGCCCTTCCTGATGCCCCAGTTTTTTTAATTTAATTTAATCATTTCCATTTTTATTTTGAGCTCTAAATTCTATTCCTCCTTCCTGCTTTTCCAGCACCCATTGAGAAAGCAAGAAATATGATATCCATTACACATATGAAAGCCTGCAAAACATAGTTTTCTATTATCAAAGCTGTGAAAGAAAAAAAAATCATAAAAACAAAGAAAGCAAAAGAAAATATGCTTCAATATGCACTCAAAGGTCATCCGTTTTCTCTCTGGAGTTGGATAACATTTTTATTAGGAGTCTTTTACAAATTGTCATGCATCATTGATCAGAGTAGCTAAATCTTTTACAATTCTTTTCCTTACAATGTTGCTATTACTGTATACAATGTTTTTTGGTTCTGCTCACTTCACTTTAGACCTCAGCTCATATAAATCTTCACAGGTTTTCTGAAATGCCTACTTTGTTATTTCTTGTAGCACAACAGTATTTCATTATAACCAAATACCACCATTTATTCAGCTATTCACCAATTGATTGCATCCCCTCAATTTCTAATTGTTTGATACCACAAAAAATGGCTATTATAAATGCTTTTCTACCCACAGGTGTGATGTCCCCAATTGTTGGGACCTTCCTCTTGTCATACTGAAACATTCAAACATACTTTTGGCTGCACCAATTTAGATATTCCTTCCTATGACATAGATTCCAATATGTTGGATATGGAAGAGTCCATTTTCTTAGCTCATAAGAATACAGATGATGGATACAAGGCAAGAATACAAATTAGAAGTGAGGGTTCTATGCTAGTTCAGTTGAATTAGATTTTTGTTTCCCATTCTGTCATGGAGATGAATGTGACTGGTACAGACCTGTACAGTGTAGGAGTAGGTATAAAGAAGCATCCTGACACTTTTTCTGGATGTTCTCATATGTCAAAGAGGCTGCCAGACACCATCTGGCAAACCAAAGCTGAGAGGAAAGCCTTCATTTGTACATGAAGTCAGATCATCTTTACTCTTTAACTTTCTATGTGGGAGAATGACAACTGTACGTCAGCATTTCCTAACTCCAGAACTTGTAATTTCCTGTGCTCTATAGACCGAGGTCTTCCCTTGTGTGAATAGGGAGCTATTCCCACTGCAGCCTGGGAACTTCCACATGTAGATCCTGATTGTTCCCTCAGACCTATGATCTTGTTTATATTGCGTGGTATTCTGACATGACCACAGGATCTTATGCATTCATACCTGTTCTGAGGAGATTTTGTATGTGTCTTTCTATGAGTGCACCATGGAGGGGTCTACCCAGTGTGATGGAGTCCTGACTCACTTTTTCTTGATGATGTGAGGAGAACAGAGTTTCACTTTGGTTTTCCACATATTGTTCCTTGCCTTCAACCATTAGGAATTCATCTATTATTTTGAGTATACATGTCTCATTTCATGTCTATCTGGCATTGAACTCTCACCCAAGGCTCCAAGGATCTATAGGATATGTAGTAGTCACACCCTGGGATAAACTCAGCATATGGGATAAACTAATTTGGGGGTAACCAACAGGTTGCAATCCAATCAGTGAGTTGGGCAGTCATCTGCTCCACACATATGAAGAAGACTTCTCTGGATAGAATGGGTAGATTACAGAAAGAAATAATTCAATTATCAAGAAGCTACAATCAGAATTACCCAGGACCTAGCAGCTTTCACTTTAAAGGATTGAAGGGCTTGGAATATGATATTCTGGAGGGCAAAGGGGCTTGGACTACAGCCAAGAAGCAACCACCCAGCAAAACTAAGCATTATCTTTCAGGGGAAAAGATGGACATTCAGTGAAATAGGGGATTTTCAATTATTTTTAATGAAAAGACCAGAGCTGAACGGAAAATTTGGTCTTCAAATACAGAACTCAAGAGAAGCATAAAAAGGTAAAAGGGGAAAAAAAGTATGTTTTAAAGGTTAAAATATTTACATCCCCATATGGGAAGACAATATGTTTAACTCTTGAGGACTGTATCTTTATTAAAGGTATACTGAGAAGGTATAGGCATAATTTGACTTTATTGCAATAGTATAAAATTATTGCAATGATATAAAAAAGAAATGAGGGGTGCAAAGGGATTGGAAGAAGAAAAAAGAGAAAGTAAAATGGGGTAAATTGTATCACATGAAGAAGCAAAAAAGACCTATTGCAGTTGAAGGAAAGAAGAGAAAGGGATGAGCAGAATGGACAGATGACAACAACTGGTTCCAATGACCATGAAGGCAACCGAGGCAGGCATTGTGGAGTGTTTAGAACTTGATCAGACATTGACAATGCCAAGGTCATCCTTTGCATCTGGGCCATTGGCAATCACTCTGAATTCTGTCTCTCCAATGGATTCAATGATTCTGGAAGAGAGGGTGAGGTTGATGACTGAAACTCTAATTCACTTAAAACTTATTCATGCACAAGGCAAGATATTAAAAATGCAATGCCATTGGTCCTTTTCAAAGATAATAAAAAACAAACAACATGTCTCTGGTGACATCTTTTACTCCTATTCTCCCATGGAGTTCCTTATTGGTTACATGTGAAGCCATTCCCATAACCACAAGTCCCTCATCAATTCTTTGAGATTGTTGTGCTCCATGTTTTGCAATCATATGAAGTTCTACACATGCACATACATGTGACTTTGCATATATTTTGGATTCAAAAAATGGGTTCCAAATCCTGACTCTGCCATTTTGTTTTTCTGTTCCTGGACAAATCACTTCTCCATTTTTGATCCTCAGTTTCTCATCTGTAAGAGGAAGTAATTAGACTTGATGGCTTTAAATTTCTATCCAATTCTTAATCTGGGACTCTATGAATGTGGAGGAAGAAGCATCATGGTCATGCTGCTATCCACAAGGTCCTGAAAAACTGAACGACAGATTTGGAAGCTAAGAAGATAAACGTGTGAGGTGAAGCTTTGCCTTCTGTGCAAGAAATGTCAGCTATGTTTATTTTCTGTGGGCAGTGATGATTCACCAATGATTACTAATTAATGTTTTCTCTTCTCATTTACTAATGGAATACATTAAGAAATTACTCATTTGTTCTTTGTGGGTTTTAATGGAAACCCACTGCATTGTGGGTGAGTCTTTTAATTTTTCCTCTGCATAAAGGGGCTATGTGACCTTTAACAGCACCAAGGGATTAGAAATTTGGAAAACAATTTTCATCTTTTAACTATGTTCTTGATCTGGCAACATTTTGAAGTAGATGGAGGCCTAACTGTGGAGTCAGAGAGACTTGGATTTGAATCTTATCTCAGATATTCATTAGTTGTATGGCCAATCAATTAACCTTCCTGAACCTTAATTTTTCCACCTGTAAAATGGGTATGATAATAGCACTGACCTTACAGGTCATTTGTAAAGATCAAATATGATTATCTTTGCAAAGTAATTTTTAAATTGTAAAATACCACATAATCATAATCAATAAAGCCATGCTCCAAGGAAGACACGTTCCCACCCACCCCCAATAACAGGACCACAAAGATTCTAGAGGAAATAAGTATGACTCAAGCTGAATCAGAGTAATTGTAGCTAGTTAGAAGGAGCCCATTACCTCAGACTAGAGGATTTTCTTTTTATACTCCCCTCTTCTTACTTAGGACAGCTGAATGATTTAGTGCTGGAGTCAGAAAGATCTGACTTTAAATCCAGTCTCAGACACTTATTAGCTGTGTGATCCTGGGCAAGTCACTTAACCCTGTTTGTCTCAGTTTTCTCACCTGCAAAATGAGCTGAAGAAGAAAATAACAAACCATTCCAATATCTGGAAATCCTTAGTAGGGTTATGAAGAGTCAGACATGAATGAAATGACTGAATAACAACTTCTTTTCCCTTGCTATATTATTTCTCAATTTGTATATTTCTTATGCCTTGTTAAAACCCTTGTAAAAAATTTCTTTTGATCTGAAGGAAGAAGGGAAAGAAGGAAATAGAAAAAGTCAGCAGGGACCAACATACAATGGTAATGGCAGAAGAAATAGAGCAGGGAATTAGGGGTGAAGTACAGCAAATCATTAAAATTAAGGAGTCAAGCTCCCTATAGAGCCAGAGAGTGATATGACAAGAGAAAGGATTCAGTAACCAGTATATTGATGGGATAATAATTGTAGTACTGAAAGAGACCTTAGAGACTAGTGAATATAACTCTCTTATTTTATAGATAAGGAAACAGAGAAGTTTACTGTGAGGTTAGGTTACTTGCCCAGGGTCACATGCCCAGTAAATATCAGAGGCAGGATTTGAATTCAGGTTTTTCTGAATCCTGACTCAGTGCCTTATTCACTACATTCAGTACATTTTGTTTCTCTTTTGAATCCTATTTTATGTTCAAATCAAATACCTCCTCTACCATAATGCCTAATTTTATTCTCCTGGTCTTTAGCACTCTCCCTTCCACTCCCAAATTATTTTCTATTTAATTTGTATATATTTTGTTTAGCTTTATCTACATATGTTTTATTTTCACCTAATGTTATTTAGGCATATGAGGGTAGATTCTTGATCCTTCTTGTCTTTGTATTTGTTAGTGGTTTACCAAGATGCTGAACATCTTGTAAGTACCTACTAAATGCTTGTTGAATTAAAACTGAACTTTAAAAATAAGGAGCAATGAAAGCTTTGGTTCCAAAGGCCAGTGTTCCCCAGACTCATCCAAAGAGGAAGTGCTGGTATCCTTGGAAACAGAAGAGATTCAAAGAGATCTAAGACCAAGAAGTAAATCTTTTACCTTTCACCTGACCAAGATGACAAATAAGACTTATGACACCTGTACGCATACAAAAATCGATCTCAAACCATCTAGGAGATGAGACCAGAAGATTTATCGCTTGTGTGATTGTCACTGCAGATAGTCCTCAGAGGCAGGTCAAACATTGCACTTGGTATTGACTCCCAAATCCTGAAGTATATTTGCAGTGTACCAATTTTTGTCAAAGACTGATCTTTGTCAATTGCCTAATACATGAAGGACTGTTCTTAAGATGACTTCCTGAGATGGACTTCTATAATCATTTAACAAACCCTCTTTCATTACTTATTAGTGGTACCCTCTGTGTAAACACCAATTCCTCTCTTTCCTATCCCTTTGTAGGGAATGAATTGAGGCACTGCTTGGATATTCAGCCAAAAATAATATTACTCAAGCCAGTCTAACTGGAAACCCTGGGGTTCAAGAGAAGGGACCCCAGAAGTTGTAAAAGAAATAAAGAGCTGCCCTTTTGCTACCTTCGATCAGGAAGTGAAAACAAAGCACCTGACAATTTTAATTAGATGTCTGGCAACAAGCATTTATTAAGCATTTACTGGGCGGTGCTAAGAACTTGGGTATATAAACAAAAACAAAAACAGTTCCTAAACAGTTAGAGACATACATGACATATATAAAGTAAATGGGAGCTTATCTCAGAGGAGCAGTGCTAGATTGAGGGAGACTAGGAAAGATCCTTTTCAGAAAGTAGGAACTGAGCCAAGATTTACTCCAAGGGGAACATTCTAGGGATGGGGGACAGCTAATGAAAAGACATGGCCAAAGAGAGGGCATGTCATGGAAGAATAGCAAAAAGGCCAGTATCATTAGATTATAGAATATCTGAGGGGCTATAGCTGTAATAAGATAACAGGGATCTCACTCCTTTAAGGGACCATCCATTTTATTGCTGTGACTCTCTAATGGGCTAACAAGGTCTCATTTATTACACTTAATTTTTTCTGGTCTTTACAAAGAATGCTCTATAATCCCATCTTCAGTGCCACCTGTGCTGCTTAAGTTTTAAATGTAGGATTTCATATTTGTCTAGGCTGTTTTATATTGTTTATTTTGGCCCATTGTTACAGCCTATCAAGATCTTGGCAAATTCTGGTTCTTCTTCATTCATGTTAGCCATGCTTCCAAGCTTTGTATCATGCACAAATTAATAGCCTTGCCTCCTATGTTTTCATCTTAAGTCATTGATAAAAATGAACCAATCAATCCTAAATCTGCCACAGGCATGGTCTGATTTTCATTTAATTTGCTTCTGGAGCACTAGCTTTGGTGTCAGAGGAGCTAGTTTCAATTCTGACTCTTCTATTTGATATCTATGAGAACTTGGGCAAGTGACTTCATTCCTAAGGGCCTCATTTTCCTATGCTGCAAAATGAAGATTTTGGTCTAGATCAAGGGTTCTTAACATTTTTGTGGCATGGATCTCTGTGGCAGTCTAATTAAATCATTTTCTGAGAATAATGCTAACAAATGCATGAATTAAAACATATAGGATTGCAAAAGAAAAATCATATATTAATATAAAAATATAATTTTTCCATCCAATTTCACAGATCCACTGAAATCTAGCCATGGGCCCCTTAGAGGTCCATAAACCTAGATAAAGAACCCCTGGTTTACAAGATCTAATACATGAATGACTGTTCCTGACTTAGCTAGGAAGTTAAGATGACTTCCTGAGAGGGACTTCCATAAATCATTTGACAAATCCTCTCATTACTTTATTAGTGGTATCCTCTATGATGAATACCAATTCCTCTCTTTCACTTGGATCATTTTAACACTAAATCTGTAATCCTAGGTCCACAGAGAAGTACACACCAGTAATTTGCAAAGGGGTACCACAGTATTGTGGAGCGTGTCTTAGGCTTGCAAACCCAGAGAGAACTGGGCTTGAATCCCACTTCTGAAACTTATTAAAATCTTCATGATTTAGGGAAAGTCACTTTACCTTTCTGACCATTAATGTCCTCATCTGTAAAATGGGGATAATAATAGCACCTATTTACAATCTATAACAATAAGGCTAGAATTAGATAATGTTTATAAAGCACTCAGCAAACCTTAAAAGTACTATAGAAATATCAGCTATTCTCATTCTGATTTTTATTTAAACTCAAAGCACTATTTTATTTGTTTGTCTGTTTCAGTCCTGATGAAATATTTTGACCTGGTTTGCAAAGTAAAATATACAAAGCAGAGAATGTGTCTGGCTTGACCACATGTAATTTTTACTAGGGTTTTGTTTTTCCTTCTTTTGGATAGGGATGGAAGGTAGAAGGGAAAGAAAACAGTTTTTTGCTAATTGAAAAAAAAATTAGGGTTAAGTGAGACATAGATTATTATGTCAGGCAGGAAGCTAATAGCACCTGATGAACTACCTGGGTTTTATCCACTGGATCTCATTGGCTTGAACAAAACTAACTCAGAAGAATGGATCTGGAAATCTCTTGTACTGAGCAGCTTGGGAGCTTATCACTATCATCACAGTTTTTTCATCCATTCCTTCTTTAGCGCTTCAAAGAAGTACTGAGCTAATTTGAGGGTGTGCAAAAAGTCTACCATTTTTTTCTTATATAAAGAAGCCACAAGTTTTCTAGGATCACAGGGTTTCAAATTATCAAGAACTGAAAAGTTTATTTTTTCCCATTTTAGTAGCTTTTTATTTTACCAAATACATGCAAAGATAGTTTTCAACATTCAACTTTGCAAAACCCTGAGTTCCAAATTTTTCTCCTCCTTCCCCCCCACCTATTCCTATAGACAGCAAGCAATCTAATGTAGGTTAAATATGTGCAATTTTTCTAAACATATTTCCATGTTCATCATGCTGCACAAGAAAAATCAGATCAAAAGGTAAAAGAAAAAAAAAGAGAAAAAACAAAAAACAAAAAGGTGAAAATAATATGCTTTGACCCATATTCAGTTTCCATAGTTCTCTCTCTGGATTTTTAGATGACACTTTCCATCATAAGTCTATTGGAATTACTTTGAATCACCTCCTTCTTGAAAAGAACCAAGTCCATTACAGTTGATCAGCACATAATCTTGTTCCTGATGTGTACAATGTTCTCTTGCTTCTAGTCACTTCACTTGGCATCAGTTCATACAGATCTTTTTTTATTAAAGCTTTTTATTTGAAAAAAACATATGCATGGGTAATTTTTCAACATTGACCCTTGCAAAGTTTTCTGTTACAAATTTTTCCCTCCTTACCCCCACCCCCTCCCCAAGATGGCAGAAAGTCTAATACATGTTAATTATGTTAAAATACATGACAAATCAAATATATGTATACATATTTATATAGAAATCTTGCTGTACAAGAAAAATCTACAAGATCTACAGAAAAAAAACTGAGAAGGAAAACAAAATGCAAGCAAACATCAACAGAAAGCATGAAAATGCTATGTTATGGTCCATACTCAGATCCCACAGGCCTCTCCCTGGGTATATATGGCTTTCTTCATCACTGAACAATTGGAACTGGTTTGAAACATCTCATTGTTGAAGAGGGCCACATGCATCAGAATTGATCATCATATAATCTTGTTGTTGTGCACAATGTTCTCTTGGTTCTACTCACTTCACTTAGCATCAGTTCATGCAAGTCCCTCCAGGCCTCTCTGAAATCATCCTGCTGGTCATTTCTTATAGAACAATAATATTCCATAACATTCATATACCATAATTTATTCAGCCATTCCCCAATTGATGGGCATCCATTCAGTTTCCAGTTTCTAGCCATTACAAAAAGGGCTGCCACAAACATTTTTGCACATATGGGTCCCTTTCCTTCCTTTAAGATCTCTTTGGGATATAGGGCTAATAGAAACACTGCTGGGTCAAAGGGTATCGTTCCAAATTGCTCTCCAGAATGGTTGGATCTGTTCACAGTTCCACCAACAATGTATCAATGTCCCAGTTTTCCCACATTCCCTCCAACATTTGTCATTATCTTTTCCTGTCATCTTAGCCAATCTGACAGTGGTTCCTCAGAGTTGTCTTAATTTGCATTTCTCTGATCAATAGTGATTTGGAGCACCTTTTCATATGACTAGAAATAGTTTTAATTTCATCATCTGAAAATTGTCTCTTCATATCCTTTGACCATTTATCGATTGGAGAGTGGCTTGAATTCTTATAAATATGAGGCAATTCTCTATATATTTTAGAAATGAGGTCTTTATCAGAACCCTTAAATGTAAAAGTGATTTCCCAATTTATTGCTTCCCTTCTAATCTTGTCTGCATTAGTTTTGTTTGTACAAAAACTTTTTAACTTAATATAATCAAAATTATCTATCTGGTGTTCAATTAAGAGTTCCAGTTCTTCTTTGGACACAAATTCCTTCCTTCTCCACAGGTCTGAGAGGTAAACTATCCTATGTTCCTCTAATTTGCTTATATCACTCTTTATGTTTAAATCAAGTTCATGTAGATCTTTCCAGGATTTTCTGAAACCAGCCTATTTTTCATTTCTTATAGAACAATAATATTCCATTGCATTCATATGCCATAATTTATTCACCCATTCCTTAAATGATGGGCATCCACTCAATTTGAAGTTCCTCACCATTACAAAAAGGGTTGCTACAAACATATTTGCGCATGTGGGTCCCAAAAGTTTAACCCCCTACATTTTATAGTTGAGGAAACTAGGGACAGAGAACTATAAAGTGACAGGAAGTGCTGGATTTGGATCTGGGATGAAATCTAAACCCTGTTGCTTTCTACTCATGTATACTAAGAAGATGTTTGCAATAAAGGTGTCTGCCACTTAAATCCCCAGATCCTTTAAGGCTCAGCTCAAGCAACACTTCATAGAATTCTATCTTGATGTATCTGCCAGTGCCCTCTCATAGGCATTAGTATTTTCAATTTTTGGTATATTTTTTATTTACTTAAGTTTATATATTTTCTCTCCCAATAGAATATAAACCCCAAATAGTCAAAGCTATTTTGTTTTGATCTTTGAATGGCCTGTACTTATCACAATGCCTGACACTTAACAGGCCCTTAAAAATGCTTGACGACTAACTGAATGAATGAATTGTGAGTCTGAGCATTATTAAATCTCTGGGGACATCAGCCTTATAGATCATGTATGAAAGTGACTTCCGAGGCCACTAAATCCATTCTTCTCACAGGTAATGACACTGAGGCACATAGAGATTAATTGAGTTGCTCTAAGTCTATAAGGTAAGAATTTGGGGTTAAATTGTAAATCCTGTAAAAGTAAGAATTAATTAGATTCCCAAGCTCCCTTTTCCTTGTACCTTAAGCCAGTGGGATTAATAAAATAAGAATTATGGGATCAGATATTTAGAGCTAGAAGAAATTTTAAAGGCCAACTCTCATATTTTACAGATAAAAAAAGTGATGCACAAAGAATTTAAACAACTTATCCCCATCTAGTTTCTGAAATTTATTTCTGAAATGAGATTTGAGCCCATCTTCCTGATTCTATTTCTATGACTTTATCCACTATGCCATGTTCCTATCATATCCCTACCATGGACTTTGGCCTCTTTGAAAATGAGGCTCATTTTCATATACTAGAAACTCAATTGGATACAAATGAAAAGTTCTTCTGTTTGCCATCAGTAAGCTCAATCCACTAACTCATGCTGATGTGCCAATATATTGTCCTTCCCAGATTACACACGTACATTTTAACCATGGCCTTCTCTGAACAATGTGCCAAACAAAGGAATATCTCGGTTTCAGTGACAGTTTCAGTCATTGCAGGTGGTGAAGGAGGTACTTAAGGACATAGAAGCCCTGTAAGACCCCCTCAAATCACCTCACACAGAGCCAAACTGGATGATGTAGTCGTAAATTATGGATCATTATGCTTGCACATCTAAGGCATGACTCATTGGCTCTCTTTGGATGCTGAGCCCCAGTCACACCTAATAAATTCTCCATTTTAGCATCTCAGTAGAGGAAAACAGCAGTGATAATATTCACAATGGATTTAGGATCACCAACTGAGGGATGAAAGGAGCTTCAGGGGCCATTGAGCCCAACCTTCTTATTTTAGAAATGAAGAAACAGGCCCAGAGAGGTTCAATAACTTCAACATGATCTTATAGGTAGTAGGTGATATGTGACAGGTGATCTACCTAATGTCAAATCCAGTGTTCTTTCCACTGTTCCATTTCTTTAAGGAGGGCAGCATGGCTAGATCTGGATTTGAGAGCTTAGACTCCCAGTTCTATATATTTTATTAGAGTCACATATTCATAGAATATTAAAATAGAAGGAAATATATGTAGGCTATAGAGTACAAACTACTTATTCTATAAATAAGTAAATGTAGTCCCATGGAATTGAAGAAATTTGCCTAAGATCATGTAGGTAGCTAGCAAAAAGCCTGGGGTTGGGATCTAGATTTTCTGTGTTGGAATCTAATGCCTTTGCAGCACACCCTGCCTAGGTTTTTTAAGTAAGCATATAATCTGGAGATAAAAAAAGCCTTAAAGAATATCTAGTCTACACCTTGTTTGACAGATCTGAAAACTAAGACCCAAAGAAGATATCCCCAAGGGTGCACATACAAGTTGCTGAGAGAAGTCTCAGCTCAACTTTCAGTTGAGTATTTTTCCTCCAAGTTTCTCCATTCTTTTGCAAGACATTCTGTCCCCACTGGAACTAGGAAACTATTATTCTCCCAACCAAAGATGTGAGTAAGAGATTAGGGTGCCCTAAACCTGCCACATTTGCAATGGCTTGAACATGATAGTCTCTGCACATCCTTCTGTGTTTAGGAAGGAGAAAACAGAAAGGGTGGTAAACCTGGGTTCATTCCCTGCCAGGAACATATACCCCATAGGTGTGACATGGAACACATGAATATAAAGTCTCAGAAATAAGGATATACAGAAGATCTGCCTATCTACAAGGTTATTATATGGGAAAGCAAACAAAGCAGCAAGAAAAAAGTCCAAAAGAATAAGACCTATATGTGGTAAGAGGGAATATCTTCAAGTGTGAAGACTGCAGTGAAGTTGCTAACTAACCTATCTCTAGGTTCAACTCTCTCAGAAAGCTGCTATTGACCATGACCCTGACACAGCTGCTCTGGATAGTGGGAAAGGAGCAGCTGCTGCTTGACATAGTTGTTTCCCCTGATGCCCATAACACATATGTACAATTGCAGAAACGTCTGTGGTCAGGATGCAGTGGGAAACATCTTAATTCAGCATTTTATCAATGCAGTGAGGTTAGAAAATCCTCCACTCCACTAGATTCTGATATCTTCCAGGAGAATTCAGTTGGTAGTTGCATATACAGCAACACCTGATTCTGTCCCCTTGCTGAAAACTACATCCATATTAGTACACACTATATACAAATTGGCCCTCTTTTCCTTAAAGTGTTAGATAGCACGAATGTAAACTCTGTATTTTTCTCCCCAGTGGCAGTGATGAGCACCATTGTCAAGGTGTCAAACTTACCACACAGATAGAAAAGTATGTTTCAGCACCAAGGACAGTGTTCTTTTCACACTGTCTGGAAGGGACATTGGGTGTTTCTGTTGAAAAAAAAATGTACATTAAAAATCAGAGTTTAAAGGAAAAAGAGAAAGGCTTGTGGGCCATATTGTACCATCACTTTCTCTCTTTCTTTTCTCATTTCTTCACCTCCCCATTCATTCACAATAAAACAGAAAGTATTCTTATTTTGTAGGAAATCATTGCAAATCTGTTCACAGGAGTAACTTTTAGATTTGCAAAGTGCTTTTCTAACAGTACGTCTAAGAGGTTGGCATTACACATATTATCCCCATTTTATACATGGAGAAATTGAGATTTATGGCTATTAAGTGACTTTCAAAGTATCATCAAAGTAGGACTAAATAAGGATCTTGGAATTCTTCTAGTTTGCCAAGTGAAGGGAAGTGACTTGCTCAAAATCACAGTGGCAGAGCCAGGATTTGAATCCAAGTCTTCCAAAGTTCTTATTTCTATTCTACATTGTCTATAATAATTGTTGGAACATGAATTTGAATCTAACTTACCCTTTTCAATGAAACCAAAAGTGAACTGTATGAAATCCTGGGCTTTTTATACTTGGCTGGCATTATATTCTATTTTCAAAGTCAATTTTCAAAGCTTTTTTTAGTTCATCAAGATAGATTCTTCAACTGAACTAGTTCAATTAGGCACTTTGTAATGCCAATTTTCCATTGTATGTTTCAATCACTGCATTTATATATCTTCTGAAAATATAAACCATGCTCAACTCTGTTGTGCTACATCCCAAATACTACTGTGAGTGAGGGGACATGAAGGGTATGTAAAATCCATATACCAACCTGGTAAGGTCAATTGGAAGAGAAAATTTGAGTGGTATCTACCAAGGAGGAAGCAGTTAAGATATTACAAAGACCAGCTTACAACACAATAACATCCCATTACATTCATATACCATGACTTGCAAGTATAAGACAGATGGTATCCTTTGCAATCCTATGTATTTTATTTTATGCAGCCAAAGAAATCATTTGGAAATTGTGTTCACAGGCTTCTCTAAACCACCAGGATACCAAAAAGGTTAATAATCTAGAGATAGCTTCAGAGGAAAGTGAATGAAAATTTTGCAATGCAAATTTTTGTGGGAAATTGTTCACCAATCAATTCAAACACACAATTAACCCTGAAGAAATACAGAAATTTTGCAATCAAAGCACCTAGTTATTTCTTTCGTTACTAAACAGCTCCAGAACATACTTGATGTCAGTTCAAATTAGATGTAAATTAAAATATTTTCAGATTATTCCTTTAGCTTTGTTCTATCACATAGTTATTCCCCACCCACACGATAAATTTATTCCAGAAAATTTAGGTACTTGAAAATGGATTTATGGGCTCTAAAATGTGGTATCCTAGAGAACACTGAATTGGGAATATGAGAATCTGGATTGGAATCCCATTTATATTATTCCCTACATAAATGATCAAAAAAAACAAGAAACAAAGTAGGATTAACAATTTAGAGCTGGGAGGTACCTGAGAAGCTTCTCATTTTACACATAAGCAGGCTGAGGCAAAAAGTGACTAGTTTAGGGTCACTGCAGCTACAAAGTGTTTGAAATCAGACTTAAACTGTCTGAAATAGAATTTGAATCCACATTTTCCTGATTCCAAGTCAAGCATGCTATTCACTATTCCCACAAATGTGCCAAGATAAACAGTTTCCCCAGTGAAAATTCCCTCCCCAATAAATTCACCCTGATGACAGTCATCTCTAACCCAACCCATTCACACTTTAAATGTGTTGACCTCCAGTTTCTTAACTTCTCAAATCACATGACCACTGTCTCCAATCTACTTCACAAGAAGGAATCCTCATACCCCAATCAATCCTGCCTTTTCATTTGACAAAATATGCTCCCCATTTACTTTTTCTTAACCCTAAAGAATTAAGCAATTTTAGGTTCCTTTCCATGTTTCCTTATATTGCCTAGCATTCACTCTCTGACTCCTTTCCCTTTGCTGATGGTTTCCTAGGGGCTGAGTCTTAAAGCTTTCCATGGTGCTAGGACAGTGGAGGCAGGGTACAGTGTTGAGTTCCTAGCATGCTGGCCAGTGAGGAAGGAAGTACCGAGCAATTTCATTAAGAATTAGCCCTCTTAATTTATTGAATTGCTGACTCATCAACATTCTTCATTTCTTAAACCATGAAGATCACTGTAATTGCTTCAAATCTTGTACATGATTCCTGTTTTGGAAAGGTTTGAGAGGTCATGAGAACAAAAGAAAGTATCTAGTCATGAGCTCTAGAAATCTGACTCATAATGTTAAAGCAAGAAGAGTGTTGGCTGGTTCAATCCCTTTGTTTTATAAATAAGAAAACGAAAATTCCCAGAAGCTCTGTCTTGCATATAGGTTTTCTGAAAAGAAAAATAAAAGAAAGGAGAATATTGGATAATTAGACTGACCCACTGGAATGTATACTCCATTCAGACAGACTCTGTTGTTCCTCTTTTTGTATCCTCCATGCTTAGCACATTACCTGGAGCATAATAAGTACTCAAATACATACTGATTGATTGATACTCAAGCTCAGCTAGATGAGAAAAGGTATATTCCTCCTTCAATTAAAGACATGGAGGCCATGGTAGAATGCTGCTTACACTGTCAAATGCTTGTTATATCCTCTTAGACGGTGGAAGAGAAACATTCAGAAATGATTGTGATGTAAAAATGTATCAGTGAAATCTTTTTTAAAAGAATTTTTGATTGCATGTGCCCTAAAACCATAATACAACAACTTTTTCCTCAACTGGGCTGCCTCTGTACCACAACTGATATGTACATCCATGTGATTCTGGACAAACCACTTCACTTCTCTGTGCCTCAGTTTACTCATCTGCAAAATGAGCATGTTAAACTCAGTGACCTCTAAATCACTTTCTGTCTCTAGATCTATGATCCTATGATCTGTCTCTCTTTGGAGAATCTTAAGGGGTTTGTCAAGGAGGTGTTTCCATAGCAAAGATAGTTTGTGACATCAGTCCAGTGTTAATGGGGAAAATGAATCAATCATACAATGATCTGATGGATGAAAGCATCTGTCTTGGGAGGGAACAGTCGGTCACGCGAGTACGCAGAAGCTTTGATAGGTTACACCCTAATGTGATAATGATATAGGCTCTGCAAACAAATTAAGTTCCAGTTATTCCTGAAGATGACACACTCCATAAAAATTAAATTTCTTGGCCTTTCACCACTTAGATAATTCTTTTAAAAAACAATAAACATAGCATGGCTTTCTTAAAACTAGCCTGTGGTTCCACTGGCTTGAATTTTTTCATTTCCCCTGCTGTCTAAACATTTGCTTTTCTCAGGCTTCTTCAAAACATCCTTGGGCAGAATTACTGCAGTAAAAAGCTGAAGGATGAACAGGAGGCTGGTTGGTAAATGAAGAGGCCTGCCTTTTACATGCTTGAAGCAGCAGCATTAGTCCATTCCCCATCCTCTCTAGCCCCCAAACTTATCCACCTAACATATGAGGAATCCAATCAAATTGTCATCATGATCCTGGTCCCTTTATTCAGAGCCCTTCCTTAAACCTGGATGGGAGCCAATAGTGAGCTCATGGCATGCAGAAAAGGACCTAAAGTCATCCTGGTGCCTCGTTAGCAAGTGCTTGGATGTGAGGGATGTCAGAGAAAGCCTGGAGAGAAAGATGCTCCTTCAGAAAAGGCTCAGGTGGTGGAGAACACAGTTTGCAGGCTGCAAATGCCATGGCCCTGAGTTCTGACCCGTGTTTCCAACTGATTTATTGTGGCATTTGACTTATGTCTGCATGATGCCAAAAAGATTGCTTGCATCCGTCAAAGAACTGCCTGTTTTCTGAATAAACAGGGGTCAGGGGCCCGGCCAGAGACACAGGAAATAGATTTAGAGTTAGGAAGTAACTAAGAAGTCATCTAGTCCTATTTTTTTTTCTGTTTGCATGATACTATATAATTTCTTGGATGAATATTTCACCATCGGCTGCTCTGATATTACATAGACATTAACCAGTCCAATCTGGGTCCCCATTTCTGTATCTAACAAATGGAAATGATAATATTAGATTAAATTCAATGACAAATCATTAAAGCAGATAAGACAGCATGGTATAGTGTATATAAGTTGATCATAGTGTCAGGATGGCCTGAGTTCAAGACTGATCTCTGACATACATGGATTTTTGCCTCTAAGCCAATTATTTAATTTTTCAGTTCCCCCAGGCAACTATCTAAAACTTTAAATTTTTGAACAGTTGTCAATTTGTATTATTAGAGGGAATTTCCACACCTAGGGCTCTCTACACTGATGATATTATCAACCCAGACATTCATTTAAAAAATATACTAAGCAAGCACCAGCCTTGAAGTCAGGAGGACCTGAGTTCAAATCTGGTCTCAGACACTTAACATTCCCTAGCTGTGTGACTGTGGGCAAATCACTTGACTCCAATTGCCTCAGCAAAAAGCAAATATATATATATATATACACACTAAGCAATGGAGCAATGGGGATGCAAAGACAGAAACAACACAATCCATGCCTCAAGGAGCTAAAATTATACTGGTGGATTTATCATGTGTAGATAATTAAATACAAGTATAAGGAGAAAGAGATTTTCACCATAGTAACAGAAATGAAGGATGAAAGTCACCAACTCTGCTACTACCTCCAGTGTTTCAAAATCCTCCAGGAAATTTGTTGAACCATTAAGGTAATTTGTATGACTCAAGTAGTGACTATTGGAGCTGAAGTTATTCATTTGCCCTAATCCAACTCCTAAGGGAGAATTGGGAGTTCTCTGGGTGGCAGAAACAGGGAAGAAGAAGGGGGAAGTTTGACAGATACCTGCCATCTGTAGACTGACTTGGTGTGATCATGGGCCCAACTTACAAATAATAGTAAGACTGGGGAAGTAAATAGAACCAGACCGTAAAATGTCCTCAACACCTGTCTGAAGAGTCTATATTTTAAACTATAGGCAATAAGAGCCAGAAAGGATTTTCAAGCAGCATATGTGAAATATAACTTGTGCTTTCAGCAGATAATTTTGACAACTGTGTGGAAGATGGTTTACTGAAGGGAGAAATTGGAAGCAGGGAGACCAATTAGGAGCATATCATGCTAGTCCAGGTCAGAGAGGATAAAGCCCAAATGTTTACCTTTCAGACTTCTTACCCATTTTTTTGCACTTTTCCCCATTATACTTACAAAGTATTATTGGTTATTTTAGGTCCTAGAACCACAGAATGTTAGAGCTGAAAGGGACCTCAGAGGCCATCTACTTCAGCTGCTACCTGGAACAGGATTTCTTCTACAATAGGTCATTCAGTTTTTGTTTAAAGATTGTCAGAGAGGAGAGATCCACTAGTTCTAGAGGCAGCCCATTCCACTTTTGGATAGTCCTAACTATCAGAGAGTGTTCTGATACTAAGCCCAATGCTGCCTCTCTGCAACCCATTGCTTCCATCTAGGCACAATGTTTAGCCACTCTTCCACATGATGATTCTTTAAATGCTTATGGGGTCCTGGGAACCCAATATTTAATTTAACATACATCGGATTACTTTTGATCTAGGGGAGGGAGTAGAGAGAAGAGAGGGGGAAAAATTGGAACACAAGATTTGGGGTTCCACACAAATTTTCTATTTTTGTTTTGAAAACAAAAGGCTTTAATAAAAAAAAAAGAAAATACTCCACAAAATACATATAGTAGACAGCGGGTGCACATTTGAACATATTAAAAAAATATTGCCTCAAAGATATTTCAGTATTTAAGAACCCATTCACAGTAATTGTAGTGAAGATTTCCCTTTTCCTTCACAGAATGATAACCTTCCTGCTGTTCTTGGTGTCAGAGGGGACACAGCGTGACGGCTGTATCTCAGAGGGATTGTCAATAATGTTGTCACATCCAGACTTAACATCTCTTGACTCCTTAAACTTTTTTCAGTCTCAGTCTGTTCTTAATCTACTGCAGGATTTAAGGAACAATTTTTAAAATTCCTACAAGAAATCTTCTAATTGGATCATAGGGTTTCCAGTTAGAAGGAACCTCAGAAATCATCTAGTCCATCGTGCTCATTTTACAGATAACCAATGACTAACAGATTGGACTTTGAATTCAATATTCAATGGTAGTGCCAGCCAAACCTTTCCTTTGTAACCTTTTTTATTTTTTAAGTTTTCTTAAAGCTTTTTATTCATAAAACATATGCATGGGTAATTTTCCAATACTGACCCTTGCAAAATCTTCTGTTCCAAATTTTCCCCTATTTCCTCCCACCTCCTCCTCTAGGTGGCAGGTAGTCCAATACATATTAAATATATTCAAATGTATGTTAAATCCAATATATGTATACATGTTTATACAGTTATTTTACTGCACAAGAAAAATCAGATCAAGAAGGAAAAAAAAAACCTGAGAAAGAAAACAAAATGCAAGCAAACATCAACAAAACGAGTGAAAATGCTAGCTTGTGGTCCACACTCAGATCCCACAGGCCTCTCTCTGGGTGTAGATACCTGTCTTCTTCACTGAAGAACTGGAACTGGTTTGAATTATCTCATTATTGAAGAGAGCCATGTCCATCAGAATTAACTGTCATATGGTTTTCTTGTTGTCATGTATAATGATCTCCTGGTTCTGCTCGTTTCACTCAGCATCAGTTCATGTAAGTCTCTCCAGGTCTCTCTGAAATCATCCTGCTGGTCATTTCTTACAGAACAATAATATTCCATAACATTCATATACCATAATTTATTCAGCCACTCTCCAATTGATGGGCATCCATTCAGTTTCCAGTTTCTAGCCACTACAGAAAGGGCTGCCACAAACATTCTTGCACATGTGGGGCCCTTTCCCTCCTCTTCTTAAAGGAGTGAATAAATTATGGTATATGAATGTTATGGAATATTATTGCTCTGTAAGAAATGACCAGCAGGACGATTTCAGAGAGGCCTGGAGAGACTTGCATGAACTGATGCTGAGTGAAACGAGCAGAACCAGGAGATCATTGTACACAGCAACAACAATATTACATGATGATCAATTCTGATGGACATGGCTCTCTGCAAAAAAGAATTGTCTCAAACCAGTTCCAATTGTTCAGTGAAGAAAACCATATACACCCAGAGAGAGGGATATGAAATGTGGACCACAACATAACATTTTCATGCTCTCTATTGATGTTTGCTTGCATTGCGTTTCCTTTCTCTGATGTTCCTTTTTTTCTTATAGATAGGATTTTTCTTGCACAACTTGTCAAGTATTTCAACATTATTAACATGTAGTGGACTTCCTGCCATCTAGGGGAGGGGGAGGGAACTGGGGGTAAAATTTGTAACGGAAAGCTTTGTAAAGATCAATGCTGAGGACTACCCATACATATGTTATACAAATAAAAAGTTTTAATAAAAAAATAAATAAAAAGATCCCTTTGGGATATAGGCCCAGTAGAAACACTACTGGGTCAAAGTGTTTGCACAGTTTGATAACTTTTTGAGCATAGTTCCAGATTGCTCTCCAGAATGGCTGGATCTGTGTAACTTCTTTTAAAAGTTAAGTTGTCTCATTGACAATCAGTACTTATTCAGTGTCATCATCACAAGAAAGCAGCTTTGAGTTGGAGCCTCCCACTCTGCTGATAAAGAAATAAGGGCAAAAATAAGTGGATATTTTCATCAAAATAACACTAATAACACTATTTAAATCCTTATTAAAGATGTTAGAGACAATCAAGGTAACAGGTGGAGCTAAGTGGTTCTGAGAATAAGTTGTAAATTTCTGTGGCTGAGATGGAAACTGAGATTAGTACCTGGAACTGTCCATATTTTATTACATATACTATATATCATCACCATAATGATAGACAGATACAGCATTTATTAAGCACTTACTGTATGCCAAGCACTGGGTAAACACTGGAGACATGAATACAAGCCAGCAAAACAGTTTCTTCAATATATAGAGCTACCTAGTTGTTCAAAACAAATCCCAAAATTAGTCATATCCAAAACCATCTGTCTCTTTTTGAAGTTCATCACCTTTCTATCAAGAGGTAAATGGCATGTCTTATTTTTATTCTTTTGGATTAATGACTTAGCATTGCAAACAAGAGTAGGAGACTGGTTGTAGTGGGGGAAAACAAAACAAAATGGAACCAGAAATCTGGGGAAGGAGAAGCTGGAGTAAGTGGGAGAAGGGTAATATTGCAGAGATGGGGAATTCCAGAGAGGCATTTGACCTTGAAATGAAGTAAGTATGACTAGAGCTCCTTGTGATGCAGCATCATATTGATTTCTTTGGTCACTAGGAAATAGGTAAAATGTCATCCCCTCCCACCCCTCAGTCCATCCCCCAATTTGTAAAATGACATTGATGAGGAAGAAGAGTAAATTCTGGGCACAACAGTGATATTTAGTATCCTCCATGGACATCCAAGTTTCTGATAACTTTGAAATTTCTTTCTCAATACACACCACACACACACACACACACACACATACACACATACTCGGGGACTTCAGTTCACACTTCTGAAAGTCCAGGTTGTTAGAGATTAAGGCAAAGATCACCTTTGCTGTTCAACATCATCTCCCTTCCAAAACTTCCCACCAGTTATAAATTTTTATTTGTTACACATACTATTCATGAGACTTAGGTGAAAGAAATGATGATTAATAACTAATTATTTGAGGAGATCCAGAATTCTTCCCTTTTTCTAACATCTTGATTTTTAACAATCTCTTGAAAGACATTGTCAATAATGAGATAGA
The DNA here is from genome assembly GCA_023553655.1 of Myrmecobius fasciatus. Lineage (NCBI taxonomy): Eukaryota > Metazoa > Chordata > Mammalia > Dasyuromorphia > Myrmecobiidae > Myrmecobius > Myrmecobius fasciatus. The sequence continues at coordinate 45,829 of JAJPUD010001963.1, forward strand.
ATTAACTTTCTTGGTAGAGTAGCCATTGTGTTTTCCACTCAGGCTTGGGTGGGGAAAAATTCTTTGAAAGGGCTGCCCAAGGCTGAGAGTATTCTGAGTGTCTCTGTCCCAAGGTAACATGATGTTACTCTCAGCCCCTCATTGAATACTTACCTATTCTTCAAAGGTTATATAAATTGTGAGCCACCACCATGATTACCTTTGGTCTATGAGAAATGATCATCCTTTTATTAATAAATATGCTGGCCTTAATAATAAAAATTTTTAATTACCCAGAAATTAGATTTCTCAAACCTTTTCAATCAACATACTGGTGTGCTTAAAACAGTTCATTCATTTATTCAATTTTTATACAGGAAGTTTATTAAATGCTTCCTATGTGAGGAGAATAGTGTTAGTTACTGGAAGAAATAAAAGGTCTGCATAAAAACTGTTCCTGCCCATTTGGTACAATTTAATAGTCTATGCGCTTTAAATCCTTGTTATGCTCCTCATAGAGTGTTGGAAGGTTCTCTGTTTTTTCCATTACTCTATTTCCCCATTATTTCACACCCCCAAGGTTGGGGTCAGATTCCCATGCTGAGCATCTTGTCCTATTTCTATTGGATAATCATCCTGTTGAGCTGTATTGAATATGATTCAGCCTCTAATTTGAATCTTTCAAATCTTTGATTCTCTTAGTGAGTCATGAAAGTTTTCTGAGGCAGTTATGAAGGGATAGTAGATTTGGAGGCAGGAGACCTGAGGGCTGTTGGTGGTGGAGTGGATAGAGCATCAGCTCTGGATTCAGGAAGTCTCATCTTCATGAGTTCAAGTCCAGCCTCAGACACATATTAGTGGTATGACTCTTGGCAAGACATTTCACCCTATTTTCCTCAGTTTCCTTATCTGTAAAATGAGCTAGAGAAGGAAATGATGAATAACACCAGTACCTTTGTCCAAAAAATCCCAAATGGGCTCATGAAGAGTTGGACATAACTGAAAAAAACCAAATAACAATAATCTGGATTCAGCCCTGCAGTGTACCTTATGACTACACACAAGATACTTGAATTTACAGAATCCTAGATTTCTAATTTGTAAATGTAGATAATAATGTGTATATTACTTAATTCACAGGGCACTGGGGAAGAAATCACTTTGTAAATGTCAAAATGCCATATAAATGACTTGTTATTGTTCCTGGCCTGGATACACCCAGAGCAGGTGTCTGCTCGACTACTCACCTGAAGCATCCACTCCAAGCCATCTCTGTCTCATTCACATTGGTCTGTCTACACACCAACCCCTGCCAAGTAAATAGCCCATCACTCCAAAACAATAAAAAGAAGAGATTTCTTTCACATTCACATGAACTCATGTGCTTTTTCATCCTGTCTATTTTTTAACATGGATATAACTCATAACCCATTATACTTACTTATGTAACTGGTTTGCCCTTTTTTCTAGCTATATAGTACTTTCTATATCACATGGTTTTCTTGGATAACCCATGGCTTAAGGGTCCCCAAATTCATGTTGTATGGATTTCTGAAATCTGACTCCAAGAAAGTCAATTTTCTATCTTCAATTTATTTTATGCACCTGGTATTTCTCCAGGAAAATCTCCTAATATTCTCTAGGCACGACATAGCTAGGTTTCTTCAATTCAAGGGACAAATTCCCTCCTCCCATATAAGTACTTAAGATATTAAATCCATATTGAATATGGGACAGTTTTTGTTTCACCTCACAAAAAACCTGAAATATATTCAGTACCCACAAGAGCCTACGGACAGACACAGAAAGAGAGAAAGCTCTGAAATAATTCATAAGTCACAGCTCCTCCCAGAAGACAACTGAACTCAGGGTGGTAATAAAGACAATACTGCTGTTTGTCCTTCAGTTTTGAAAAGGACCAATGCCATTACAGGGTGATGTCTTATCTCTTGCATGAATTGGATTTAAGTGAGATAAAGGCATAAATTCATTGGCTCATTTTCTCTTCCAGAGTCATCAAAGTCCAGTGGCAAGGCAATAGTCAAGATAACTGGTGATGGTCTGGAAAGCAGTGAATGACCTTAGCGTCTTCAATGTCCAACCATAAGATCATATATCTAGATCTGGAAGGTCAACCTATCAAAGAGCAATCGTGAGCCTCTATGTGAGGACCACAGTGCTGGGGAAATAGGCAAAAACATGGGACCTGCTCTCAAGCTCACATTTTAATTGCAGAGATAACATGCAATAAACACATACAGATGCACATGTGTGTATGTATGTTTATATGTGTGTGTATTTGTATAAACTCAAAGGTATGCCTAGTGTATAAGTAAGTGTCCATAGAAACTGAGTCCAACCTCCTCATTTACAGATGGGGAAATCAAGGCACTGAAGTGAGAGATGATTTAACTAAATGGGAGTCAAGCTAAGATTTTTGCCACTCCAAGGCTGATCTTGAACTCACTATTTCACAGTTGACTTTACTGTGGTAGGTAGAGGTGGGAGAATGGGAGGAAGGGAATGAAGTGGGAATATTAAAAGAACCTAAATAATTTCCCAAGTCAGATGCTTTAATATGAAGCCAGTCGGGTAATAAGTCTTTATTAAGTACCTACTATGTGCCCAGCTCTATGCTAAGTTTAGCTAGGATTACAAAGATAGGCAAAAATAGTCCCTGCTCTCAAGGACCTCATAGTCCATGACATAATATATAAACATAGTTTAAATATATAGTGTCATAGCATAAACAATTATGTGCAATAAAATATAATAAATTGGAGATAATCTCGGGGGGAAGGCACTAGAGTTAAGGGGGACCTGGAAAAGCTTCTTGCAGAAGATGGAATTTTAGTCCTGAGCTAAAGAATGCCAGGGAAGCCAGGAAGCAGAGATGAGGAAGAAAATTATATGGAAGGCGACTAGTGAAAACTGAAGTCAGAATACAGATTGCTCAATGTGAGAAAAACAGTTAGAAAGCTAATGTTCATAATTTTTAAAAATAATAATGTCAACTCATATTTGTATGCTAGCTGCAAAGGTAATACTATGATTTTCCAGTGAAATCCCTCTCTCCCCTATACATAGTCCTCTCCACACTTGGAGTCATCCCTACAAAAAGAAAACATATTTTGGAGACTGCTGAATAAGACTGCAAAGCAGCTCACTGACTTTCCTCTCCAAATGCGATGCTGTGCAAGAACAATGTATTCTTCATTCTTTGAGGACACTGAAATAGGAAATCATTTCTCTTCAAATTGTCCACTGTCTAAACTCTCAAATTCAGGAATCCTTAAGATTAAAAAGTCCTCTACCTCTACCAGGTTCTCTCCCTTCAAGATGTTTGCAAACACATGTCTATCATGAACATGTACTTTTAAGAAATATCCTTTCCCATATTTATTATACTCCAAAAGAAGGCAAGAGGATAGACATAGAGAGAAAGGAGACAGAGACAGACTGATAGTAAGAGAGAGAGAGAGAGAGAGAGAGAGAGAGAGAGAGAGAGAGAGAGAGGGAGGGAGGGAGGGAGAAAGAGAGAGAGGGAGAGAGAGGGAGGGAGGGAGAAAGAGAGAGAGAGAGGGAAAGAGAGGGAGAGAGGGAGAAAGAGAGAGAAAGAGGGAGAGAGAGGGAAGGAGGGAGAAAGAGAGAGAGAGAGGGAGAGAGAGGGAGAGAGAGGGAGAGAGAGGGAGGGAGGGAGAAAGAGAGAGAGGGAGGGGGAGAGAGAAAGAGAAGGGGAGAGGGAAAGAAAAAGGGACAGGGAGAGAGACAGAGGCAGAGAGATTGACTTAATTTATTAGTTTCATACATCATGGGAAGGAATGGCTAATTATTATGAGGCAGTCCCAGTCTCAACCCAACTCAATCCAGTATGGAAAAATGAGCATGCACACATTCCATGAAGAAGTGCTCTTCGTTTGCCTCCAAAACATATCCCTTCCTAGAATTTTATCAGGTTGACTGAAAAACTCTTCAAATTACTCCCTGACTCCCCTGATCATTTTCCTTCTGCTTAAAATCATTTTAAGTTCACTTCATTATAAAGTGTTGCCAGATATCCAAATGTTCAAAACTCTTCCACAAGAGCTGTTCCAACTAGGTACACAAAACACTTGAGGAAATTTTCTTAACAGAATAATATCCCATATGCCAAAGTTCCCAGAGCTTCTGGTTAAAATTTATGAATGCCATATTTCATATTAGTTCCCCTGCGATTCCCAACCAACCAAAAATATAAACATGTGTGTGGAATATGATTTAAGATCATTGTCTATGGAAGGCACATTTGGGGAAGAGTGAAGGTAATGATACTTAAGAGTAAGCAAGTGAGATGGATGGATGGCTGTTCAGGCAGCCATCATATGGCATCTGTTGAGGGTGCAGCAATTATAGCCTTTAAGCAGTAATGAGAAGGGATTAAGTTTGCCTCATTTCCCATTATAGCTTCAAGTGTTCCTTAGGCTGATACATTAATTGGTATAAATGTGTCCAAGGCTAAACAGACTGACTGGAGGTCTATATGATCCAATAAAAAAGGGGAAATGCAGAGCATTATAATATTCCCAAAAATTGCTTACATGTATATGCCCTATAGATGTCCCACTTGATCTTTACACCAACCCTACAAGGTAAGAAAGAGTTATTATCTCCATTTTACAAGGAAGGAAACTGAGGTTTACAGAAATGAAATCATGTTTTTACTGCCATGCCTTTAGTAAGGGACAGAGATATGATTTTAACCCAGATTTCAACTTAATTATCCTCTCTACCATCTGTCCTCCCTCAGGAAATGAGATTCTGGAAATATATATTTAGAAGAGCCACAAAAAGATAATGAATATGACTGGAAGTTGGATTTATTGGTAACAAAAAGTAAGTAATATTACTTATCTCTATGGAAGAAGGTGAAAAAAAACCTCACCTTTCTTCACATGAATCTTTATTCTAAAAAGGCAGCTTACTAATTATTTTGCCATTCAACAGAAGGCTGAGCAAGAAGAAATAGACACAATGCATAAAGAAAATTGTTACATGTAAAAAAAAAAGGATTTCTGGACTTCAAAATTGATGAAGTCCTGCCCAGGTTATCATGGAAGGCTGTGGATCACCATTCCTAGAAATCCTAAAAGATAGACTGTTGATGTTCAGCATATTCAGTTACATCTGATTTTGTGACCCCATTTGAGTGTTGAAGTTCTTTCCTCCCTGAAAGAAGGGGTTGAACCAGATGGCTTTCCAAGTCCAGTGCCATGGTCCTAACAGACTATGTCAATAGACTTTTAACTGATCTCCCAATTATCTTTTATCTCTTCCACAATTCTGCTCCAAATCTTCCTACATATTCCTATCAGAACCTGCCTTTCCTTTTATTTTTTTTTTATTTTTTAATTTTTATTTTATTTGAATAACACATGTGTGGGTAATTCTTCAACAATAACCCTTACATAGCTTTCCGTTACAAATTTTTCCCCCCAACTCCCCACCCCTCCCCTAGATGGCAGGATATCCACTACATGTTAATTATGTTAAAATATTGGCAAATCAAATATATGTATACATATTTCCAAACTTATCATTGGTGTGCAAGAAAAATCTTATCTACACGAACGATATATCAGATAAAGGAAACACAATGTAAGCAAACATCAATCAAGGAGTATGAGAATGTTATGTTGTGGTCCACATTTCGCATCCCTCTCTCTGGGTGTATATGGCTTTCTTCAGTGAACAATTGGAGGTGGTTTGAAACATTTCATTGTTGAAGAGAGTCATGTCCATCAGAATTGATCGTCATATAGTACTGTTGTTGCCGTGTATAATGATCTCCTGGTTCTGCTCATTTCACTCAGCATCAGTTCATGTAAGTCTCTCCAGGCCTCTCTGAAATCATCTTGCTGGTCATTTCTTACAGAACAATAATATTCCATAACATTCATATACCATAATTTATTCAGCCATTCTCCAATTGAAGCTGCCTTTCCTTTTAAAGCAAAACTTTGGCCATGATGCTCACCTACCTAAAAGAGTTCCATGTTGCTCTCTTGCCAACCACTTAAACCAGTTGAATCTAGATTACTTTAGATGTGCAGCAACCATTCTTAGGTACCTCCAGAATTCCAGAATTCACAGATTTGAAGGTTGGATTCTCAGAGGCACAATTGCTCATGGGCTTTGAGGTTCTAGGTTATGCAATGAGTCCAGACTATCAAAACTACAAAATGAATGAGTGAATAAGAAAAAATTATCAAATCAGATACTATGCTAAGTACTAGAAATAAAATTGCAACAAGCTAGGTAGTCCATGGCCTGTTATATTCTAATAGGAAGAAACAACATATATAGGGGAGTGACAATTAACGATGAAATCAAGAGAAGGTGGTTATTGGAGACACTGACCAAATGATTACATGGCCTTTCCAGAAATGGTAGTGTTGATTTGCTTAGTTGGAAAACTGGAGGGAAGACCTATGAGCTCTGCAACATGATACTGAGCTGGTCAGGAAATGGAACAAACAAGCAGCATGAGCCCCCATAGGTATACTTGCTTTGGATAGCCAATAAATACAACTAAAAGGCAATTAGCAAAGGCATTTGCTAATATGTTATAGTAAAGAGCAATAACTAAACACTCTTCTCCTCTTAAACTTGGGGTGCACTCTCCCACAAAAATAGCATCAGTGAAAAAGAGCAGTAATGGAGTTCACTAATAGAAAGTATATTTCAGAGCATATGTGATCAAAATAACTCATGTTTCTGATCATACAGAACTCCAGTGTCCTTTTTTTACATGGATGAGATCCTCATAACACTCCTTCTCAGTTGCAGCATCTCTGCTGGATAGTTTACCTAGTTGGACTCCTTAATCTTATTCCTCTCCACAGCTCAGCTTGCAACTAAGACTCATTTTCCCTTAGCTGGTTCTATTCTTTTCTGTCATTGTTCCTTGAAGCTTCTTCCTGCCCTGTCACCCTGGGGAATGACCAAACTTCAGCTAGCCAACAGCAAGACATTTTTCAATTTTCTCCCTTTCCCTCTCCCTCTCCCCTCCAATACTTTATTTGTACTTTGCAGTTGTCACCAATCACATAATATTCAAGAGATTTGTTATTTTATCTTTTTTCTTCTACTCCACTGTAAGTTCCCTAAGGACAAGAAGCACCATTTCAACATCTTTATACTTTTTCAGTGCTGAAAACAGTATCTTGCACATGGCCAGGGGAATAATTCTTATCTCAACAAGAGGGCAAAGGTTACTACAAAGGACAAAAATGGATGATTTTAATTCAATAAACTTGAAAGTCCTTTCCATGAGCAAAATAAATGTATTTAGAATTAGAAGGGATATAATTAATAGCCAAAAATGTCTCTGGAGGAACTTGCTCTGATGAAGATATAATACACAAAGCATTAAAGAATTTATACAAATATGTAATTTTTAAAAAGTGATTCTCTGATAGATGAGTTATAGTAAATGGTTAAAGGAGATGGATAGGCAGATTTTTTTTTCATTTTTGTGATACCCCAGACAATAACTCTCACTATCATTTCATTTCATTTGTTGTCTCCTCTTACCAGAATGTGAGCTCCTTAAGTATGAGAGTATGAACTCTTTCATGTATGTGTGTGTCCCAGCATTTAGCATAGAGCCTACCACAAAGTAAATACTTAATTTTTTTTCCTTTCATTCATAGTAAGTACTTAATAAATAATTGTGGATGAGATGATTCAGGTTAGTTCCAATAGACTTGTTATAGAAAGAACTATCTGCATCCAGATGCAGATGGGGACTGGATGTGGATTACAACATAGGATTTTCACCTTTTTTGCTGTTGTTATTTACTTGCTTGGTTTTTTTCTCTCATTTTTTTCTCCTTTTTGATCTGATTTTTCTTGTGCAGCATGATAAATGTGGAAATATGTTTAGAAGAATTACACATGTTTAACCTGTTTTTACTTGCTGTCTGGAAGGGGGGGGGGGGGAGGGAGGGAGGGAGGGAGAAAAATATGGAACACAAGGTTTTGAAAGAATAAATGCAGAAAACCATCTTTGCATGTGTTTTGAAAAATAACAAAATATAAAAAGAAACAAATAAATGTTGAATGATAAAAAGGGAAGCATTTATGTGCCACCTATTATATGCCAGACACTGTGCTAAGTACTTATTTTTAACAAATATTATCTCATTTGATAGAATATGAATGGGGTAACTTCTTGAAATTATCTCCATTTCTATGATTTTATAAATCATCCTGTAACTTCCATTTGAGAAGATGAAAATGCTTTACAAATTCATTACCCTTCCCAAAATAATTAAGAAATGAGCAAATGAAAAGAATGATTCACTTTCCAAAAATTCTTCAACTAAATATGCAAATGCCTCCACATTACACATTAGACCATGCCAATACTTTCTTTAAACCTCATTTGCTTTCATGATTAATAACACTCTGTCAGTAGAGATTTGCCTACATATTAAAGCAGTGTGATATAGTGAATAAAGCACAGAACCTGGAGTCAGGTGATCCTGGATTTTAATCCTGCCTCAGACATTTACTAGCTGTGTAATTAATTTATTTCCCCTTTCAAAGTCTCCCTTTCCTTATTTGCATAAGAAGAATGAAAATCCTTGCATTCCCTAAAGAAAGCACTTCAATAAAAATCTTAAAGTTAAAATTTGATCATTTAAATTCAAAATAACATTTTATATTTAAAACATACTTTCTAATAATAATAGGAATTTGTCATTATTATTGTTTTTTATTGTTGTTGTTGTTAAAATACCCCAAATGTATTTTCATCAGGTATCATTGGCAGAAGATGGGTGTTCCCTTTTGTTTTCTGGGTGGCCACGGAAGTGGGCTCTAAAGACTGCAGCAAGGTAGGAATTCTATTATAGTGAGTTAGTTTGTTCTTTTCCAACTCACTCCTGTAAGTATCAATCTTTTTGCCTTTATTTTCAGAGTCTCCATTCATTGTTGCCATTTACAATGTAATCATCCACATACAAGGGAGCAACTAAGAATGTCCCATTACCCAAGGTTCTTTCCACACTTGAAACAAGGCACATAATCTAGGCATCTGGCAAATGGAGTGAATTGAGTTGGAGTAGGGAGGGTTGGAAAATGACTTGAGTAAAGCATAGTCATGCCCCAAGAGGGGTTATTCTGTTTCCTGGAGAGCTCACAACCCAGTTGATAACCCCTGACTCTACAAATCCCAAGAGATGTGGAAGAAAAGGAAGCTGCAAGTGGGAGTCATGACAGTGAGTAAAAGCAGGACTAGAATGGGGAAATTCAGTGATAGATCCCACAAAGTGGGGGAGTCTGGGGCTGAGCAAGGCAGTGAGAGCCCCAGAACATATAGTTAGCAGAGGACTATGAGACTCAGAGCACAGTAGAACAGAAAATCACTAAAGGGAGGAAGCATGCCCCTAAATATCAGTTACCCTTGACACAACATAGAATGGCCTGGTCAGCCTACCCTACCTCTACATGGAATAATCGGTTGCCTAATTAGTCTTCATCTTTTTTACCTACATACAATCCTGTTGATTCAGAATGAGCAGTCTTATTGTGACACTATCATGGTCCTTCTGTCAGTTATTTCCCAACTTCTCATGGTAGGTTCACGTCTTCAAGCTTTTGTTTCATCATGTCTTCATACTGTTTTTCATGAGGGACATCTTGGTGATCACTCTATGTTAATCAACAAATCAGTAAATATTGCCTATGTGAATAGCTTGTTCTCATTCACCTATCTGCTGGGGAAAATCTTCATATGCTTAGGGTAGACGCCCTTGTAAATCACCAAAGGCTTTCAGACAATTACCCTCAACTTGTTTTAGCCCATCTCCCAAAATGGTTTACCAGGGTGTTGTAGCCGAGCATGTTCTAGCAATTTTACGGAGAATTAGCTCAAGGAAGGTGCTCACCTGGTGGTCAGAAGAAATGATAAAAGATACTCTCAAGGTCTCTCTGAAGAATTTAGGATTTAATTCTGTGACATGAGAGACACTGACAAAGGACCACCCAGTATGATTTGTCCATATCAAGGAAGATAACATGTTCTATGAATGAAGCAGAATTGCAATAATAGCTCAAAAGAAACAGGAAATGTGCACCTTTCTAGACATCTCCACTCCAAATGTTCACCTGGACTACTTATGCCCAACCAGTGATAGAGGATTCTGAGCTTTTATTGGTCTGATTAACCACAGCTGGGCATGCTGTACCTTGACTAAAAAGTGATGTCATCTCTGAGAATAAAGAACACCAACCAGCTTGGGACAGATATTGTTCTGGGTACTGAGGATATTGTATAGAACATTAACTTTCTGAGGCATTCTCCAAAGTTCTAGGTTATTTGAGGGAATGTCCTGAAGTTTCTGGTTTTCTTTGACAGAAGCCGAGGATGAATCTCTTTCAAAGATAGGTATGGGTGAAGTTTCTGATTTTTGAGACAGAAATGCTTGCACTAACAATTTTACAGTTGGCTTCCAGCCAGTCTGGACAGGCTCCCACACACCCCTGGTAGTAATCCTTAGGACTGAAAAATCTTGGGAGATTTTCTGTCATGTTCAGGATGCATGTCCTGAAGAGATAGCAAACTTCACCATTGTTATTTCTACATTGACAAATAGCAAGGTCCCCCAGGAGTTGTCAAGAGAGAGTTACCAACTACTAATTGCTAATGAGAGTAATAATAGTAGCCAGTATTTGTACAATTTTAAATTTTGTAAAGCACTTTACATATATATATGTATATATGATATATATATATGTATGTAAAATCTCATTTTATCCCATAACAACCTTGGGAGGTAAGTGCTATTATCACAGCCATTTTATAGTTGAGGAAATTAAGTTAGATGGAGAATAAGTGACTTATTAGGGCTACACAGTTAGTAAGTATCTGCAATGAGATTTGAACTCACATCTTCCTACATCAAAGTCCAGTGCCTTATTCTCAGAGACATCCAAATACCTTTTATTTCCCTGACCTTTTAATGGATGCTCTCTTATGTAACAGCTCCTTGGGTCGACTTACTTTCTTGGAGGACAAGGAGCTACTTCCTATTTACATGATCCATTTTCCTCTCCTCTGGGAAGTGCATTATATTGTTATTCAACTCCAAATGTTCAACGGAACTTGGCTTTCTCCTCCATGTCCTCCAACCCCCAAATATAGGTCAAGACTCCATACTTTCTCTTCAGATTCTTTTTTATCTTTTTTACATACTGAAATTTGCATTTTAAGAAAGAAAACACCATTCTCTTATATAACTTGGAAATTAGTAAGGCATTCTTAGAGTTCCTTTACTTTTTCTTCTAAGAGTGAAACCAGCCTACACTTTAAACTGAGAAAACAATGTTAGACTATGTATAAGAATATTTGATCATAAAAAAACCTCACACGCTTTTTAAAAATTAGAAATCTGCCTGTTTATCCTTTCTTATAATACAATTATATTCCAATGCACTCATATAGCATAACTTCTTGAGCCATTCTCCAAATGATGGACATGTCCTTAATTCTAATTCTTCACCACCATAAAAAGACGCACAGCAAATATTTTTGTATAACTTGGTCCTTTTCCTCTTTTTCTTATCTCTTTGGGATTCAGATCTAGTTGTGATATCGAATAGTTTGATTGCCCTTTGGGCATAGTTCCAAATTGCTCTCAAGAATGGTTGAATCAATTCACAACTCCACTAAGAGTATATTAGTGTCTGAGATTTTTAATATCCCCTCCATCATTTATCATTTTCTTTCCTTTCATATTAGTCAATATGATAGGTATAAGGTGCTATCTCAAAACTGTTTTAATTGGTGTTTCTCTAAAAGGTAATGATTTAGACATGGTTGTAGATAGCTTTGATTTCTTCATCTGACAACTGCCTATTCATATCCTTTGATCATTCATCAATTGGGGAATGGTTTGTATACTTATAAATTTCACTCTATTCTCTATATATTTGAGAAATGAAGTCTTTTTCAGAGACATTTGCTCTTAAGATCATTTTCCAGCTTTCTCCTTAACATTAACTAACTAGGGGGCAGCTAGGTGGTGCAATGGTTAGAGCACCAGCCCTGAAGTCAGGAGGACCTGAGTTCAAATCTGAACTCAGACACTTCCTATCTGTGTGACCCTGGGCAAGTCACTTAACCCCAATTGCCTCAGCAAAAAACAAAAACAAAAAAAAAACCATTAACTAATTTTTTTTACTGCATTACAACATCCTTGTCTTGCTCTCCTCCTCTTCAAATATTCTTTCTTGCATTATTCCTCTTTCTTCTCCAAATCATATCTTTAAATTTGAGTCTCTCTCTACTGAACATCCTCCTCCTTTTTGCAACTCAGATCTCTTTTCTGTTCGCCTTCTGACTCCGTGAATCTTCTCAAGTTTTCACTCCTCAAATTCAATTTCTAATATTTCCAAGAGAAAATTCTCTCATTGTCTTCCAAATCCTTCTCCTCCTCCTCATTTTTCTTCAGCTTGGGTCTTTTTGTTCCTTCTCCTTCCGCCCCCCCAAAAAAACTGATTTTAACTGATTTTGTTGTTGCTAAGTTGTTCATTCGTATCCAACTCTTCATGGCCCCATAGAATTCTATTCTGACATCATATCTTTTAGCATTTAATATGGCCCCATGAGGTTTTCTTGGTAAAGATACTAGAGTGGTTTGCCATTAATTTTTCCAGTGGATCATCTTGTGTCAGAACTTGCCATTATAACCACATCTTGGATAATTCCAATTGGCCTAGTTCCTAGTTTCATTGAGCTACACAAGCTTTTCTGTCACAACAAGGCAGTGACTCTTTAACTAAAAGAGAATGCATATTTTCCAATCCAGGTAACTTTGATTAACTTAGCAAAGCAATTCCTTAACCTGGCTCTGGCATTTAGAAGTCAGGTGTTTCATTTTTTCTTCTGAGGGGGGAAAATGTGTGATAACTGATATAAATAACGGTCCCTTTGGGAATATCTTCTGAGGAACTTTGGATATGATCTTGTATCAGAGGTTGATTTGGCTCCAATTTGCTCCTAGCATGGGTATTGCATCCAACCCCACATTTTCTAGATTTGAATGGATCATTCCTAGGTAGAATAGGCAAGATCTCCAGCTGCTAGTGCTTGCATTTTCTTTACAAATTTCTTTATATGAACAGGCCATCTTCCCATCTTCCCCTTGTCCTCAAACTAAAGAATAGTTTGTTTTTGTCTTTGTATTCCTAGCAGTTAGCACAATGCCTGGCACATAACAGGTACTTAATAAATATTTAATGATCGACTGAAATATTTTTTCTTCTACATGAGGCATTTCTATATGTCACTCCCAGCTACTACTGCCCTCCTTCCTCTCCTCAACTTCTTGGTATTCCTGGCTTTCTTCAGGAATCAAAGTAAACACTGTCTTCTGTGGATTTTCCTGGTTTCTCACCGCCATCCAACCACTCCTAGTACCACCTCTCTCAGATCACCTTTTATTACCCTGTATACATTTTTGGTGTACAAAGCCATTTACATGTTGTCTCTCTGAATAGAACGTGACTTTTTTTGAGGACAGGGACAGTATTTGCCTTTTTCTTAGTAATCCAAGGGCTTATCCTAGTGCCTTGCACATAATAAGAGCTTAATAAAGGCTTACTGATTTGTTAACTAAAATTCTGCAGGGAAAGTCAGCCCATGAGGACTGAGAAACTCTTTAAAATGATCCCCAAAAGGTGAATATGTATGTATGAGGTATTCATCAACCAATTTAAGTCATTTAAAGACAATTACAGATGATGAAAGCTACAGTAAGCAATGGAGCAAAGACAAAGAAGGGATATGGTAAGGAGTGAAGAAGAGTATGAGGAGTGTGGAAGGTCAGAGTAAGTTTATGCTTTCAAGAAAAGCTAAGAACAAAGATGGAGTTAGTTAGCTACATAGGGGAAAAAGAGAATTAAATAAAGGGTAAATTTCATACAGTAGATAGGGCAATAAAAATAAATGATGGAAAGAATACAGAGATCCTTGCTCTCATTTAACTTCTTTTTTCTGTGGCAATGAGACTGAGCTTAGTATAGAAAGGACAGAATGAAAACACTAAGAAGCTGATGCCCAAGATTAAGTGAAGAGATCAGGAGAAAGAACCTGGCCATCCTTGATGAATTCGAGTTAACTGTACCAGCAAATGATAATGAAAAGAGCTAGAGGATCAGAGTGACTGAGGAAATCAGAGTTATTTTTAAAAGATGAAAGCATGACAGAAATGCTGTGAGATGGAAGAAGAGAAAATGTTATCACAATTTTTAAAAAATAAAAAGTGGAATCTTCAAAGCAAAGACCAGTGAGCTTGGCTAATTCCTGATAAAATATAAAAATATTAAAAGGATGATCAGTGAATATTTAAAGAAAAAAGTCATCATTACTTCATCTAAATTAGGCTACTGAAAACTAAATTGATTATCATTACCATTATTATTATTTACTGTTTTATTTATTATTATCACAATTTAATTATATTTGTATTATATTACATTGTAATTATAATTTATTAAATTATTGTAGGTTGTGTAAATTTATTATTTACAGATAAATCAAGGGAATGCTAGAGATATAATTTACCTAGATATAGGAAAATACTTGGCAAAGTCTCTCAGAGTTCTGAACTAGACAACAGTATGGATTGAATGCATGGATCCAAAGAATTGCCATTAATGGTTCTATGACAAGTTAGAGGAAAGTATCCAGTGAGATTCCCCGAGGAATCTATATGTGGCCCTGTACTCTTGGAAACCTTTTATCAATAATGTGGATAAAGCCATAGCTGACATGCTCATCAAGTTTACAAATGACACAAAGCTAGGGGGATAACTGAATGAGTTTACAACAATCAAAATACAAAGAAAAATATCTTGAGCCGTAAAAACATAGGGCTGAATCTAAAAAGATGAACCACAATAGAAATTAATGTAAAGTTTTACATTGCTTTAAAAATCACTTTAATAAAAAATAGAATGGAAGAGCCAAGGTTAGTAAGCAATTTTTTCTGGAAAAGATCTGAGTGATTTGGTATATTGAAAAAATCATAAGCACCAACATTTTGATCTGGCTGCCAAGGAAGCTAATGTCATTGTATGCTGCATTAAGTAAGAAGAGTAGAATAGGAGATGATAGATTAGATGTACTCTGCCCTACTCAATTCAATTGGGAAAATTAACCCCATTCTGAGTGCACTAATTTAAGAAGTCCTTTGATAAGCTGGAGAGATTCCACAGAAAGACAACTAGGATGGGAGGGGGTCTCAAGATCATGTCATATGGGAATCATTTGAAGGGAATGGGGATGGTTAACTTGAAGAAGAGAAAGGAGTGATATATGTCTTCAAATATTTGAAGGGCTGTTATATTGGAAAAGGACTAGACTTGAACATATTTGACCCCAGAGAGTGAGATGAATTGCTTCCAAGGAAGTTTACCTCATTCTTTAGTAATCAAAATTAATGAGAAACTTTTCCTTGCATCAACCTTAATTTTTCCTGTTTACAATTCTCTGGCTCCCAGTTCTACCCTCTGGGGTCAAATATAACATTAAATCTCAGCATTCATTCTGCAATCCAGTCATACTAGCTTACTCACCCCATCTCTAGTCTTCTTGACATTGTCTTTCACTATTTCCAATGCCTGTAATATGTGCCTTCCTTACATCCATTTTCTGGAACCCTTTAACTTTTTTCTAAATTGAACTTAGGAATCACCTATATGAAACATTTTTATTTCTCACCTCTGGTACTGTCTTTGCTTTCTGAACTATTTTGTATTAATTTTGAATATATAGATATACATATATGTGGATATATATTGTGTGCACTTTCTGTACCCTATGAGAATGTGAACTCGTTCACAATAAGGACTTTCTGACTTGTGTCATTGTATCCCCAGTGCTTGGCACGATGCCTTTTATGTACCAATAATTTAATTAATGCTTGATGATTGATTGTTATCTTTTCTATATTGTGAAACCTCTATAATTGATCATTTTGTTTGGTAAAATGGTATTCGGATTCTTGAAACGAATAGTATAGGGAAAAGAGCACCAAATTTCCCAATAGGAGATGTTGTTTCATATGTCAAAATGTGGAGGGGGAACACTTAATGATGCCTATAATACTTGGGAATATTATGAAATTAAAATGAGATGCTATGTGTAAAGTGTTTTCCAAACCTTAAAGCATTGTATTAAAAAAAATCAGCTATTATTACTATTATTGTGATAGAAGACTTGGCAGAAAAAGGTCATAGACATTCATCATTCTAAGAGCTATCCTATATATCTTGGTGGGATGAGTAGTGGTCATCTATATGTATGTGACAGAAAATCAAGAAAGGACTCAGAAATTAAAATTGCTGTGTGAACACAGGGACACATATACCTTTCAGGCTAATTTCTGAAATCTCCTTAATGGAGGACAAAACGCATCGTCCCACAATTAGAGTTCAGGTTTAAATGCAAATATTCCTTGGGAGAGGTAACTCAGTATCTCTAATGAGGTGTAAATTATTGAGATCAGATCTTTTCCCAAGAACGAGTTTTGCTGTGGAGGAGGATAGGTGAAGGGAAGGGGGGATGAGCTTTAACTGGAGGAAAATGGGAAATGGGATGAATAAACAGAAAAAAAAAGAAAAGGAGACTGAGCTCTGCAGATAAGCAAGGTCTTCTTTGATTTTCCCTACAGTTTACCTGCCAGGTCCCTTTTCTCTTATTTTTCTTTTCTTTCTTTTCTTTTCTTTTTTTTCTTTTTTTGCTGAGGTAATTGGGGTTAAGTGACTTACCCAGGGTCACACAGCTAGGAAGTGTTAAGTGTCTGAGACCAGATTTGAACTCAGATCTTCCTGACTTCAGGGCTGGTACTCTATCCACTGTGCCATCTAGATGTCTCCAGGTCCCTTTTCTGTGATGATGAGGAAAATGAAAGATGTATAGATAATGGTGAAAGGACTGGAGAAGATGCTATACACAAGAGTAAGTTAAAGGAACTGAGAATGTTTAACCTGGAAAGAAAAGACTTGAAGAAGACATACAAATTGTCCTGGAGAATTTGGAGGACGATTACAAGATATGATTCATTGGTCTTGTTCTATGCAGTCCCCAGATGTCAAAAGTAGGAGCAAAGGGTGGGAGTAGCTTAGAGGCAGATTTAAGTTCCATGTCTGAAAAACTTTGCTAAGCGTTAGAGCCTGTTCAATAGCTGAATGAGCAGCCTCAGGAGTCAGTGGCTTTCCTCTCAATGGAAGTCTTCAAGCAAAAGTTGGATGGCCACTTGTTGGACATATGGGAGAAGGGACTGGTTTCACATCGAGGTTGCCCATACCTCCTCTGAATTCCCCAGGACGTTTAGATTTTTAATTCTTTGATTCATTTTTTTGGCGGTTAAGGTCCAAAAGGGTAGTGACTGACCCTTGGGAATTCTCCTTGGCCAGATCCAAGATCAGCCCCCATCACATGCAATCAGGAGCTTGATAAATGGCTTTTATGAAGAAGGGATAACAGTTCCCTTCTGCACAGATGCTGCATTGCCCTGTCCTGCTCTCCTAAGACAGGAAACTGCTCCCATTTCCAGCTACCTCCTCCCCATCCCAAACACTGCACCATCACCAAGATGGAGCCAGAAC
>JAJPUD010001963.1:68862-144727 GCA_023553655.1 Myrmecobius fasciatus
CTCTCTCTCTCTCTCTCTCTCTCTCTCTCTCTCTCTCTCTCTCTCTCACACACACACACACACACACACACACACGCATGCACACACACACATATCTACTTCACATCTCTAAGGGAATCTATTTTAGTTTTAATAATAATAATATATCATGGGAGTCTGGAGTTAGAGCAAGAAGGAAATGCCTAGGTTACATGGCTCAACCTTCTTATTTTACAGATGAGGAAACTAAGGTCCGCAGAGTTGGGGGAAGAAATCCTGGCAAAGCTGAGGTCTGAATTCAAGGCATTAGCTTATAAGATCCCAGATCAAAATATGAAAGGAAGCTCAGAGGCTATCTGGCCCAACTTCCTATTTTTGCATATTAGGAAACTGAAGTTAAGTGTCTTGCCCCAAATCACACAGATAGTAATCATCAGAAGCAAGATTTAAATCTAAACCAAATGACTCCAGAGTTGCTGATATTTCCACTGTTCCACCATCTTTCATTCTAGAGATATCCTTGTATCTTTTTAGGCAAGTGACTTTATTTCTCAGATGCCTCTATTCTTGAATTTTTAAAAGATCCTAAGAAGGACCTATCAGCCAAGGAAATGGCTATCAAGAAATCTCAGTCCCTGAGTCTCTATTCTTCCATCTGGAGGCAGAATAGGGCCTTCACTGGTGAAATGCTAGGTGTCTGATCACAGCAACTCATGATGACTATATACAAAGACATGGATAAGTGGCAATTTGTTCTTTTAGAAGGAGTACCAACACTGATGGAGTCAAGGAACCTGAAGTCAGGGCAAGGGTTCACATCCCACCTTTGGCACTTACTACCCAGTGGACCATGGGCAAGTCATTTTATTTCTCTAAGCCTCAATTTCTCCAACTGTGTAAAATGATAGACTTAGACTGAATCATTTCAGTGATTTCTCTCTGATGCTAAATCTATGGTCCTATGATTTATGCAAACTTGTAGAAGTTGCAGCACTTTTAAAGGGTAGTGTTCTTCTCTACCAAGAGAAGAAATTAGTAAAGGAAAAATTCATCAGGTTATTTACTACATCTTCTGGCTCCCGGCATTACACACTCTTTGTTGGGAGCCATGTTTATTTAGTTACTTCTTGGAGGGAAGCCATTACAGCAGATTATTTATTGCTTAGAGGCACCTGAATTTTAGGTGAGGAGAAAGTTACTGCCTTTCAGATGAAAAAATATTAGATTCTAGCTGTCTTTCACTTCAAGGACTGCTCTTTTTATGTTCCAATAAATAATGAATGTGAGTCCTATAGTATTGAGAGGCAGGCTTCCAGCACATAATCTCTCATTCTTGTGGCTACTTCCAGCACCAGTGCATATCACAATCACTCTACATCTTAGTGGACAATATGCAGAAACTACCATGGCTGAAACCATTTACTTGCTAGCCAGCCTTCTGATGTTGAATTTTGCCAGATTTGGCTGAACTGGTTCTCAGTGGACAGATGCACAGATTATACTTTAAATCTTCTCAGTTCAATAGAACATGCCAGAACCTACCATCCTTTTACTTTAAAAAAATTGATTCAGACCTGTGATTTCATCAATGTGAGGATATCTTAATAAGGAAGCTCAGTCCCTTGAAGCAAACTAGCAACTTTTAACCTATGAACTTTCTCTTACAGAACTCATTTGAACATAGGTCATTTCTCAAAAGCTTTTACCATGATGGAGGAGGGAGGAATTCAATTCAATTCAAATCCACAAACTTTCTTTTTAATCCAGACCTTTGATTATACTAGCATAAGAAACTCCCTTCATGTGGAGGTTAATTGATTTGTCTGTGATAATTGTCTGAGGATAATTGATTTGTCAGAGATGGGACTCGAACCCAAGTCTTACTAAACAACATAGAATACTCTATGTTGGAGACACCTGATTTCAAATACTTCTTCAGACACTCAGTAGCTGTGTGACTCTGGGCAAATTAAATGATCTTTCTCAACTTCAGTTTCAGTAAAATGGGGATGATAATCATAATACCTAACTCATATACTTAATCTGAGGTTCAAATCAAATAATATAAAGTTCTTTGCAAACCTCAAAGAACTATATAAATGTTACTATTATTGTTGTTACTATCTTTAGTACTGGCTCACTACCATGATACATTGTCTCTCTACAGAGATTTTGAACTAGCACAGTGACTGACACACAGTAGGTGCTTGATAGATACTTGTATGAATGAATGAAACAAGCAAGCACACTTCTATAGACTTCAAGGCTTAATAAAAATGCTTTCTTCATACTAAATATCTAATGCTTGGATTACTATCCTTTTTTAATAGATTTTCCAAATCATACCCACAGTATAAGTAACTAACAGCTTTTATTTAGAAAACACCCAATCGGAAAAGGAAGTGGGTGAGAAATAAAGAATGAATAACCTTGGGTACCCCTAAAATGTTTAAAGATCTCCAAGCACCATCAAGTATTTCAAGCAGCTTCTCTATTGAGAACTAAGAGGAAAACATGGATATGTATGGGTGCACATATGACACCATTAGAGATAATATCCATATCTAGGAAGCTGCAAATCCCTGGAAGCAGTAAAGCATATTACAGATGAAGAAATCAAGGCTACATATTTCCTTATCTCTAAAATGAGGGAATTCTTTGGTTTTTTCTACCATAATTCCATATAATTCCATGGAATCCATAAAATTCCATGATCCTATGGTGTTAGAGAGATTAAATAAATTATCCAGGATTGTACAGTTTGTGTTCAAATGGGATCCAGCATCATTCCCAGGCCATACTTATCTATTAGGGTGGGGCTTTCGTGAAGCTTTAACAGTAATGACTGCACAATTTTTTAAAAAGAAACCAGAAGCTATATTCTCTATTGGCCCAAAAAGGTAACCAGCCAAAGATGTATGTAAGTCCCTAGAGGTTTTAGGATAAGGGGATTCAGATCATTATGATAGGAATGAAGAAGGCCCAAGATAGGCCACATTTCAAATAGATCATTTTTCTGTGTTTTGAGCTTGTCCCTGCAATGTGGGAGAAGATAAATGAAGGACAGAGGGAAGAAACAAGGAAGGTGAGAAAGGGAAAGAGTGGCTATCTCTGTCAGACTGCTAGTCTCATCGGGGACTTCCCCTTGCTATCCTTGTACAGGCTACTCAAGAAAGGAATAGACTATTCTATCCCACTATTCTTCCCAGCACATGGAAATCCAAACCAGCCTCTGTTACCCCACACTAAGCCCTGCTAAGTATCACAAGTACCATGAGCAAAGATGGACAGATTGTTCCTGCAAACTCGGTCCCATTGGCTCACCCTGGGAGCAAGAAGTACATCTGGCCTGAAGTCCTATAGATCATGGAGCACACAAACCTTTACAAATGCAGCTATAATTTCCTGTTCTTTTCCTTTTCTCCTTAAATAATAAATTGTCCTTTTGTAGCCCCGGGGACCTGGTTGGAATTTTTGATTATACAAAAGCTATTGTCTCTGAATGCTGAAGGAACTTAGCTTAGCCATGGACGCACACATATTAATTAGAAGGAAACTGGTGACATCATAGTCTGACTATTTTCTGAGTGTTCTCTTTTTCCAGGAATAATTGGGTTCACTTTAAATGTTTTAATTGATGATTACTGACAAAAATGAGAGAAAAACATCATTCTGAACCAGCAAGTCAATAAACAAATGCATGGAAATTAGCTGGGGCTCATTTGCCCAAAGGAAGGAATATTCCAGTCTAAGGCAATTCTTAAAAGGGTGGCTTTGCAAGAAAATATAAACTCAATGGATTGTTTAGCAAATGAACAGGCTGATTTTTATGGGCTAGTTTTTCCATTTTGTTTGTTAAATAAATCATAAGTCATAAGCAATTGTTCCAGTACTGCCAATTACAATATAATTCTCACATAGTCTCCACCTTTGGGAATAAGATCTCTGTCCAAAGGATAGAATCAAAGAATTAGAGAAGATCTATACCATTGCTATACTATTTCCTTATAACTTTCTCTTATAGATGTAGAAACTGAGGCCAAGAGGAAGGAAAAGGACTTGCCCAAGATTATACCGATAATTTTGTGTGAATAAATGAGAAAATACCCTTTACAACTTGGTCCCAATCTTTTTTCTAGTCGTGTTATATATTATCCTCCTTTAGGCATTCTACAGTTTAGTGGAGCATGGAAGAAATAGGCCTTCTTAGGGTACTTCATACAAAATATTCATCTCCCATCTCTGTGCCTTTGTACTTGTTGTCCCCCTTGCCTGGAACGCCTTCCCTTCTCACCTGTAGCTTTTAGATGCCCTTATTTATTTCATAATGCAGTTCAAGCACCATTTCCTACATTATCTTGCCTGATCCGCTCCATCCCCCATCCTCCACCATTCTAGTACCTTCTCACATAAAACTACTTGGTTTTTATCATACAATTCTTTGATAGAAATAGCTGCTTAAGAACAGCAACTGTTTCACTTTTGCACTTATCACAATGCTAGAAACATAGCAGGCTCTTAATAAATGTTAATTTTTTAATGATATAAATATGCTTTAGAAATCTTAATATATTATATAAATATGAATTCTTATTATTATCAGCATCAGAATGAGAATCCACAGTCTTCTCCATAATATCCTACCTCTTCCCCTTCTTTCTGATAAGATGGATACCTGAAGAGCCTGGGAAAGCTAAGAGCTTTGTTTTAGTCAATAATTTTTTTTATTTCCCCTCTACTGTCCCATTCATTAGAATAGCAACCAGACAGAGAAGGAGAGTTTATATGGGACTTCTCTGGTGTTCCTTCCTCTTAACAAAGATGCTGAACCTTCTAGTCCAATCTCCCCGCCCCCATTTAACAGATCAGGAAACCTAGACACAGAAAGGTCATATAGCTAGTGAGTGACAAATGTGAGGGTCTTCTGTATCCAAACCCAACATTCTTCCCAGAAGGAACCAAAGGTCCAAATAATCTACAAACTTCTTAATGAGCCATCAGGAAATCCAGAACTGATTCAAAGCCCTTGATTTTCACCAAGTGATCTCCTAAGAATCATATAACCTTTAATCCCATCACTTCACAGAGTGCCCACACATCTTGGATGTCTGTCATTAGTAATCAGCCAGTGTAAGGGAAAGACTCTGTATGTTCTGTCTCTAGTTTGTACTGCACAGTGAGAGGACAGACGATGGGGAACAAGATAAGAAGGATGAGGCTGACATCAACACAAGACCTCCAGCTATAGTCAAGGCTATAGAGGTCTTGGGGTTACTTCCATCAAAGGTGAATGATATTCCTTCTTTTCATCTCCAGCTGTCCTATGGCATCATCAATACAGCACGGCCAGGCCATTTGCCAGCTACAGCAACAGGGAGGGCCAACCGGCTTCCTTGTTTAGGTCAGGGAAGGCATCCTGTGATGCTGCCAGATGCAAGGACTCACAGGAGGGCTGCTCAGCTCAAACAGGCTGAAAGGGAGGCAGCCATGCAATGACACTTTCTATGTACTTTGCAGGGCCTCCATGGACTCCAGAACTGGAAGGAACTTCTAATTAGTCCTCTCATTTTACCAAGAAAGAGCTGAGTCTTATAGTTTCCAACATTTGCTGACCCAAGACTGGAGTCTACACACACACACAAACACACATACACACACACAATTCCAACGAATCTTCTGCCAAGTCCTAACAGGATTACCTTGGCAAGCTCTCCCACCCCCAATCCTCCTGGGAAATGCCACCAGGGATAGTTCAGACCCTTGTCACCTCTTACTTCTTTTTTTTTAATTTTATTTTATTTGCATAACATATGTGTGGGTAATTCTTCAACAATAACCCTTACATAGCTTTCCGTTACAAATTTTTTCCCCCTAACTTCCCCACCCCTTCCCTAGATGGCAGGATATCCACTACATGTTAATTATGTTAAAATATTGGCAAATCGAATATATGTATACATATTTCCAAACTTATCATTGTTGTGCAAGAAAAATCTTATCTACACAAACGATATATCAGATAAAGGAAACACAATGTAAGCAAACATCAATCAAGGAGTATGAGAATGTTATGTTGTGATCCACATTTCGCATCCCTCTCTCTGGGTGTATATGGCTTTCTTCAGTGAACAATTGGAGGTGGTTTGAAACATATCATTGTTGAAGAGAGCCATGTCCATCAGAATTAATCGTCATATAGTACTGTTGTTGCCGTGTATAATGATCTCCTGGTTCTGCTCATTTCACTCAGCATCAGTTCATGTAAGTCTCTCCAGGCCTCTCTGAAATCATCTTGCTGGTCATTTCTTACAGAACAATATTCCATAATATTCATATACCATAATTTATTCAGCCATTCTCCAATTGAAGGGCATCTATTCAATTTCCAGTTTCTAGCCACTACAAAAAGGGCTGCCACAAACATTCTTGCACATGTGGGGCCTTTTCCTTTCTTTATGATTTCTTTGGGATATAAACCCAATAGAAATGCTGCTGGGTCAAAGGGTATGCACAGTTTGATAACTTTTTGAGCATAGCTCCAAATTGTTCTCCAGAATGGCTGTATCCGTTCACAGCTCCACCAACAATGCATCAGTGTCCCAGCCCTCCCACAACCCCTCCAACATTCATCATTAACTTTTCCTGTCATTTTAGCCAATCTGACAGGTGTGAAGTGGTACCTCAGGGTTGTCTTGATTTGCATTTCTCTGATCAACAATGATTTGGAGCACCTTTTCATATGACTATAAATAGTTTTAATTTCATCCTCTGAAAATTGTCTGTTCATATCCTTTGACCATTTATTGATTGGAGAATGGCTTGAATTTTTATAAATATGAGACAATTCTCTATATATTTTTGAGATGAGACCTTTATCAGAACCCTTGAATGTAAAGATGCTTTCCCAATTTATTACTTCCCTCCTAATCTTGTCTGCATTGATTTTGTTTGTACAAAAACTTTTTAACTTAATATAGTCAAAGTTATCTATCTGGTTTTCAATTAAGAGTTCCAGTTCTTCTTTGGACATAAATTTATTCCATCTCCAAAGGTCTGAGAGGTGAACTATATTACATTCCTCTAATTTACTTATAGTATCACTCTTTATATCCAGATCATGAACCCATTTAGATCTTATCTTGGTATGTGGTGTTAGATGTGGGTCAAGCCCTAATTTCTTCCACACTAGTTTCCAGTTTTCCCAGCAGTTTTTGTCAAATAGTGAATACTTATCCCAAAAGCTGGGGTCTTTGGGTTTATCAAAAACCAAATTGCTATAGTTATTGCCTAGTTTGTCTTGTGATTCTATCCTATTCCACTGATCGACTACTCTATTTCTTAGCCAGTACCAAATGGTTTTGATGACCGCTGCTTTATAATATAGTTTTAGATCTGGTACAGCAAGTCCACCATCGTCAGCCTTTTTTTTCATTAATCCCCTTGAAATTCTTGACCTTTTGTTTTTCCAAATGAACTTTGCTACTATTTTTTCTAGATCTGTAAGATAATTTCTTGGGAGTTTGATTGGTATCACCTCTTACTTCTTAATGGGCCTCCCTGCCCCAGTATCTCCTTCCTGCAATCCATCTTTCATATTCTGCCAAAAATGATCTTCCTAAAACCCAGTCTTACTGCTTATGGCACTCCTTGCTCAAAGACCTTCAATGATTCCCTACTTCCCAGGACCTTTAGCATAAGTGAGTAACTCCAGTCTAAGCTTTGTCCCTTTGACTCCTTTTGAAGTGCTCAAAATTGAGTAAAGCTATAATGCTAATTGTCCCTTGATCTTGTCCAATGTTGCCCTCGTGCAATTGCACATGCATGGTATGTACCTCTCTTATCTAAATTATTGAGATCCCCTTTTCCTTCAAGTGCCAATTTGGGTGCTGCTTCTTCCAACTCCTCAAGTAAAACCAATCTCTCTCTCCTTTCTCAAATTCTCCTAGATTGGGGGTTACTAACCTTTTTTGACTGACCTTTGCAGTCAAAATTTGAATAAAAGCAGGAAACTGAGGCAGGGCAGGAAAAATCTTTGCAGCATCTTTTCCTGATAAAGTTTTCACTTCTAGGATATATGGGGAAATAGAGTCAAAATTGCAAGGAAAAGAGCCATTCCTTGATTTATAATAAGTGGTCAAAGGATATGAATAAGTAGTTTTCAGAGGAAGTAATCCAAGTTATCAAGAGTCAAATGAAAAATGCTCTAAATCACTAAAAATTAAAGATATACAAATGAAAACAATTCTAAAGGACAACTTCACATCAGATTGGCTAAGATGACAAAATAAAATGACAGATGCTGGAGGGGTTGGGTGAAAACAAATATACAAATGCATTGTTGGTGCAGCTATAAATGAATACATTCATTCTGGAAAGCAATTTGGAATATATCCAAAGAGCTTTTAAACTGTATTCCTTTGACCCGGCAATAATGCTGCTAGATTGTTATCCCAAAGGGAATAAAAAAAGGAAAAGGATTCCTTTGTACAAAAATAGTTGTGACAATTTCTTTTGTGGTGGCAAAGAATTGGAAACTGAGAATATGCCCCTCAATTGGAGAATAGATGAACAAGGTATGATATGTGCATGTAATGGAAGTCTGACTGGCTGTAAGCAATGATGAAGATGATCCAATTTGTATAAAATGATAAAAAGTAAAGTCATCAGAATTAGTAAAAACAACTTCTACAATAATAACAATAAAAAATCAACTTTGAAAGATTTAGTAACCCTGATTAACACAATGACTGACCACAATTCTAAAGGATTCATGATGGAACATTAATATGTATCTCCAAATAGAGCTGATGGGCTCAAAGTGCAGATTTAATGATATTTTCTTCTCTTTGGATTTTTTTTAGCATTACTAAAGTGGACGATACTTGCTTGTAATACATTTAGTTTTTCTTGCCTTCTCATTAGGAAAGGAAAGGGAAAGGAGAGAGAAAATATTTGGAACTGAAAGTGAAATTTAATTCTAAAATAAATAAATGGCTTCAAAAATTCATAATTGAAGGGGATGTTCAATTTTGATTAGAGATTGATGAAAAATTTCTACCAAAGCTGATAAACTCCTATCCTAGTACATTTCATCTCAGTCTTCACCATGCCTTTATCATATTCTAGCCCAGATCATGTCTACCTTGGATCCTTTACTGGAATGAAAATTCCAAGAGGGCAAATACTATCATGTTTTTCATTTCTGTATGCCCAGAACCCAGCGCATAGCTTTGTACATGATATTCACTGAATGAATGTTTGGTGAAATGAATCAAATTTTAAAATATGGCAGCAGCAAGATGGTGCAGTAGATAGAGTTAAGTCAGGAAGACCTGAGTTCAAATATGGTCTCAGACACTTAACACTTCCTAGCTGTGTGACCCTGGGCAAGTCACTTAACCCCGAATGCATCAGCAAAAAAAAAAAAAAAAATAGAATATAGATGAAAAGCTATTCATTATTCTCTTTTCTGGTATTGGATGAGACGTTCTGACCAGACAGAAATTTCCCGGTGTTCCTTTGTGAAGTTCATTCCAGGTCTCATCTTTCCCTCTCTGCCAAATAAACCATAAATACAATGGAACTTTTAATGTACGCTGAATTTACTAATGTTCTTCCTGGACGCGTTTTGATTCAACATATAATGTGGTATATCTGATCAGCTGAGACTATTACGAGACCAGCCAAATAGTTTTTTAATCTAATGATTCAAGCTTTTCAGTTGATGAGCTGGCACCAGTTTTCACCAAACTGCAGCTAGAGAATTCTTAATGCTGCTTTTGAATCACAGGCTTTCTTAGGTTACATCATTCCAACAGTTGTCCCAAAGGTTCCCTGAGGAAAGATTCCATGGCCTAGTCATTGACTCAAAGTCTAGCGGGGCTGGTGTTTCAGAGAATTACAGAATTTGAGTTTGGAAGAAATTTTTGAGAGTATCTAATCCAATTTATATTTGAAAAAAGATCTAAAATCACTAAAAATTAAAGAAATACAGATGGCACATCCAACTAGTAGTCATCCCAATCTTTACCTTGAAGTGGAAACCAGCTTCTCCTTCCATTTTAAACAGCTCAAATTTTTAGGAAATTTCTCCTAACATCAAGCCTAAATTCTCCTCTCTGCAATTCATCACACTGCTCCTATTGCTGACTTCTGGGACCAACCAACAAGAAGTCTCATCTCTTTTTTTTCAGTTTTGTTTCAGTAAATAATTGCTAGATGAATGAAACAAGGTTGCTATACGGTTCAACCAAAAAATTATTAAGCACCTACTATGTGCAAAATACTGTTCTGGATATTGGGATACAGAGAAAAAATTAGCATATGGCCCCTGACTTGAGAAGCTTACAATCCACCTAAAATGCACTCTATTGAGTCTAAAAGTGGTTCTAAGCAGTAGTCCAATAGAAAAAGCGATTGATTTGGAGTTAGAGGATCTAGGTGTAAACTTAATCTTTGTTTATTTGATGCTTTTGTGAGCCTGAGAAAGTCACTGCCTCTCTGAGCTTTACTTTCTTCAACATAAAATAAGGAGTTTGAAAGAGATGACTTCTAAGCTCCCAGCTTTAAATCCTTTATTCTATGCTCTTATAGGATCATCATTCAATGATTTTTATAAATATTGATGCTGCTGCTTAAGATTTTTCTTTTTGATTTTTCAAATAACAAAGCATTACAACTAAATAAGAAGCTGGCTATTTCCAGTCAACAATATTAGTTTGAGAAATTTTTACCTATGTGGGATCTTCTCTTCCATCAGAGTCCTCTTTTGATGTTTCATTGTGGCATGTGGGGAGCCAAGTTCTAGAAGTCAATGGCGCAAAAGTTCTAGCAGGTCACAAATGGAGATGTCTTTGAGTTTGGGCCGCATAATGTTCAATGTGTCTGTCCAGTGAAAATCAGCCCAGCTAAGCTCAGAGATATTTATTGCCAGATTAGCTACAGGGTGATGAATATATATATATATATGTATATGTATATACATATATATACACATGAAATACATATATATATACATATATATCATATATGTATATATATAAGATTTCCCTCAGCACACCTCTACTATCCATTATCTCTTCCATAGTTCCAAAAAAAACTCCATACTTTCCCTCAATATGCCAGAACTTCCAGATGTTCACATTGGAGAAAAGAAATCCTATTGTATTATGAAATCTGTAACTATTAAATAAGGATAGAGACTGAACCTATAATCATATTTGCATAGGAAATTCTCAGATAAAGACACACCCTTCCCAATGTGGATTGGCACCTTGTCTGCCATTTATAATCTTGGAATTGTCTAGACTAGAACACTTGCCTGGTGTCACAGACAGGACTTGACCCCAGGTTCTCCGGACTTTGAGGACCACTCTTTCTAGTTCACACTAGAAATAATAATAAAAATATTTTGATAAAAAGAAGTTTATTGTAAATAATAAAAAAGTTATGCTTTTTGAAGGTAGGATCGATTTTGCTTTTTCTTTGTATTTCCAGTTCTTAGCACAGTGACCAGAACATATTGCATGCTTAATAAATATTTATTTGGGCCATTGAAGCTGGGTGGTTCAGTGGATAGAAAACCAAGCCTAGAGTCAGAAAGAGCTGAATTCAAATTCAGCCTTGAACCCTTACTAACTATATGACCCTGGACAAAACACTTAATTCCTCTTTGTCTCAGTTTACTCATTTGTAAAATATGGGGATAATAACCTATGTCTCAAGAGGCATTATGAAATAATATTTTTAAGTGCTTAGCACAGTGACTGACACAAAGAAAGTCTTAAATGTTAGTTCTTATTATTGATAAAAATGTCATATCATTAAATTGTGATTATATATTGTATTATAAATTATCTATTATAATATATTTGTTACCATATTGTTTAATGTTATAATTATTCATAAATTTTATTATATAGCCCTTTTTATGTGTTAGGAACTGTCCTAAGTACTTTACAATTATTACCTCATTTGATCCTACCTACAACTTTGGGAGGTATATGTGATAATATTATTCCCTTGTTTTACAGATGAAGAAACTAAGGCAAACAGGGTTAAGTGACTTGCCCAGGGTCACACAGCTAGTAAATATCTGAGGCCAGATTTGAACTTGGGTGAACTAGTCTTGAACTCTAGTCACAGTACCATCATTGATTGACTAGTACATAGTAATGCTTCACTGAAAAGTCTTTAAAAAAAGTGAGTCACTACACACAGCAAAAATGAGAGCTATATGGTTTTCCCCTTTTGTTATGATTTTTCTTTCCCAATATGACTAATATGGACATATTTTTAAAATGATTGCCCGCCTATAACCAAAATCAAATTTCTTGATGTTTTGGGAGGGGAGAAAGGAAGGAAGGAAGAGAAAAAAATTGGATCTCAAAATCTTATAAAAATGAATATTGAAAACTCTTTATATGTAAATGGAAAAATAAAATACTATTGAAGAGTTAAAAAGAATAAAACACTTCTCTTACCAAAAAAAAAGAAAGAAAAGAAAAGAGAGCTAAAGGTCTCAGAGAGAGCATTTGTCTTCAAGATTCTCTCACTGTCTTGTTTACAAACTGCAGACCTGACTCTTCACTCATCTGTCAGTAGTTCCATCAAGTTCAAGGTCTTGATTTGCACTTGGCAGTGAAGTAGGACCGTGTATTTAAGAATATGAGATTGACATCCTCCCTCTTCTTCCTCCCCCCCCCCACACACTTCACCAACCCAATGTTGTAGATAGAGAGCTAGCCTCAAGGTCAGGAAGACTTTAATTCAAGTCCTTCCTCCGACAAATGACCGTATGCCAGAAGTAAATCATGTCACCTCTCAGTGACCTCAAACAACTCTCTGAGATCTTAAATTGAAGAGCAGGTCCTCAACAGCAGTGGAAGAGGGAATTCCCTTACCAGGAGTCTCCCACACCAAAGAAATAATAGTTCCAGACAAAAAATGCAAAAAAGCAATATTCTTCTTTACTGGAAAATTGTATTGGGGAGAGCAATATGGATGATGTTGTAGGTGAAATGGAAGCCAACAGTGGTTGAAGCCTGTGGTAACAGGCCCAATGAAATTTCTTTGGAGGCAGCACAGTGTGTTTTAAGAGTATTTTCTGAACTTAGAATCATAGAACCTGGCTTTAAATGCTGTTTATTCCACTAAATATCTACATAACTTTAGGTAAAGCAGGCCATCTCTCTGTGCCTCAGTTTCCCCATCTTTAAAATAAGGTGTTAGACTATCTTGCCTCTAAAGTTCTATTTCAAAAATCTCTGAAACTTTGATCTCTATAAAATTGTTATGGACAAAAGTCCATTATGATTTATTACAAATAATTAGAACTTCTACAAATCAAATTCTTTTTTTTTCCTCAGGCAACTTACATGTCATTAATGCATGTCAGTTTCTAGAGCATTATTAGTTCATGGACTTAATCCATTGTCAATTTGTATGTAGTGATTTGCATGTTGTCTCCCCCATTCAATTATAAACAGGGAACTAGTTTTTGCCCTTTTTTATACTCTCAGCATTTAGCATAGTACCAGGTATATAGTGGGTGCTTAATAAAAGCATTTTTACTTGGCTTGCTTTTCAAATGAGTATCTAAAATGCCCTGCATTTATCATCTCATCCATCCTCATTCAGATATAGCAAATGTGACTATGTAGCCCAGATTTTCTGGGAAGATTCAAAATTTAAGAAATCATTTTCCATTATTTTTAACAGTTCCCTAAGAACTATGATGCTCCAGGCATATTCAGTTAAGGTGAGAGGTGGGGTAAAGGAACAATTAACAGTCCCCCCCCAGGATCTGGTACAGTTTTACAGAAAGAAAAGGTGGCTAGGAGACCTGCCCCCAAGCAAAATTGAGTCCTGTGCCTCCCAACTTCAGAATGTCTCTGTAGCATGATAAAGTCAAACTAGATGCCTCAGTCCCTTCTATTCTAAATCAAATGCTTCCTCATCAAGTATAATTCACATTCAAAGTTTACAAAGCTCTTTTAAAAGATCTACTTTATTTTTTAATGGAATAAAACAAGCATTTAATAGCACAATATAATAAAGAAGATGCAAATCTATTATATACAACTTGCTGTTCCTTTCAAATATATAACAAAATTTTCATACAAGTTTTTTTCTTTCTCCCCCCATCATAAAGATGACTACCATTATACACAAATAGGTATAAATGTATATATGTTGTGTGTATATGTACATATATATGTATATACATACATTTTATAGATAGATATAAAATTATTCTATGCATATAGTTCTTTCTCAGGATGTAGAGAGCTTCTTTCTTCATATGTCCTTCATAGTTAATTTAAGTATTTATAATAGTCAAAATTACTTATTTGTTCAAAGTCATTCTAAAAAACATTGCTACTAATATATACAAAGTTCTCTTGGTTCCGCTCATTTCACTCTTTTTATTTCGTGCAAGTTTTTCCATATTTTTCTAAAAATCATTGAGCTTATCATTTCTTATAGCACAGTAGTGTTCGATCACACAGTTCTTTCTTGAAAACCATTCTATAAGCTAGTAAATAGAGGGATCTTGACCCACAGAAAGAAGGGGAGGGAAGATATAGGAGATGTCTTCAAGTAGCTGAAGGCCTGTCATTTGGAAGAGGAAGGGTCTATTTTTCCCCAGAAAGCAAAACGAGGGCAATGTGGAAGTTTCAGAGAGCCAAGTTCAGACTATGTGTCAGGAAAACCTTGTTAACAGAGCAGCCCATGAACAGAATGAGCTACTTTGGGAGGCATTGCCCTCCCACCCACCACAATGGAGGTCTTTAAGCAGAGGTTGAATGACCACTTCTTGATTATGGTGTGATGGAGCTGCTCTTTAGAGTATAGATTGAACTAGCTGGTCACTGAACTCTTTTCTAGTCCTGATATTCTGTGAGTACAATGCTTACATATGGGGAAACTGAGGTCCATAGAAGTTATGCAGGAATAAGTGTTAGTGCTGAGAGTTGAATCAAGACTTTTGGTTTCAGGTCCAATATTCTTTACCTGTCTCCTTAAATAGCCAAATAACCAGTTTCTCTCTTTTTGTTGGGTATGGACTTTCCTGGTGGTTTGGGGATTTATATCAAGTTTTACCCTACTCACATAGTAGTTTTGACAGTGTTTCTATTCTAGGTACAAAACTCAGTGGGAGAGGGAGGGAGAAGAGAATCTCTGAACTGGTATGAAGGATCATGCCAAAATAAAGTCTGAGTATGGGTGGCTAAAATAAACTGCCCTAGTACTCAACTGTCAAAGCTAAATTTAAGCAGTGACAGTACTATTTTCATGAATGGTCTCGTTCCATATATAATTATAGTAATATTGCTTGAACTTGAATGGACTTTGTGACTATGGGAGTAGTGACTTCTTAAAGACTGAGTCTTATAATATGACATGTGTGTGTTGTGTATGTGTGTATGTGTGTGTATTGCTAAGTCTGATGCTTTAAGGTGTTAAGAATTCCTTTTACAAAGGTCAAAAATGATTCACAAATTCAGTATGATTCTGACACTGTGCTAGGCAATGAGATATAAGAACAGGAAATCAGAGCTCCCTACTTTCACAGAAATTCCCATTCTATTGATGAGATGGGGACAAGAGGAGGAAGTGAGAAAATACAAAGTCATTTCAAGAGGAAAAGAACTGGGGTGATCAGAAAGGGTCTTGTATTCAAGATGGTCCCTGCTCTGTGCATTGAGGCAAGCTAGGGACACTGAGGCAAGCTAGGGACACTATCAGGAAAGAAAGAAAACACAAGGAAGAACTAATTATTCAGAATTATAGTAATAATCACTTTTATTTCTAAAATAATGTTTTCAAACCACTTTTGCACACATTATCTCATTTAATCCTCAGAAAAACTTCCATTCCTATTTCACATATAAAGAAACTGAGATTTGGGGGGAAGAGGGAATGGTTTGACCTAAGCTGTGCGTCCCAAAAGTAATGAATTCAGACCAAGATCCATTGCTAATACAGTATAATGAATAGAGTAGTAGACTTGTAGGCTGAAAGACTTGGATTCAAGTTCCACCTTACCCAATCACTCTATAACTCTCAGTGTACTCATCTATAAAATGGGGATAATGCGTGTAGCATCTATCTCACAAAGTTATTGTGAGACTGAAATGAGTTAAGAATTGCAAAATTGTGCATATTTTGAAACACTACATAAATATGATTTACCATTATTTTATTAGATGTCATCTTTAAGAATAATGAATAATTATTTCATTATACCAATCAAATGTAAGCTTTCTTAGTTAAATGAAAGAACTGTTTTGAATCTTTCTTTTTGCATAGCCACCTTTGAGAACATTGCTACCCTCATAGCAGATACATTATAATTGCCTGTGGAATTGGATTGAAATGAATTTACACATCATAAAATTGCCTAGCAACTCTGAATAAACTCAGCCTTCTATAAACTTTATTAGTCTACACACAAAGAAGAAGATAATAATGAGTATCTGTTTTACAGGTCTATGGTAGAGATTGAACTTTTAAAAAAAACTGCAAAATAACTTGAATTTAACTTAGATAAATATAGAACATAAAAGCAATGTTAAAGATACAAACTAAAGGTGGATTGTAATATATATTACTGCTTCAAGGGATGAAGGGCCAAACTTTTAAAACTTAAAGGTGGCTTCATATTTATGGGCAGTTGGCTAAAATTGCAAAGCATAAATGTCCCATTGCTTGATTAAGATGCATTAATATTCTCTATGTTAAAGATTCATTTTCATCTGCCTAGAGAAGCTCATTTATTTTCAGGGTGGCTTATATTCTTTGATTAACACAAAGCATGAAAGTAGCGCAAGAAGATTAATAAAATGTAATTGAATAATTGATGGTAAGAACAGATACTTACTCATCAAACCAGCCAAAGGCTGGAGAATATGAAAGGAAGGGCAATAATTTGCAAGGCTATTATGTTCAGTTTGAGTGCACCTTAAAGATTAATCTCATTGACTGGGGGATTTAAAGAAATTCTGGGTGTTAGAGAGAATATCAAGAATGAGACAAGTAAAAATGAAAAGGAATAAATTTTATTGTAAATTCTTAGTCTTGAAATGAAGAAAGAGGAGAGAGAGAGAGAGAGAGAGAGAGAGAGAAAGAGAGAGAGAGAGAGAGAGAGAGAAAGAGAGAGAGAGAGAAGACATGGGATTTTCCATTGCACAAAGACTTTAGAGCAGTAATCTATCCTTGGAAAGAGATAGTGCTCTTTAAAAAAATTTGGCTACCTCTCTCTTCCCTACCCCACCCACAGTTTTGGATAATTCCATTTGTTTACAGTGTTTAGAAGTCACTTTCATCAAGCATTAACATAAACTCATCACTTAATGGATTCCAACTTGTACCATGTCTTGAGATCTGATTTATAAGCAGCCTGTCAGCTGAGTTCCTCCTCCCTTGCATAAGAACCAAATGTTTTCTTGCATAGAGAACATTCAGAGAAACCTTCAGAACCAAATAAGAAATTAGTCTGGGGAATATCCCAGCTCAAGGTGTGTGCAATGCCAGCTGTCAGGTAAAAAGCTGCAGAACTCTATTTCAGTTCATATAAAACATAAGCCTCTTAAGGGTGGCAGGGACTGTTGCCTTTTTGTCTTTGATGACAAATGTCCTTTCAGGTTTGGATTTGCTACCATAACAGCTTCCATTCCTAAATTATATAATTCAGTTGCTGGGATTGTATGCCCGGGCCTTAATAATTCCAAGTGCTTTGGGGAAGAAGAAAGATTAAACTTGGGATTTCATAGATATAAGGAACTACTGGTATGGAACATACCACCTGGGATTCAGATCAGCAATTTGTTTATAATTTAGCTTTAATGAGTAACCTGAGGCACTGAGAAGTTAAATGACTTTACCAATAATATAGAGAATATGCATAAGAGGCCAGATATAGTTCCAAGGCTGGCCTTCTGCTCTCTGAACCACGCTGCCCTGCACATAGTATACATTTAAAAAATACTTTTTAAGTGGAAAATCCCCAGGAGTCCTTAATATCATGCAGAGCGCTCATGAACTATTCAGTGCCCTCTTATTGTCATTTCAGTCGTGTCTGACTCTTCATGACCCCATTTGGACTTTTCTTGGAAAAGATTCTCAAATACTTTATCATTTCCTTCTTTAGCTCACTTTTTACTGATGAGCAATTAAGGCAAATTAAGGATTAAGTGCCTTGCCCTGGGTCACATACCCTGTATGTGTCTGAAGCCAGATTTGAACTCATGAAAATGAGTGTTCATGATTTCAGACCTGGCATTCTATCCACTCTACCACCTAGCTGCCCCATGGGTCTCTTACTGGGGCCCATTCCCAAATAAGGTCTCGGAATATATTTTAAATGAACCATAAAATTGTATCTGTCAAAATTGATTTCAAGAGCTTCAATTTATGTTACCCCTTCAGATTAATCATGTTAAAGTGGATGAAATCAAAAAGAGTTGTCTTGTTGCTTAGAAATGCTTTAAAAAAGATATGTATTTATTTCATCAATTACATTCATTGCTAGAATTTGCCAGTACATTAAGTACCAAGAAAAATTTAATTTTTCCTTCCTCTTTCCCTTTTTCCCATTCATTTCTTGAATGCTGGTTGATTTTTTTTTCTTCTTCCATTTTTCCTTCCTGTAAATGTAGGGAAGGAGTCATTTCAATTGGAAGACATGCTGAACTCATTAGCTTATTCATAGGATGTATAAGGTCAATACAGTCAGCACATTCCCACGTGGTCCTGCTGGTGACCCTTTGTTTCTGCATGGGCTAAGAGAAGTGTCAAACTCAGCATCTCCTCCTATTTATTTTTATTATACATTTCCTCCACTGAAACTTCACATTTACAGATGTTCTTCATAACACCCTGATTTAGCAAGTCATAATTATCTTGAAAATGAAGAAATGGGGGCAGCTAGGTGGTGCAGTGGATAGAGCACTAGCCCTGAAGTCAGGAGGACCTGAGTTCAAATTTGGTCTCAGACATTTAATACTTCCTAGCTGTGTGACCTTGGGCAAGTCACTTAACCTCAATTGCCTTAGAGGAAAAAAAGAAATGAAAGTAGGAGAATTCAGTGTTTTGCAGAGATCTCTATAATACTTAGATTGAAAATATAACATGAACACACATTGTTACAGGTCTACCTTGCTGCAGAAGTTGGCCAATAGTAATATAGATGCCAATGATTCCATCTTCCATACTCCAGAACAAGTGCTAACTCAGAGAATAAATCCCTGAGGTTATTGCTTATTTCCTCTGGAATTGGACTTAAATTTGTCGCTACCTCTTCAGTGACCCAGACTGAGAAGCAACATGATGTAGAATGCACTTTAGATTTACAGAAAGAAGAATTTGGTGTGAATCGTAGCTGATTCTAGATGTGTAATCTTGAGCAAATCACTTAATCTCCCTGGGTCTCAGTTTCCTCATTTGAAAATGGAGGGGCTATATACATGACCTTTAAGCTAGGTACTATAGTGATGCTAGACTTGACATTAGGAAGCCCTAATTTCAAATCCTGCCTCAGACACTTACTTGTGTGATCCAAAGTATATCACTTAACCTCCATTTCCCTCAGTTTTCTCACCTGTAAAATAGGAGAAAAGTAGCACCTACCTCAGAGGACTTTTGTGAGAACAAATAAGATAATATATATAAAATATTTTTAAAGCTTTAAAGAATTATATAAATGCTGTTATTGTTATATTTCAACTTTGAATCAGAGCCCTAATCTTGGTTCTTCCATTCACTATATATGCAATCTTGGCCAAACCACTTTACTTTTCTGAGTTTTCCTATTTTTAAATGAAGACTTTGGACTAAATGACTTTTCTATTCCCTTTCCTAACATTCACATGAGCTGGTGCTCACTTCCAAGCTATTCACTTGACAGAGTCATTGTGGGGAAAAAAAAACTTTGTTAAATTGTTAATAATTACTGCTAACCAAGGACCCATAAGAAATAAAAATGAGAAATTTCTGAAATGACAGAGTTGCTCAAGATTAAAATGTAATTCCATTTACAAAGATTAAATTTACACCTCACTTTTTTGAGATGCTGCTGTTAAGTAGCATAAGATATCTATAGAAATCCATTACAGAAGATGGAGTCCAAATATCTAGGTTCAAATGCTCCCCTTCATTATTTATTCACTGTGTAATTTTTGGACTCCAGACTTTAATTTCTCATTTCCAAAATAGAAACAATAATCTATCTCCCCAGATCATTGTGAAAATCAAATGAGATAATGTATATAAGCAACTTGATAGCTACAAAGTACCTTATAACTGTAAACATTGGTGGAATAATGGTGATTATGAGAATGATGGCTGGTGGTTATGATGATAAGATATGATGCTGATGAATGTGATGATTTCAATAGTGACAATGTGATGACATCACCAATGACATTGCTGATGCTAATGATCATGATAATGGAAGTGGTAATTGATGGTGATGGTAATTGTGATGTAACTGTCACCCTGATGATAACAGCAATGATGTCATGGTGGAGAAGGTGATCTTAATGGTGATTGATAATGGCAGTGATTATGTGGAACATGATAGTGATGGCAATGATGATTATAGCCTTGATGGTGATGGTAGAAGTCATAAGGCCAATGATAGTAATCATGAAGAAGTGCTGAGGTTCTGATGGAAGTGATGATGGAGAATGGTGTTTTGGTTATATAGGAGTTCATGATAGATCCAAAATTGGTTAGAGAAGACTTCAGGAATATGAATTTGACAACGCCTTTTAAAAATTAGAAGGAAGAGGATAGGGTTTTGTTTTGTATGACAATGGAGGTTTGTTTAGTTGGTTTTTTAATTGGATTCAACACACTCTGAAGTGCCTGCTTGTGCCAGACTCTGTGCTTGTTGCTGGAGTTACAAACATAAAATTGAAAGGCACTTACATTTTCAATATAGAAGCAAATAAATATCTGTGAAATTATTAAAAAATAATTTGGGGGGAAAGAAAATCAACAACTGGAGCAATCAGGAAAGTTCTCTTATATAAAGGAAGTGACAACTGAGTTGAATTTGTAAGTAAACAAAGGATTATGTTGGACAGAGGTAAGGAGAAAGTGAATTGAATATAATAGAGGTGGCCCTAGAGTCCCAAAAGGGATACCATAGAATCATAGCCCTAGCCACTCCTCACCACACCAGAAAGAACTGAATTTGGGGCCCTTCTGCTCTCCCTATATGTGTGGTTTGAGAGCCAGCCTGGCTGAGTTGTCATTGGAATAGGACAATGGAGCTTTGTAATTTGAAAGGAATTCCTCCTTAAATCAGCCATAAGTGGGTAAGCTTTTCAGCCACAATTCTCAAAAACCTTCTCTATAATTAAAAAAGAACTGTGATCTCCATTGGTGGAAGGAGGCCCCACACTGTACATAAATATCACCCATACAGAACAGAATGTGATAAACAGAAAGAAGAGATCTTGATAAAATCCAATGCAAAATTCAAGGAGGGAGAAGTCTAGGACACTCCAATACCCAGTGGATCTGTGATCTTATCAATGTGGGTATTCTGTTCTGCAATATAAATGGCAGCCCATTCATGCCATATGTGAGGCCCTTGTCCTTTTATCTTTCTTCTATAAGTAGTTCACCAATAATTCTGAAGGCTTGACACTATTAGATTGACTACATGGTCATGAATTCTCTGCCCCACACAAGCCATGAAACAAAGAAAAGTACAAATCTGCTTCAAGGACTATGTAGTTCCCTATATCTGCAATAACTATTGCAAAATATCAAGGAGGAGGCAGAGGGTGCTAAGACATAAACTTTTTTAGTGTGTAAATGTTATGTTAGGAGAGACGTGTAAGTAAATAATGACTGGTTCAAATCCTGTGTACACAAAATACCAGTGGTCTCTGTTTCCCCCCTTTAATTCCCCTTTAAGTCATTATGTCGAATGAAAGTGTTATTGACCTTGAAATTCAAGATGAAAAAAAGAAAACATCATATGTTGTCATGATGATGTATTTGCCAGTCTCTCCAAGCCAGACTATGGACTTGCAATTTAAAAAATCTATGGCATTTAATTATAGCACAGATTAATAAATATTCTTCCTGAACTATGGCAAATGAGTGAGCTTTCAGATGGAAATAAATTGAAATGGTCATATGGGGGGAGTGTTTGCTCAAAATAAAACAATCCGATACAAATTAGAGTCTATATGGACTTTCTATTTGTTAATCAGATAGAATTATTTAAAAGATAATATTGCTTTTTAAAAACTAATTGGCCCAATCAATGAATTGAAAGAATCATTTCTTTAATCTTTTTCATTTCTTTCATGCCTGAAAACATCCTTGTAACACCTTGTAAAAATTGGCTCTTTGATATTCTCTCTAATAGGGCTACAAGTAAGCAGCTTTATTTTTCCTCTATTTAAATGTCTTTCTTTGGTGACTAGATTAACTCTTTCAAGCCACTAGACTGTGTTTAAATTGAACATTTACAATTTTTGTTGTTGTTTTGTCAGTTAGTCACATCCAACTCTACCTGACTCTACGGAGCTTGACACACCAGGCCCACTTATCCATGGGGTTTCCTTGGCAAAGATCCTAGAATAGTTTACCATTTCCTTTTCCAGGAGATTATCTTTTATCCACTTTCCACTCTGACTATCTATATTGGGAAATCCTGCATGGCACAGCTCATAGTTTCATTGAGCTATATAAACCCCTTCACTGAGATAGTGATCCAGGATTATTATAACCATGCTTATAATAATTAACAAATCCATAATTTCAATTGGGATGGAAGAGAACAGAGAAAGTTTCAACCAAACATACCCAGAACAGACAAAACTAAATGTGTGCTCAGGATTTAGCATAGTCCCTGACATAGTACACACTGAATAAATTTTGATTAATTGATTGATTGTGTTCTTAAAACAACTTTATAAACAAATTCAATCGGTGATGGGGCGATACTCCAGGATGCCATCTCCTGGTAGAAAGATTAAGACACCAGAACATGGCAAAAACACTGCTAGGAAGGAATTAGTGGGGTAGAAAAATTCTAGCTTCTTTCCATCCTAGGAAGAAGTGTGAGTTCTCTCAGGGTCCTTGCCAATTGCCACATCCTCTTCACCATTCTGATAAGCAATATTAATGGTAGAGTTTACTTCAGCACATCAGTTGTTCAGTGTAGAAATCCTCTTGGCCAAAAGCAGATCACAGTCTTAATAGCTGTGATTAATCAGAGTTCAATAAACTATGATTTTATGACTTCACTGAGACTCAATTTTTCCATCTGCAAAATGTCTCTAAAGTCCCTTTCAACTCTATATCTGTGATCCCATGAGATTGAAATGCAGAAGAAAAGACAAGTGTACAAATAACTATGATACAAGGAAGAATGATAAAGTTCAGAGAAGAGGGGGAAGTCCCAGCAGTGCCATTAATAGATTGCTTAATTTATTAGGCTAATATTAACCATTGATATTCACATAGGACTATACAGTTTACAATGCACTTTCTCATTTGATCTTCCCAACGTCCCTTTGAGGGAGTTACAAATATTATTTTTATTTTACAGAGAAGAAAACAGATATTCAGAAATGTTAAGTGACTGACCTAGAGTCACACATTCAAGAAGTGTTGAAGGAAGGATTTGAAAACAAGCCTTTCTGATTCTAAGTCCTTCTCTTCAGAGAGAAACCTTATTCCCTTTCTTTGCTTGAAAGAGTAGTAGAACCAAGAGTAGCAGGGTAAGAATTGGTTCCTATGACAAGTCTAGGTCCAAACTGAAATTTTAAGTATAGGGAAATCCAGGTCCACTTGTTTTTGTTGTTTGTTGTTATTCCAGATTCGTGATTCCATTGGCAAAAGGAACTCTTGCTGTGGAAATTCTTTCCATTGATGCAGGCTGGCAACTTCATGTAATTTATAGTCTTAGAGAGTTTTGGGGGAGGGGGGAGGGAACAGTCCCCATGGTTACTCAGCTAATACTGACCCAGGTAGGAACTGAACTCAGATATTCTTGACCTCAAATCCAGCCATTCATCGATTATACCAT
Source organism: Myrmecobius fasciatus (assembly GCA_023553655.1). Taxonomy (NCBI): domain Eukaryota; kingdom Metazoa; phylum Chordata; class Mammalia; order Dasyuromorphia; family Myrmecobiidae; genus Myrmecobius; species Myrmecobius fasciatus. The sequence continues at coordinate 92,903 of JAJPUD010001963.1, forward strand.
CTTACCTTACAGGTCAATCTATACAACAGGTTTCTATATGACATTATCATAGTCATTGCAGTCAGATTAAGTTCTTAGCTGGAGAAGCTTAAACAAACCATTGTCATCTTTACAATATACATGTATATAGTAATAGTTTCACACAGCCTTTTAAGATTTAAAAAGAGCTTTGTATTTCTTTATCTCATTTGACTCTCCTGTAAAATTCAGTGGGACTGAAGGAAACAAACACATAAATGTGATGCAGTGGCAAGGACACCAAATTTTCTGGTTCTGGCAATTTGCTTCACTCTAGATTTTCAATTACTTCACCTAATTCATAAGGGTTGTAGAGGTCAGAGTTCAGCCTCTAAGGTCCTGCCTAATTATAATCTATAACCAGCAATGGGTTTGATGTCAGGCCTCAGTTTCCTCATCTGAAAAAAGTTATTGTCATTTTTTTTTGTTCTGGAAGAAGACCAATGACAACAAAAGGGTAATGTCTTGTCATAAATTGGATTTAAGTGAGGCAGAGCTGCACAAAGTCTTCAGCCTCATTATCTCCCTCAGAGTCATCAGGGTCTTATGGCAAGACAAAAGTCAAGAGGACCAGTGATGGTCAAAGATACAATGGGTGACCTTGACCTTTCTAAAATAAGGCTTTTCCCAGGTTTCAGTTTGATTACTCATTCAGTAATTAAAGGGTAGGTGAAAATTGAGATAAAATATAACCCAATTTACTATCACAAAAGAATCAGTCTGGTAAGAAACTCAGAGTTTGTGGCCACAACAGAAAACAATTGTTATTTGCAACTTATTCTAAGCCATCAAAACCTAAACTATGAGCAACAGAGACTTGGGCTGGGGACTATTATTGGCGATTTCAACTAAAGCCAGATTGATTTGAGTTTAAAGTTATAGTCAAACAATTCCATTTGAATCACAATTAGCTTTTTGAAAGCCTATTTTTCAGAGTTATATTCCAAGACATTTTAAATGAACTGTACAAGACAAAAGTCATCCCAACTTTTTGAAAATAATAATAATCATTAAAATTTTTAATTTTAAAAAATCTAGCCCCAAAATATCTTATAAAATATAAGTGGCCAAAAATTATATTCCTATGAACAGAGTACCCATATGTAAAGGTGTGGTGTCACATGTGTAAGGGAAAAAGGAAAGATCTCTGTAAAATGATCTGGAGAAGGAAATGGCAAACCACACCAGTATCTTTGCCAAGAAAATCTCAAATGGCGTCACAGATAGGCAAACGTGACTGAAATGACTGAGCAACAACAATATAAATATATATGTACACATACATGTAATTTCATTATATGCTCCTAGCCACTCTGTAAGGTGGGGGTCATCATTACCAATGGAAATTGAGGATTAAGTAGAATGTGATTTGTCCAGACTCCTACAGCTAGTAACTATCTGAAGCAGTATGTGAACCCAGGTACAAATGGCGCTTTCAGTACGTAAATTTAAAGTCCACTTGTTGAATGAGTTCAGAGAATTATAGATTAAGAAGTAAAAAGTACATAACAATCCATATAGTCTAACTCTCTCATTTTACAAATGAGAAAATTGAGTCCCAGAAAGAGAAGATGACTTAAATTAGGTTCATAAATAGAGAGATTCGAGGAACATTCAAGGTCATCAAAACCTAATCTCTTCCCACCTTCTAGATGAGTAAACTGATAGCCATGATCACACATGTCATGAAAGCAAGTGACAAGATTTGGAAAAGACTTTGCTGGGATTTCATTCTAGGTACTCTGGCTCCAAAGTCAAGTTTACACAAATTTCAAGGAGCTAAGTTTTTGTTTTGAGGAGAAACCAACTGATTTGTTTTCTCAGTAACTGTGAAAATGGTGAGTTACATTTTTGGAGATTGGCATGGTAGTTGGAAGGCTGGAATCAGACTCATGCAGATTGGGATTTTCAATCTGCTTGCAACACAGACTAGCTATGTGATCATAGAAAATCACTTCATCTTTCTGACCTCTGACCTCTACAACCCTTATGAATTAGGTGAAGTAACTGAAGTCTAGAGTGAAGCAAATTGCCAGAACCAGAAAATTTGGTATCCTTGCCACTGCACCACATTTATGTGTTTGTTTCCTTCAATTCCACTGAATTTTACAGGAGAGTCAAATGAGATAAAGAAGTACAAAGCTCTTGTACAGCACCATTTGTAGGTTATCTCTGCCTTCACAATATGAACTCCTTGAGAGCACGAACTGTATTTTCCCCTTCTTGGTATCTTCATGTTTTAATGCGGTTCGTTGTTCACAAAAGGCATTTAACAGATGTTTGTTAACTGACTGACTGAGAAAAATTCTCAAAGACTAAGTTACAAAGGAGCTGCTGAGCTGCATCAGTGAAAGAAGCTAACTTACCAAGAGTTTCCTATCTGGTAAGATAAATAAAAATAAAAATTTCTTTCAAATCTCTTTGAAATCTTAACCATAATGAGATCTTGTGACTGAAATTTAGATAGAAAGCTCATTTTCTTAGCATAAAACATGTCACTTAGTAGAACAGAAAAATTGTCCATCCAGTTTCCACCATCATTTCTCTAGTGCCATTTTACCAGAGGATTTGCCAAGCTGACAAATAGTGCTCTGTATTAATTATGAAGCAAAGGTCATGGCTTCAGAATGAATTAATGACGTTTCTATGTACGCTTCAGCAGAATGGGAAATAATCTCAGATATTAGAATAGTGCTTAACTACAGTAGGAGGGGGCTAGGTTATGAAGGGCTTTGAATACCACAGAGCATTTTGTATTTGATTCTGGAGGCAATAGAGAGAGAATTTATTGCTTCACCAAGCCTGCATTTAGGAAAATCACTTTGGTGACTGAATAGAGAATGGATTGGAGTGGAGAGAGACTTGAAGCACCCTGACCTTCCAGGAGGTTATTAAAATAATCCAGGGGTGAGGTGATGAGGGATTGGACTAGAATGGTGGCCATGTCAGAAGGAAAAAAGGGATATATTCAAGAGATGTTATAAAGGTGAAATCGACAGTCCTTGAATATAGGGCAGGCAGTGAGGAATCCAGAATAGCTCCTAGGATGTGAGCCTGGGGGACTGAGAGGGTGGTGATATTCACTATACTAATAAGAAAGGTAAAAGAGGATGAGTGTTTAGGAGGGAAAGAGGATGAGTTTCATTTTGAACATGTCGAGTTTAAGTTGTCTACTGGACATCCAGTTTGAGATGTCTGAAAGGCATTGAAAATGCAGGATTACAAGCCAACAGAATTTGGGATGGGAAAAGTAGACTTGAGAATTCTCAATATGGAGACAGTTATTAAATCCATGAAAACTGATGAGATTGTCAAGCGAGATAGTATAGTGGAAAAAGAAAAGAAGTCCCAGGATAGAATCCTGAGGGACACAGAGTTGGAAGTCCTGGTCTGGAGGAGGTTCCAGTGAAGGAGGCAAAGAAGGAGCAGTCAGAGACAGAGGAGGAAAAGCAGGAGAGAGAGATGTTCTCAAAACCTAGAAAGAAGAATATCAAGAAGAAAAGAGTGATCAACTGCACAGAAGTCAAGGAGAATGAGGAATGAGAAAAGGCTACTGAATTTGGTATCTATGAGATCATTGTTAACTTTGAAGAGTTCCTGGTCCTTAGTAAAGTCTTGTAAATAATAATAATAAATAAACAGCATTAATATAGTGCCTTACATACATTATCTTGTTAATCTTTACAATATCCTTTCAAATGGATGGTATTATTACTTCCATTTTACATATGAGGAAACTGAGGCACACAGAGATGAAGTGACTTGCCCAGAGTCCCACAGCTAGAAAGCATCTGGGACCAGATTTGAACTCAGGGTCTCCTGACTCCAGACCCTTCTACTTTGCCACCTACCTGTCTCCAGGTTGTCTATCAATTATCCAGGGTTATGCAGATAATAAGTGAGTGAGTGAGTCAGGATTTGAATTCTGTTCCTCTGACTCAAATTCTGACCTTTACACTGTACTAGATTTCTCCATCTTTTTTATTCTCAGCAGAATAGAAATTGCTGAATAAATTGGGTCTGAATTGAACTGAGTGAGGATGAAATAATCTTTCATGGTTCTATGAGCCAACCCATGATACAAAAACAGAAAATAAATCAGCATGGAGTTATCCTTTGGACACTGAAGCCTTTTCAGAATTCGTGGCTACCCTCGCCAGTCAAAATGTCACCCTTCTGTGCCCTTCTGTAATTTTTTTCATCTTTCCAATCATATTTTACATGAAACCAAAGCATCCAATAATTCACAAAATAACCTCTCATATTTGTACCACTGTCCTGCCTCAGGACACGGCCAAGGACCCCAGTGTCCTGGCTCCTAGCCAGTGCTCTTTCCATCCCACTCATCCCATTCCTATAAGAATACGATGGCAAAAGTCCTTCCATGACAAAGCCAGAGGCTAAATGCGTTTCCAGGATTGCACAGCAGAATTTGGGTTCAAATTAAGGTCTTTGGATTTTATATGATCTCATTTGATTCTCACCGCAAACTTGGAGATAAATGGGGAGTCATTAATCCCACTTTGCAGAGAAGCAACTTGAGGTTCAGGGAGTCCCCTGGTTAATTGAGTGACAAAGTGGGGAATATTGTGGCTAATCCTCTCATAGAGTGTTGTAAAGTGTGCCAAGAAATTTATGTGCATTATTCCATTTGACCTAGATTGGACTGAAATCCAGCATTCAGCTCAATTCAGTCTCTTTCCCATCACCGTGCTGCCCATGATAGTAGAGAACAATAGAAGCTATGTATGATTTGACCAATGCATGATGTAGAGGTTTGATAGTCACAGGGCCCCAGTTCAAATCCCATCTCTGGCACTCTTTGTGACCTTGGTTAAAACCTTTCTCTTTCCTAAACCTCAGTTTATTCTTCTATAAGGTGAGGGGGTTAAACTAGAACATCTCTGAGATCTCTTCCTCAAAATCTACAATCCTATAACTGGGTCAAGGACGTCCATGACATTTCAGATGGGACCTGTATTCACTTGGCCATCCTTGCATCATAAAAATGCTTTTAAGCTCACCCTTAAGTTCTATTTATCAGAGGAAAAATGGGCAACCAATTGTGGGCATTAATCTTCCTAACTAGAGAAATTCAAATTCAGTTCAATTCCCTTGAATAGCTTGTTTCTGTGACTAGATTTTGATAGAATATCATGCCTTCATGTAGAATACAAAGCATTTGAAATGGAATTCATTTTGTCTTCCCAACAAACCCAGGAAACATAGTGAATGTGAGAATTATTATTCCTCTTTCCTCTTTTAAATGTTCCCATTTTGTAAATGAGGAAACTGAGACCCAAAGAAGTTATATATGATCCTCCTGGAAATGCATAACAAAGCCTGAATTCAAACCAAAATCTCTTGATTATCCTTTCCACAGTAACTCTACCTATTCACATACACAAGGAAGAACTATCATGGTAAAAATGGGATCTCTCAGAAGGCAGGTCCTTCATTGGTCTGAGTGTTCTCTGCTACTTTAAGGTTCCCAGGGATTAAACAGCATGAGTCAAGGCAGTATATAACAGAAATAATATCGTCAGAGGACTGGAGTCTATTAGCTATAGCATTTACATTATTATGGAGGGTAAACTCTGGAGTTTATTATCTATGTGGTCTTGAGTAAGTTGTTTAATCTCCATGAATTTTGGGGTTTTTTTCATTTGTAAAAATGGAAGAATTGCACTAGGTGGTCTCCAAGGTTCCTTTTAATTTCCCACTTCTTTAATATTTCCTGTATGCTTTACCCTTTTAAACAGATGGTGATCCATCCATGCCATTGATAACAATCAGTCAGCATTTATTAAGCACCTACTATGTGCCAAGCACTATGATTAGTATTAGGGATACAAATAGAAGTAAAAGACAGTCCCTGTCCTCAAAGAGCTTACACTATAATATGGGAGACAACGGGCAAACAAATATATACAAAGCAAGCTATATGCAGGATAAATAGGAAATAATTAGCAAAGGTTGATGGCAGATGGTCATGAGCTGCAGTCATTGAAAAATCCATCACCTGGAGATCAGGCCACTGGTTATGAGCCTTCCTGAACTCAGAACCGCACAACAACTCTAGGATACAGGTAATAACAAGTTTTATTATGTTCATTTTACTGATGAGGAAATTGAGACTCAAAGAAACCCAGGGTCACACAAGAAGAGTCTGAGACAGGATTCAAAGCTAGTTCTTCTTTCCCTCAAGTCTAGTATTTGTAAAAGTACTCAGGACCATACCTAACACATAATAAGCCCTTGTTCCTATGCCATGAAGCCTCAGGTAATATTCATGTAAAATCCAAGTAATAATTATAATATATTAATATATAATATAAAATTATAACATCCCTGCTGTATGGAGTCAGCCCCAGAAAATGCCTATTCTGACTCCCAAGCCATAAAGCACCGAACTCTCTGAGTAAGAATGATGTATCTCCTTTGCTCACGGCCAGAATCTTTAGGGCAAGGGGATGCTCACAGACTGGCCTCTAACTGGCATGCATTGGACTTTGTCATAAATGAATTAAATCTCAGATGAGAAGGAGGGGAAAATTTTGGCTCGATAAACCTCCCAGAAAGAAGGCCTTGCTCCTTATCTCCAGCAGGCTGGAGCCAAGCTGACTCACACTTAATTTTGTTGTCCCCCTATTGAATTGCCTCATTGACGTCACTGTTTTGCTGGAGAGCTTGTAACAGAAGCAGGCCCTTCTAATCCGCCATAACAGCTTCAGCCTTGTCAGGGATGAGCAGAGGAGGATGGAGGGAACGGAACCAACTGCTCTCTCAGCCACTGCCCCATCTGCTCCTCTGCCCTTTCCTCTCCCCTCACTTTTTCCACTATGCTTTCTTTCTTTTTAAGGACCTGGGCTTGCAGGGCATTTCACGACCCCAGATCCTAGGACTGGAAGGGATGTCACAGATTATATAATCCAACCCCAAAATTTGAAAAAAGAGGGCTCTGAGCCCCCCAAAATGAAGTGACTTCCCCAAAGTCACATGGGTAGAAATAGTCAGACTCCAGCAACAAAACTCCCAAATGACCAGAACCTGAGTAAAAGATAATTAGGAAATGTTTAATTAAAATGAATTTAATTAAAAATAAAAATACAAAGTCAGATTCAGGTGGTTCTCATTCCTGACTTTAGTGTCTTGGTCCCTTTTTGGGGGAAGAGGTAATAGGGTATTATAGAAATTTTTGTAAGTTTTGGAAGCAGAAGACCTAGCTCAGCCACAGAATCCCTATGTGATACTAGGCAAACTGTGTAGCCTCCTGGACCTCAGCTTCCTCATCTGTAAAATGGCTAGGTGGTACAATGATTAGACCACTGACCCAAGATTTAGGAGAATCTGAGTTCAAATCCATTGGATATTGTCTGTGTGATTCCAGGCAAGTCACAATCCCAATTGCCATACACATACACATATACACACACTCACACTCACACAAACACAAAATAAGGAGGTTCTACACATGGATTGAAGAAAGGCAAATTTCTCAATTTTCAAACAAGAAAAGAGAAATCAGTCTACAAACTACACTAAATGGCCTGTGAGGTCCTTTCCAGTTCTAAATTTGTAATCCTATGATTCGGATGCTGCTAGCTTTGAGCAGGTTCATTACTGTCTTAATTTCTCTGTCCTTCTGTGTTCAGTGCTCAGACTTTGCTTCTGTCAATATGAACAAAGGGTAATAAATCCTTGGGTGCGGTGTGAGTCGTCAATATTTCAGGGGATCTGGGGCTTTTCATATTTAATGAGCAGCTCCTGGTTTTCCAAAGAGAATGACAAACAGCTTTATTAAAGGAAAGAGGAGAAGACTAAGCAATTAACCAGCTTCCATTGGTTCCCAGCAGGCATCCCACAGCTCTGAACTGAATTTACCCTGTTTCCTACATCAGGTAATTCAGGTTATAATTAGACTGAATATAATCAGACTGAATAATCCAATCCAACCCAATAGACATTAAGAAACCACTATTTGTCAAGTGGAGAAGCGAATGGATGGTGAGCTAGCCATAGAGTGAGGAAGACTGTATTTAAATCCCATCTTTGGGATTTATTATTTGTTGTTATTGTTTGTCCTTCGTCCTTGAAGAGGACCATGATATCATTGAGATGACGCCATAATATGCACGTGAATTGGATTTAAGTGAGAGAGGGCTGGGCAAAGTCACCAGCCTTACTTTCTCCCCCGAGCCATCTGTGCCCAGTGGCCATGTACAGATCAGGGCAATTGGAGAGGGCCCTGGATTTTAGCTGCCCTTAACAACCCTCATTCTTTCTTAGAATGTGGTTACCCTTCCCAGACTTAAGACTCACATTGCTCTTTTTCTTTTCTCAAGTGTTCCCACCTCCTTAACAAGATTATCATTTTACAAGTTATCCACATCAGAAAACCATATTTCTCCAAACTATACACCGAATAGTTTTTGCCCCAACAGGCTAGTGCCAATTTTAATCATTTCTCTATCATGAGGAAAAATTATTGTTTTATAGATTGCTTTGGTTTAGACCCAAAGAAACTAGTAATAGATATAAATAAAACTTAACAGGTAATTTTATGAAAGTTTAAGTCAGAATTTTAAAAAATCCCTTTCCTCCCAACTTTAGCTGTCTGTATTAGGTAATTTAGTATAATTAAAGAATTATTTCAAAATAAAACCTACTGAAATGCCAATTTTAACTATATTTGAAGTGGTTTACTGTTCATATATGCAACAAGTCTCAAACTTAGCAACTGAAGGTGATTAAGATAGAGTAAAAATGACTAATATCCTATCAAATTTTTTCTCTATTGAACTTACAAAGCACTTTATGTCTATTATAAACTTGATTTGCATTTATATTCATTATATCCTTGATCCCCACAACAACGCTTTGAGGGAAGGAGCCAAGTATGATTATCTCCATTTTACAGATAAGTAAACTAAGATTTAGAAAGATGATGACTTTTCATGTCTATATCACTATTATCAGAGGTGAGTTTGAACTCCAGTTTTCCTGAATCTAGATCTAAAGGTATTAGTCAAGGCCAGGTTTTGTGACTCCAGTTTAGCAGTTGGATCCACTATAAATCCCTTAGCCCATAACAGGATTGGGATGCAAGTTTTCCACTGTAGTTTAAGCATCTCTTAAATGGTGTCTGTACCAATACTTTCGCTGTTTTTTTGGAACAGGGCAGACTTTCTGCCTCTGCCTCTGGGGAAATCACTCCAGATTGTGTCTGGGTTGAAGCCTGCTCTGCTTGGCTGGTTGGGGCTAGCACTATGTCATGACGTCTGATTTTTTTTCCTAATTACTTATATAAGGGGAAGCTTGGTTATGTAAACACTGGGACATTCAACTCAGATTACCCCAGGAAGAAAGCTTGGGGGGATTGATGCAAGGATTACATAGGAAAAGGGGTTAGATCTTGTCATGTGATATATTTCAGAATTAGACGCATGGTATTTCCCATCTTCTCTCTGGGAAGCAAAGGGCTCCACTGTTAGGTTAGAGAAGGGAGTCCCAATTCAGCCTGTCACTGGGGATTCCTCAAATGTTCTACTCCAAATTTCTGGTCAGTGCTTATTACACTACACACTATGTCTTATATTATATATAATTATTAAATGTGTCAAATGTAATTCATTAAGTTATATACAATATATAAGCATGTATTATGTATTATATAATATATAAGCATATATTATATGTTATATATAATATATAAGCACATATTATATTATATTGCATTATATTACATTATATCATATCATATTATATTATTTCATCATGAAATATTAGAGCTGGATGAGACTTTAGAGGTCAAATAGTCCATCCCAACAATAAGTGCTTGCTCTCAATAAGCTTACATTCTAATAGAGAAGTTTGAGATATATATATATATATACTTCATATATATATATATGTAGATAAGTAAATATAAAGTAATTTGGGGAGTATGGATTAGCATTAAGTCCCAGCTGGATCAAAAAAGGCTTTTTAAAGGAAGAAGCTCCTGACCTGGGCCTTGAAGGAAGCTTAAGATTCCAAGAAGTAAAGGGTTGAAGGGAATGAATTCCAGGAATGGCAAAAGCTTGTAACTCTACAGAACCAGGAGGAGGAAAGTGAAGTTGGAGAAACAGCTTGTGGACCAATTTTGCTGAAATAGTCCGTGCACAAAGGCATGAGAAAGAAAATATCTGGAAGGGTACGGGCTTTTTGGAGTCAGTCAACATCTATCAAGATGTCAGGCACTGTGCTAAGTGCTGGGGATACAAAGCAAAGCAAACAAAACCCACCCTCAAGGAACTCACAGTCTAGTGGGGAAGACCATGTACAAACAACTGTGTATCTACAAGATCTATGTGAGACAAATAAGGCACTAGCATTAGAGAAGATGAGGAAAAGCTCCTTGCAGAGGATGAGATGTTTGTTGGGACTTGAAAAAAAAAAAAAACCAGGAGACCGATGAGAAGATTCAGGCTTGAGGAAAAACGCTTGGATTCAGGATTCAGGAGATTCAGGAGAAACAGCCAGGAGGTCTGTGAAATTGAATTGTAGGGGAAAGAAGGTGTGAGAAGTCTGGGAAAGTCAGTGTAAGAAGGCTGGAAAGGTAGGAGGGAGCCAGAGAATGAAAGATTTTGGATGCCGTGTTTGCATTTTCTCTTTGGGAGCCATTGGAAAGTCTTAAGCATGCTGGTTATGGCAGCTATGAGGAAGCTATGAGGAAGCTGAGGAAGACAGGCCATAGAAGGGAAAGCCTGAGCAAAGGAGAATAATCAGGAGGTCATTACAATGCTCAAGGTGATGAGATCCTCAATGAGGTAGTGATGGTCCAAAGAGAGAAAAGCAAATTCAAGAGAGGTTGAAGAAGGAAAATTGACAAGACTTGGTAAGTGACTGGAATTGGGGGGCAAGAGAAAGAGAAGAAGTAGGATGACTTTGAAGGTGAGAATCTGGGTGACTGCCATACTACTTCCAGACACTAGAAAGTGTGAGAGAAAGAGACATTTTGGGAACTGGAGCCTTGCTGAGAGTTTGGTTCCAGTTATGAGCTAAGTGCTGCATGGGAATTGGTTCTAGAGTTAGAGCTTTTTAAATGGGGACAAAGCAATGTAGGAATTTGTTTTGCTTGGCTATATATATTTGTTGCAAGGGGTTTTTATGGGGGTAGAAAGAGATGGTAAGTAGTGGTAAAGTAGAGAGAAGATTACAACTGCCTTCCCACCCCAACATTTAAAAAAAAATTTTTTAAGAATACTAGAAGGAATCGTAGATAAGCAGGACAGCTTGAAAAGTTACATATTGAACTTAAAACAAGCAAGTTCTTTATAAAAGAAATTCAGTTTCACGTATAATTTTCTTTTTCTATTCAACTATCTATTTAGAAATGCTCTTTTCATTTAGGATTTAAGTTTGGGGTAGTGGGATTTTTTTTAATTATTAAATGAAGGAGAGAGTATGTCCTCTGAGTCCACTGAATTTATAGTCGGGAACTTGAATTCAAATGCCAACTCCATCGTTACTGAACCCAGAAAGCCAAGCGGCTTCCAAGTGATCAAGAAAATAAAATGATTTCTGTGTTAAGCCAAATATTAGATTATCAGCAAAGTTTAGAAGGAAAAGAAAAAGGAAATACTTCAGATAAGAGCCAGAATACCCTAGATCAGTTCTGAAAAGCTTAAAACTTAAGAAGTCATGACTATGGCTTAGGGTCTTGTCTTCCATCAGGTCATCCAAAGGCAGACTCTAGTTGCCTCAATTTCTACCATAGCTGTCAGTTAGCAGAATAGGGGCTGTGAGCTTCAGAGAGGGGTTCCAAGGACTATATGTGGATCTGTAGCACTGAACTGTTGAAGCATAACTAGGATGGGGAAAACAGGGTGTGGAAATGTACAGGGCACTAACAAACTCTCATTCCAGCAAAAGGATTAACTGAACCTAACACCTAGTGAGCAAGAATAATGAATCCAATAGGAAATTCCCAGATCCATGCTTCTTTCCCACCACACAAATCCCCTAAAGTGGAACCCTAGCCTGTTCCCTCTCTCAGCAACCTCCTGCCCAACAGCAGCTTCTAAATCAGCATATATATTATGTGGCATCTTAAACTCCATCCTGTAATTGCTGAGGTTAGGGAGATAGGAAAGGGGTGAATTTCATTGGCTTGGGGAATTCCTAGTATGACTCTTCCCTCCTCCAATGCAGCTCAGCAACTTGTCAATTAACTACAGTCTTAGAAGAGTTGCCCCCAGGGAACTGAAAAATAAATCGACTTTGTCTAAGATCACTTTTCTCAGAGGCAGGACTTCCTGTCTCTGACCTTTGTCCCAGGATGCCTCTTTGTAGAAGCTATTCTCTGGATACTCTATTAAATTATAGACCATGATGGAAATAGGAGTGAGAAAAAGATAAACGATAAAAAAAGATGTTTTTATATCAGATTTGACAAGTGAGGAAGAATTGGTAGCCTTGGATCAGGAGCAAAGTAGGAGACCAGTGACAAGTCATTTTGGACAAGGCTGCTTCTCTGTGGTGTTCAAGCACAAAGAAGGAAGGGAGGAGTTCTTTTAAAACCTATTTCCTCTCTCCCCAGCTGGTAGTTGATTGACTCCATCCTCAGCCTGGTTCATGAAAAAAGGGATTGTGCTGTGTGCCTGTGGTTCTGTTTCAATCCTTAATGCTTCCTTCCCTATCTGGTCACTTTCAATGAAATTGGACAATGGAGCACAGAGCTCAAAAGCAAAGGAAGGGCCCATTAAATTCTACAAGGACAATGGGGTTTCTGACCCTCTTTATATTTGAAGATTTCAGACTTATAGGCAATAGCGCTTTGATCACCATATCTGACACATAATACTAGATATTTAATAAATGCTTTCTTCACTTTTATCCATTCAAATTTAATACAGCACATTTTTACTAAGTCTTCCAAGAAGGGATACAAGTTGTTGAGGGTACAGTAATACAAATAGAGCAGTACCTGCCCTCAAGGATCTTTGCATTCAAATCCAAGGGGATAAATGTAAGATAAATTGAGAAGAAAGCCCTGAACCTGGAGTGTTCTTCATTGTTAGTGAAAGAAAAAAGATGAAGCATAATATGCAGTTATTCAATTGCATTAAGAAGGAAGAACTCCAACATGTCACAGTAGAATCATAGAAACCATTATTCACAATACCCGAAATTTATAACTAACATTTACAAATCATTTTACAAACATAATCCAATTTGATCTGCATAGTTACCCTGTGAAGTAGTTATTATAAGCATTATGTCAGTACTTCAGACACCTGAAATTTCATTAATATAGGAATCACAGGTATATACATAGCACATGGACAGGTTGTGCCAACATATCCTAGGGGAACATTATCAGTGGTTCTTGACAGGAGTTTACTCACAAATGTTTAAGAACTGTCTCTCAGGAAAAAAAAACCCACAAACACGAGCCACTTTTAAGTTAAATCTGTAGTATTGATACTTAATTACTTCTAGAATAAGGGGTCAGGGGTCAGCAAATTACTGCCTGAACACCAAAATCCTCCTTCCTGCTTTTGCACAACTTATAACTAAGGATATAAAACAAAAGAGGGAAAAGATTTGACTGAAGGACTCATCGGCAATAGCGCTTTAATCACTATACTTGACACATAATACTAGGCATTTAATAAGTGCTTTCTTCACTTTTATTCATTCAAATTTAATACAGCACATTTTTATTCAGTCTTCCAAGAAGGGATACAAGGTGTTGAGGGTACAGTAATACAAATAAAGCTTTACCAATCTGTGGTCTAGACATTCAACAAAACAATTAATCAAGCCTTGATGTGTAGCATTTACCTATTTTCCAGGTATAAATGCTGACATTGAAAACTTAACAATAAGCTCAAGAGCTCCAGTACACATCTGGTCTTAGACCTAAGAGAGAAGGAAAGAACCAATGAGGAAAGAACCCTTCCTCGGGTTCTGCAAGCTCACTTGTACAACTATGGTGAGGACTTCATCTTTGCAGTGAATCACAACTAGTCTAAAACTTCATTAGGATATCAGAGCTGTGTGAGATTCAGAGAGATTAGAGTGATTTATGTATGGTCACAAAACTAGGATGTGTCACAAGCAATTCTTCCTAACTCCCAGACTCATACTCTATCCACTGTGCTCCCTTGTCTCTCTGAAATGTTTTCATGAGATATAAAAACAGAGTGAGAGCTCTCTGTATCATCCCTGTCTCTACCCTCAGTCATCCTTACCTAGTTGGGGTTGAGGTGCATTTTAACTTATGAAATAGAATTTCCACTTAATTTAACTGGCTGTGGAGACTTTCTGTGGCATGATGTGTAAGTTGGAAATTCATTTCAAACCGACGTAATGAAACCTGGCTCTCCTCCACAAGCGAAGACTGGTGACAGTGAAAGATGCTTGCCTCAGCTCTCCAATAGTCTAATGGAAAGACAGAATGATAGCCAGAGGCAAAATCCAGCCCTGGAGAACATTCTTATGGGCTTTGGATTTAGAGAGTACCATGTGGGTCTATATGAGTTCTATAGAACCAGCATCCCCTCGTGAGACCCAATGAGGCTGTCCTCAAAGGGGGATTTGGGAGCTAGAAATGAGTGATGCACAAAATTGGGCAAATCAGAACCCCTCGTTTTTTACCAGCTTTTCAACTTTCCAACTTGTCAGAAGCATCAAGTATTTTCTTTTAGCTGAAAGAAATCAGTGAAGCAAACATGACATGAAAAATAGACCTCTTTATAGAATACATCTTATTTTGGAAAATTGGGAATTTTCCCCCTCACGGCATCAAAAGATATTTGAGAATCCCAAGTCAGATCAAACAAATTAAGATGAATGAATAAGCATTTATTAACACCTCCATGTGTCAAGCACTGTGCTATATATACTCTGGTTATACAAACACAAAAATGACAACAAAAAAAAAACTGAATAGCCTCCATACGAATGGATACCAGAAAAGTACAGGTGACAATGTGACAACTTGTCAGGAAGGAATCAGGAAGATAGGAGTTCAAATCCAGCCTCAGATATTTACTAACTGTATCAACCTGGGTTAGTCACTTAACTTTTCCAAACCTGTTTCCTTGTTAAATGGGAGCAACAATAGTACCTACCTCCTAGAGCTATTGTGAGAGTCAAACGATAATTTTTGCAAAGTACTTTGCAAACCTTAAAATGCTATGTAAATACTACCTGTTAGCTATTACCATAATTATATGTAATTATATATTGGGAACTACACAAAAATACCTGTTAACTAGCAGGGATATTGTGGAGAGTATATAGTATATGTAAATAGAGAGATGGATAGTGTATAGTATATAGTAAAAGACATGTTGAACAACATGGCTTCAGAGATGCTGTGAATAAAGAAGGGATATGACAATGACCCTTGATCCAAAGTCCTCTGATGTATTGTTGTCGAATGGACATGACTATATATGGCTATACTAAAAGCCTATAAATCTGGTCCTACTAATTCAATTTACTAATTCAAGCACCTACTTCATGTCAGACAGTGTTCTAAGTGCTGTAGATAAATGTAGAGAAAAGACAAACTGGACCTTGTAGCTTTGTTGTTATAGGGAATTCACAGATGAGAAGCCTCCTAACAATTCATGGAATTACCTTCTCTGCTAGAAACAGAAAATCACAAAGAGATATTCCCTGCTCTCAAAGAATTTAAGTTCTTCTGAGAAGCAATATATTCATATCTATGTTATATATTTCAAATAATCTTGCATAATTTTGTGTATATATATATGTATATATATATATATGCCTTGTTGGAAGACAAGTTTTAAGGCAGTGTTTTGCTCTACCAAATCAAAAGTTTTTGTGGTCGAGAAGCAAAAACCACCCTAGTATTTTGTAATCTTTATCTCTCTCAGTCAGCTGCATGATGGTGTCAATTCTGAAATAACACTTGTAAAATTCATCTCGATCCTCACACATACCTTTATCAAGGATGCCCTCAATGGATATGGAGATTGCTTTCATGAAATTTTTCTATAGATAAAAAACTAACAATATAGTCTGTAAGTCAATCAGTCATCAAGCATTTTTTAAGCACTTATTATGTGCTAGGTATTGTGCTAAGTACCAGGGATATGAAAAGAAGCAGAAATCTCTGCCCTCCAGCTCACAGCTTAATGGGAGAGACAATAAGCAAACAAATATATACAAACTAATTATAAAAAAAGATAAATAGAAAATAATTTAAAGAGGGGAGGTACCAGAAATAAAAGAAGTTGGAAAAGACTCCTGTTGAAAAGGGGGATTTTTCAAGTTAAAATTTGAAAGAAACCAAAGAAGTCAGTAGGCATAAAATAAGTTGTTAGTATTTTCTCAGTTCATATATTTTTATTAATAAAATATTTTGATATCTTACCCTCCTTTTATGCCTTGCAAATAAATCCCTGTCTCTCCATATTTGTGTCCTCTCTTCTATATAGACTTGTGCTAGATACTTTTCCCATCCTTGTTCTCTTTGGGGCTATGTCTGCCTCTTCCATGAGCAAATCCAAGACCGTGACCCAAGAGTGGTGATTCTCCTGATCTTGTTGGGGAAGTAGTTTTGGTTATAAAGCCTTAACGTCCATCTTTCTTCTGCTAGTTGTCTTCCTTCTAGTTTTATCCATGAATGCCCTTAGGATCTCATTGCTCACTTAGGGTCTTCTCTTTCTTTAAGCCTTTCTTTAAATTGATTTTGCCTTCCCTTTTATGAGGCAATAATACTGACAATCTTCTGCCATTCTTTGTAAAAAAATTATAAGTTAATTTATACTATTACTCTATGGTGTTCCCCAAGCTGCCATGTCTCTCCACTTGGCAAGCAAGGTCAGTGTTTGCTGACTAATGTGCTTTCGAGGTTCTTTTTTTTATTTCCCCATGACAGCAATTAGTTAAACTTCTATATGAAATTACTATAATCAGTGTTTATATCATTTCCCTATCTAACTGCCATTTTTCATTGTCAATAACTTGATTTAATGGGTTATTCTGAGTTCTTCTAATTTCATTCTATGCCTTTTTCTCTTTTTAACTCTTCCTTTTCTTTTTGTAACCAATTTCAATCTTCACTGTTCCACATCAGTGGTCTGATTATATCGTCAGCTGAATGACTCTCACATCAGGAACGATCATTTCCTGTCTGCTAAAATGAAATCAATTTCTTTTTTTTTTTCTGGTGTTGCTCAATACTCACCATTTCTGGTGCCTTCTAACTCTTATCTTAAGAAAATTATTCATGCTGTGAAAGCATGAGGCTTCTGGGTAGTTTATAAATCTTTTATTCTTGATTCCCATTTTCTAGCATATTTGTCATCATCTTTGTCTATTTCTATTTAAGCACTGAAGTCCCCGAGTATTCAAGTAAATGTAGATTTAATCTGAAAGATCTTATCTAACTCTTTGTATAATTCCTTCATCTTTTGCCACAGATGTTAATGCTTAAAATGGAAATAATCTGCATGCAGTCTTTTCTCGAATTCTATGGGCACTGCAACAGGAGCAGACAGAACAGCTGATGAAGTGATGGTTTTTATTGCTATTGATAAAAACCAATTCCATCAACCGATAAGTAAACATTTATTAATCACTTATTGTATGACAAGCATTGTATTAGGCACTGGTGAGATAAATATAAGGAGGGCAAAAATTTTTATTCTCAAAGAGCTTACATTCTAAATGGAGGTGACTACTTGGCTCAATGGATAAACCACTGACCCCAAAGTCAAAAAAACCTGGGTTCAAATTCAACCTCAAGCTATGTTTTTTCTTGTCTCTAAAATGAAAAAAAAAATAGCTCCTATCTCCAAGGATTGTTGTGAAGAGCAAATGAGATAATACTTGCAAACCTTAAATCACTTTATAAATGTTAGTTAGTATGATTATTGTTATTGCCTAATCCTAGACTAATTACTACCGGTATAACTGCACAGGGCACTTAATTTCTTGGGGCCTCAGTTTCCTTATCTGTAAAATCAAAAGGTTTGACTAGAGTAGAAGTTCTTAACCTGGGCTCCTTTCTCCAAGGATTCTATGGAATAGATTTCAGGGGGTCCATGAAGTAGAATGGGAATAAATTACATCTTTATTTCAGCATAATCGGTTTCCTTGTAATACTATATATATACATATATATAATGCATATATTTTACATAATGCATATATTTTATGCTTTGAAAAATATCATTCTGAGAAAGTGTTTGAGGGCTTCACAAGACTGCAAAAGGGGGCCATGACAAAATAGCATTACTATCAAACTTTCTTTTTCCATTTAGCAGATTTCTCTGTAGCATTATCTACTATGCTTCAAGCAATCAAACTCATTTGGGGTCGGAGGATATTATTATGATCTATAAAGGTCATGTTGTCCAATCCCTTGATTTTACAGAAGAGAAAACCAAAACTGAGAGATATTAAGTGGTTTATCTAAGCTTGAACATGTATCAATTGGCAAAGTTGGAAGGAGGTCCCATTCTGTTGATGACTTCCCACCCAGTATTGTCAAGTCAAATCATCAAGCATTTATTAAATATCAATATATGCCAGGTACTGGGCTAAGCATGAGAATACAAAGAAAAGCAAAAAAAAGTGGTCCCTGCTCTCAAGGAACTCATAATCTAAAGAAAAAGATGGCAAGTAAATAACTATTACAAACAAGATGTTTATGAGGTCATTTTGGAGATATCATCAGAGGGAAGGCACTACTATTGAGGCAGATTGGGAAAATTTTCACAAAGATGGTAAAATTTTAGTTGAGATCTGCTGGAAGACCAGAAATCTGGGAGACAGAGCTGAGGGAGAGAATTATAAGTGTAAGGGACAATCAGTAAAAATGGCCAAAGTCAGGAGATAGAATGCTTTATGAAAGGAACAGTAATAGGACCAGTGCCATTGCATGGCAGATAACACTGAGGATAGTTTGGAGTAAGAAAACTGGAGAGGGAGAAAAGACCCAAGTATGAAGGACAGAGAAGTTTATATTTGATCCCAGAGCTTATAAGGAAACCACCTCCTAAAGCCACCTATAAATAGGGGAAAGGTATGTGACATGAAAAGAACTGCACTTTAGGAAGATCAATTTGGTAGCTGGGGTAACAATAGACTACAGTAGGAAGAGATCTGAAGTAAGGAGACCAGCCTGAAACCTATTACAATAGTCTGAGTGTGAAGTGATGAAGCCTGCATCATGGTGGTAGCAATGTCAGAGGAGAGAATTAGGTATGTACAAAATATATTTTGAAGGTAGAATTAAATCTCATATGTAAAGGGACAAGGGAAAATATATTTTCTTGATGCCTCTAAAAATCCCAGATTCAACTAAAAAGTTAGTTGAGAGAATTTTAGCAAAGTAGCAGAATATAAAGTAAATCCTCATAATTCATCAGTATTCCTATATATCACAAACAAAACTCTGCAAGAAGAAATATTAAGAGATACCCCACTTAAAGTAACTCTAGAGAGTATAAAATACTTGGGAATATCCCTGTCAAAACTATATGAATGAAATTATTTTTTTATTTATACAAATAAAGATTTAAATAATTGGAGAAATAATAATTGTCCATGTATAGGCAGGGTCAACATAATAAAAATTACAATTTTGCCTAAACTAATTTATATATTCAATGCCATAGCAATTAAATTACCAAATAATTATTTCACTGAATTAAGAAAAATAACAGTCTAGAATATCAAAGGAACTAATTTTAAAAATGTGAAGGTTTAGCAATACCTCCTGAGCAAATGTTTAAGATTATAAATTATGGGGGCAGTTGCTGATCTACACTGATGAAGATAGTTTTCTTACCAGGAGTACTTTATATCAATGACATATACATACATATTATATATATACACACACATATGCATATATATATGTGTGTGTGTATGTATGTATGTATGTGTATATACATATATATATGTATATGTATACATCCAGATTGAACTGAAGGATGGATTCTAACTAATCATATTTTCACTATATATTATATATATATATGTATAAGTATGTGCATGCATACACATGAATCTCTCTATATAGAGCTTTCTTTCTACAGGGCTTTGTTTTCCAAAGCAGTCTCATATTAGTTATCTACTAGTATTTTTGAGAACAACCTTATGAGATATCCAAGGCAGGTAAGTTAAGTTTATTCACTTCCAAAGGAGTAGCAGACTTGGAGAGGTCACACAATTTGGCCAATACCACAGAGCAAAAAGGCAAACTCCAGAAAAGGCAAGTCCAAAGTCGAAGAATGTATTAGGGAAAATAATATGAGATAGAACTAGAAAGGTAGAAGAGAATTAAGTCATGGAAGGCCTTAAAGGTCAGACTGAGAATTTGGCATTTAATCTTGGAGGCCCTAGGGAGACACTGAAGAATTTTGAACAGGGAAGTGACATGGTCAGATTTCCATTTTAAGACTATCAGTTTGTGTTCTTGCACAGCAAGATAAGTATGGAAATATTTATACATATATTCGACTTGTCAAGTATTTTAATATAATTAACATGTAGTAGACTTCCTGCCATCTAGGGGAGTGGAGGGACCTGAGGGGAAAATTTGTAACGGAAAGCTTTGTAAGGATCAGTGTTGAGGAACTACCCATACATATGTTATGCAAATTAAAAGCTTTAATAAAAAAATAAAAATAAATAAAAATTTAAAAATAAAATAAAATAAATTTTTAAAAGACTATCAGTTTGGCAAACTGTGTGGAAAATGATTCTGATATCTGGTGAGTCTAAGGATACAGTCGGGCAGGTAGCAACAAACTGGCAGCATTTCTCACTTTCTTCCTGAGGGACTGTTCAGGAAGCAGAACTTCACAGAGCAAGCAGAGTATCTAGCTCCAGAGAGTATCCAGTTCTACTGGACCTCAACATAAAGACCATGGCAGCCTAGGTTTCCATTACTCTCCATAAACCAAGTAGCTGGAAATCACTCTTTATTGAGTGTCTTCATTGGAAAGCCCAAAGACTTGAAGAGTAATCAATGCCAATCACAGTGCCTTGTCCATAGTAAGCATTTACTAACTGTTTGTTGAGTTGAAATTGAATTTGAGGTTTAAAAAAAAAGGCCTTAGCTTAGGGAATATCTCTTCTACTCCTTTACTCAATTGAATTAAATTAGTTCAGTTGAATTGAATTAATAGGAAAGGTAAATGAGGAAGTGACTCCAAAAGGCAGAAAACCTCTCTTAAGAGTTAAAAGTCTACTAACCATGCAAGGGTAAACAGGTCTTGTTTTCGTTAAAAAGCAAACAAAACCTAAATGAATTTCTCATTGCATTTCCTCAGCCTACTGCCACAAGATGAATTTCAGATTCACTCCATGCATAAGGAGAAATCAATATTTATACTTATCTAGAAGGAAATTAACCAAAACAAAGAAGCCAAGGTTTGTTCAGAATAAACTGAATCTATCTAAGCAGTGAAAATTCAATTTAGGAGGGCAGCAGTGGATCCAAATACTGGAAAATATCCGCATCTCATTTGCACGGGCTCCCATCCATGTAAACAAAGGTCATTTCAGAAGCCAAGAAATTTGACTTTTATGGGTGCCACTAAATTTGTGGCCATGTAACTCTGATGTTTTATGACAAAGTTGACCTTTGCAGATATCCCAGGTAGAATAAAAGTGCTCGCGTATGTGGGACTCAGCAGCTCACAGTCCTATACACATAATAAGTATTCAGAATTCACAGGATGATAAGAAGAGCTATTGTTTATATCATGTTTTAATGTTTGCAATATATATATATATATCTTATCTTATTTGATCCTCACATCAACATGTGAAGGAGGTATCATATATATTCATCTTCATAAGGAACCTGACATTCAAAGAGATTAAGGGACCGATCACATAGCCAGTGAACACAACCAGACTGAAGAAAGGCAAATGTCCCAATTTTCAAAAAAAAAAAAAAAGAAAAGAGAAGGAGAATCCATAATTAACAAACTATAAATCAATAAGCTTGACTTGAATTCCTGCAAACAAACACTCTAGGATGGCTTTTTATAGAGATGGTTGGTAAAGACCTAGAAAGGGAAACAGTGATAATAAAAAGGCAGTGTGGCTTTATCAAAAACAGGTTAGACTAAACTAACTTTGTTTTCTCTTTTGTCAGGGATACTAAAATAATGAGTGAAGGTAATGAGATTTAAACTAGGGTCTCCAGACACTTCCCCAAAGGGCCAAAGTATAGATTTCAAGATGGCCATAAATTTGAGTGGAAAAAATTACAGTTATTTCCATTGACTTTTAACTAAAATTTAGCATTTCTATTATCCATTTAAAAGCATTATTCTGAGAAGACATCCATAATAAGGGATTCACAATAGATTATTTACCCAGATTTTTAAATACTTGCTAGATCCACATTAGGGGAAAGGGAAGGGAACAAGCACTTAATCAAATACCTACTATTTGCCTTGTACTATGCTAAATGCTTTACAAATAATGTTTTATTTGCTCCTCACAACAATTCTGGGGTTAGGTATTATTGTTTTCCATCATTTTACAGGTGAGAAAACTGAGGCAGGCAGAGTTTAAGTGACTTGCCCAATTAATAAGTATCAGAGGTCGGATTGAATTCAAGTTGTCCTGACTCCAAGCTTAACACTTGTAATAAAATATCTCATATTATTATTATAGAGAAGAAAGGAGATGTGGATTGGAACATAACTCAATTAGATGATGTCAGAGCTGTTTGCATGACAACTCAAAGAGCAGTTATTAATGGCTTCACACTCTCACAGATTCATTTCCTCTGAGTGGGTTCAAATGGATCAACAGTCTATATGCACTCTCTACTATATTTAACAGAATTCTACCCTGGGAAATGTTCCAACAAGAAGGGAACTTGTATGCTTTTTGTCCGTTTCAATCCAGGGGGATGTTAGGAGATGACTTGGACAGAATAAAGCTGTAAGGCACTGTCACCACTCTCTGCCCCCATTACAGACAACTTTCTGGGCTTCCCAGCAGCATTTCTTATTATCGAGAGAGTCACACCCAAGGAAGAGCTACCAGATCACTAACAAGTATGATTCATTTCCTAATGTCCTCTATGATAAGTCTTGATGGATATCACACCGGGGACAAATAAGTAGGCGATGAATTTAGAGACAATGGCATGTCTAAAATCCCTAACCCATTGGGTGGATCTGTCCAACATGCTAAGGAAGGAGCAACTATTGCCTCTGGCTGACTCTGCAATTATGCAGGTGCTATTTCAATGCCTTCATTACAACAGGGTACATTTTAAGAATTACACATGATATAAGGTAGTCTAGACAGCCGGAAAATCTTTTTTTTAAACCAACTTACAAAAGCTGGCACTGATGCTTCCTATGTCTGCCAAGGCAGGTTCTCCCTCCTTCCTAGCTGTATATACAACCTCTTATAATTTCTTATGTTGACAATGGCTCTTTTTTTGGCCATAAACATATTTATTCTGAGTTATAGTGGGCAGATTCCAGAAAGTGAATCAGGGAGCTAAGTTCCATCCCTGCCACTCATTAGCTAGGGGATGCTGAACAAATTACTCATCTCTTTGGACATCAATTTCTTCAACTGTAAAATAAGCCTACATAATCTCTAAAATCCCTCCAGTCTCTAATAATGTTGGCATATTTATTTAATAATAATATTTAACACATAACAAAGCACTAAATGTCATGGCTATTTTCCCAAAAAAGAATTTATGGAAGAATTTTTTAAAAATCTTTTAAAATCAAATGAGATAGATTGAGGGAAAACAAACAAAATCAATCCAAGAAAAATTAGATATAGTGATGATGAAGTCTAGTAGTTATAAAGCATAAAGGGCTGAACTAGCCTCATTTTCCCCTCCCTTATGGTAATGATAGTAGAGTTTAGCCTTGAAGAACTTCACTCTCAAGGGCACGATGTTCCAATGATTGATTCTTATAAAGGAAATTTAAATGTACTTCACCATTCAACTTTCAGGGTTCTCCTTGGAAAAGTTATAAGATCTTTCAGACAACTATATGGTGACTCTGTAAGTCCCAGGGAAGTCTTTTACTTCCCATGCTAGAATGCCACAGTCCTAGCCAAGATAAGCAGTGCTTATTTCTCCACGTTGTTCCCCAGACACATTCTCATCTTGTATAGCAAACTTGCCTACAGACAAAGGGAATGGTTGCTATTGTTGTTGAGTCATTTTCAATCATTACTTTTCATAATTCCATTTGGGGTTTTCTTAGTAAAAAATACTGGAAGGGTTTGTCATTTCCCCCTCCAGCAAATTACAGATGGGGAAACTAAGGCAAATAGGTTTAACTATCTTGCCAAAGGTCACATAATTTGTCTGGGGTCAGGTTTGAACTCACAAAGATGAGTCTTCTGACTCCAAGTCTGAGCTTCTAAACACTGTACTATCTAGATGCTCAAAGAAAATGGACTAATATATTAAAAAAAAGAATCAGATTTTCACAATACTATCAGCAGTGGTAGGTAGCAAAAGACACAGATTTTTTTTTCATCTAAATAAACCAAGAGGGAGGAGAAGGGAAAAGAAGGAAGATGCCCCCTGAGCTGCCATGCTCCATAGGAATATGAGTTCCCATCTCTTACCAGTGAACAACCAGGGAATTCTGGGAAGGGCTTTTGAAGGAGATGGCACTTAAACTGAGCAACTGTTTTCTTCTAGTGAGCCAAAACTGAATGTAGAGGCTATGGAACAAGAGAATGCACACTTGGTGTATTTCCAATAGATATAAACTTTAAGGTAGGAACTATTTCATTTCTGTCTTTGTTTCCCACACAGTGGGAGCTAATAATCATTTGCTAAATAGAATAGCACTAGGCCATTCCATAAACTGATCTGTTAACATTTGCAGCCTAAGAGCCATCTGAATCTAGAGAGAAAACTATAGGGATTAAATGTGGATCACAACATAATATTTTTACCTTTTGTTGTTATTTGCTTGCTTGTTTTTCTTTCTCATTTTTCCCTCTTGATCTGATTTTTCTTGTGCAGTATGATAAATGTAGAAATGTGGTTGGAATTGCACATGTTTAACCTATATTGGATTACTTGTTGTTTAAGGCAAAGGGTGTAGGGAAGGGAGGGAGAAAAATTTGGAACACAAGGTTTTGCAAGAGTGAATGTTGAAAACTATCTTTGCATGTATTTTGAAAAATAAAAGGCTATTATTATAAAACAAAAAAAAAACTTATTTGCAGCCTAAGTAAGACAAAGGGATAAAATAGGAGAAGAATATATGCTAGAGAACAGATGGGCAGAAGCTGGCAACCCCATGAAAATTTTTGGAGAAAGAAGGCGCATCATGATCCACATTGAGAAATAATAATCTAGGTTCCTGCCTTCCCTACCTCCAATCTGCCTTCCTGAATATTTATCCCAACTCTAATTTCTCCAACTTACTGAAGCAAAATAATAATAATAATTAAAAATTACTGGCCTGAGATGTAAATAAGCATAAGATGTAATTGCTTTACAATAAAAAAAGGAAAAAAACTCCTACAGGCACAAGTACTAGTTGCCAAAATAATTTAACTCACCCAATCTATGAGATTTTCCTTTAGAATTCCAGGAAAGAGGGGGTCCAAAAGAGCCCCACAGAAAACCAGGCTGGAGAGAACTTGGCAACTGGAAACTACACAGTAACTTAAGTAATTGGTCCTAATTGGTTTTAACTGGTCTCACAGCCAATTAGGCTGGAATTTGGTGTACATGGGAGTAATGTTAAATTAACCTGGAAAGGGAGATGCAGACAGATTGTGGAAGGCTATCATGACATCATAGACACTGATTAATGATATTGATCATAGAGGCAATAGGGAACCTCTTAGACTTCTTGAGCTGAGGTACAATGTATCAGACCTGAATGTCTAAGGATTGCAATTTGATTCCAAATCCTCAGTTCTTCCTTTAGACAATCTCTCACTAATTTACTATTAGCTATGTATACTCATTGATATTCCTTTAATGACCCCTGCAATCTTCCACCTGTTTAATGACCTGATTCTTTAAAGAAGATCAGTGGCTAACATTTAATTGCATCTCATCATCCTTGCCAATCTGATGAGTTGCTTTAATTTACACTTTAATAATTTTAATTTGCATTTGTAATTCAGAGCGTTTTTTACTTAGGGTTATACATAGTTTTCATTTCTGCTTTTTAAATTCAGCTTGTTGGATACTTCAATTCCTTGCCTATTAGAGAATTGCTCTTGTTTTTAAAAGAGTTGTGTCAATTCCTCCTGTAGATCAGATATCAGATTTTTATCAGAAAGAGATTGCTCCAATTAACTGCTTCTCTTCTCTTCTTGTAAATACATTTATTTCAATTTCTGGTAAGTGAAGTTTTTCAGTTTCATGTAAACAAAATCAAGTAAGCAGATTGGTAAAGAGAGTCAATGCCTACTTGGATGGTAGGTATTAGGTGCAAAGTCAAAAAATTTTCTGAACTCTGTCCTCAAGGTGTTTAAAATCAATGAGGTTGGAGTGGAGGACCATATTTCCAAAGAGAATAGTGCTGTACAAGTTAGAGAAACAAGAAAATCTGAAGAGAGATCAAGAAGTAATAATTAGATGCTATCAAAATAATAATTAGAATTTATGTCATCTTTTTTGATCTTGTGGTAGCAGATAAAAGATGCTGTTTTCTCTTTCTTGATATGAGTAACACTGTTATAATAAGCCTCCATTTTATTGTTAAATGGCCAGGTACATCTAACCCTTTATTTTACCTTCCTTTAACTCAGTTCTTTAGGCTAGGGTGATCAAAAACAGTCTACCTTGTTGTAGACCCATGATGCCAGTGAGAGATTAGATTAAATTAGAAAATCTCAATCTCCTCCCCAGGAAAAAAAAATAATTCAGTCATTGACTGAGTGTTTGTAAATCAGTATGGCTATCTATATACTGTATGTTATAAATAGTTACAGGACTTGACCCACATCTAACACCACATACCAAGATAAGATCTAAATGGGTTCATGATCTGGATATAAAGAGTGATTTTGTAAACAAGCTAGAGGTACATAATATAGTTTACCTCTCAGACCTGTGGAGATGGAATAAATTTATGTCCAAAGAAGAACTGGAACTTTTAATTGAAAACCAGATAGATAACTTTGACTATATTAAGTTAAAAAGTTTTTGTACAAACAAAATCAATGCAGACAAGATTAGGAGGGAAGCAATAAATTGGGAAATCATCTTTACATTTAAGGGTTCTGATAAAGGTCTCATCTCTAAAATATATAGAGAATTGTCTCATATTTATAAAAATTCAAGCCATTCTCCAATCAATAAATGGTCAAAGGATATGAACAGACAATTTTCAGAGGATGAAATTAAAACTATTTATAGTCATATGAAAAGGTGCTCCAAATCACTATTGATCAGAGAAATGCAAATCAAGACAACCCTGAGATACCACTTCACACCTGTCAGATTGGCTAAAATGACAGGAAAAGTTAATGATGAATGTTGGAGGGGTTGTGGGAAGGCTGGGACACTGATGCATTGTTGGTGGAGCTGTGAACGGATACAGCCATTCTGGAGAACAATTTGGAGCTATGCTCAAAAAGTTATCAAACTGTGCATACCCTTTGACCCAGCAGCATTTCTATTGGGCTTATATCCCAAAGAAATCATAAAGGAAGGAAAAGGCCCCACATGTGCAAGAATGTTTGTGGCAGCCCTTTTTGTAGTGGCTAGAAACTGGAAATTGAATAGATGCCCTTCAATTGGAGAATGGCTGAATAAATTATGGTATATGAAGGTTATGGAATATTATTGTTCTGTAAGAAATGACCAGCAAGATGATTTCAGAGAGGCCTGGAGAGACTTACATGAACTGATGCTGAGTGAAATGAGCAGAACCAGGAGATCATTATACACAGCAACAACAGTACTATATGACGATCAATTCTGATGGACATGGCTCTCTTCAACAATGAAATGTTTCAAACCACCTCCAATTGTTCACTGAAGAGAGCCATATACACCCAGAGAGAGGGATGCGAAATGTGGACCACAACATAACATTCTCATACTCCTTGATTGATGTTTGCTTACATTGTGTTTCCTTTATCTGATATATCGTTCGTGTAGATAAGATTTTTCTTGCACACCAATGATAAGTTTGGAAATATGTATACATATATTCGATTTGCCAATATTTTAACATAATTAACATGTAGTGGATATCCTGCCATCTAGGGGGAGGGGTGGGGAGTTGGGGGGAAAAATTTGTAACGGAAAACTATGTAAGGGTTATTGTTGAAGAATTACCCACACATATGTTATTCAAATAAAATAAAAATTAAAAAAAAAAAAATAAATAAATAAATAAATAGTTACAGGAAATGGCTTATTGGCAGATATCCATAAAGATAGACCATCTGTCAACTGATACTTCCTCCCATCACTAAGACATCTCCTCCCCAATGTTACAATAAATACACAGAGAAAAAAAACCTTTTGCTAAGTTGTATTTTAAATTTTGATGAAGTAGATGATAACCTTCAAACAACTCTGTAAGGTAGGTACCATTGCCCTTGTTTTACAGATGAAGAAACTGAGAGTCTGACTTGCTCTTTAGTTTGCAGCTAATAAGAACCCGAAGTGAGATTTGATCTCAAACTTTTTCTCCATTAGAGCCCTTTCCATTAAAACACCTCATTTCTCTAACCAGGA
This sequence comes from Myrmecobius fasciatus, assembly GCA_023553655.1. Classification (NCBI taxonomy): domain Eukaryota; kingdom Metazoa; phylum Chordata; class Mammalia; order Dasyuromorphia; family Myrmecobiidae; genus Myrmecobius; species Myrmecobius fasciatus. Next base: position 121,638 of record JAJPUD010001963.1, read on the forward strand.
TGTCAGTGTGAAAGTTAAGACTTTCTCCCAGACATATGGGGGGGGGGGATTGAGGTATTGTTCAGAAAAAAAAATACACTGTGAAGGTGCAGACTTTAAAATTCTGATTTATCTGAGATGTGAAACCAAGTAAACTGACACTATCCCATCCCACCCCCACCTCGTGAACCAAACTGCCACATTTCCCCTATTAATAAATTAGTGTTTCTAAATACTCTAAAAGCTGATAATCATTGTACCAAGTGCTAAGTAGTTTGAATTAATGGTGTTAGTAGAGTTCATGCTAAAACCATTCCCAAAGGGATTTACCACAAGAGAGACACCTAGCTAGCATAACAAGGGGGCCTTGGAATCAGAAAAACCTGTTCAAATTCTATCACTGACACAAATTAGCTGTGATGCTGGGTAAGTTACTTAACCACTTAGTGCTCCTGGCCACCACCCTAAGATTCCAAGATGCAGAATAGTTGCCCATCTGAATTGGCTGAGGACCAGGAACTTTGCACATTTTTGAAATCAAGGTCTGGTTTTATATATATATATATAATGAATAAATATATAAATATTTATATTTATTTATATATAAATATCAAAGGAAAAAGTCTTGGTCACATCAATCATATACAAGAATCGATGCTCAATTCTATTCTGGATGAATTTCTGCTAAACTGGTACATTTATAATGCTCCTATGTTCCAAGAAAGTAATCATGATTTTTATTTCATTCAGGTCAATAAGAATTTGTTTCATGCCTTTTATATAAAAGACACTGTGCTAGACTGCAGATAAAAAGACAAAAAATATAGCACTGCTTGCCTTCAAGGAGCTTCCATTCAAACCCCCCCCCCATTCAGCAGTCAAATTCATCATTGCAAAGCACAGAGTTGACCATGTCAATTTCTCCCTCTTCTCCAATTTCTAGGGGCTGCTTTGTACGTCCAGCATCAAATAGAAAATCCTGTCAGACATTCGGAACCTTACCCAATCTGATCTCCCTCCACCTTTCAAAGTTCTTACGCCTTACTCCCCTACCCCCATCCAGTGCTACTGACCTCCTTACTCTTCCTAGAACAAGACGGACCATCTTCCATCCTCCATGGTTTCCTCCAAATCCCAGCTAAAATTCTGCTTCCTCTGAGAAGCCTTCCATCTTCATTCTGGTCTCTTTCCTGTGTTGTCTCCAATGGATTCTGCACTTAGCACAGTGACCAGAATACAGTAGGTACTTAATAAGTGCTTATTGATTGCCTGACTAATTAACACATCTGCAAAGATATACACACACATATATATATATATATATATATGCATATAGAGAGAGAGACAGACACAGAGAATCAGAGAGAGAGAGAGAGAGAGAGAGAGAGAGAGAGAGAGGTTATACAAGATAATTTCAAGAGGAAGTTTTGGAATTCATCTAATTCAATTCTTTCTTTCCCAAGTTGGGGAAACCGAAACCCAAAGATGTACGTGACTTTCAACATTGGGATTCTTTCATCTCATTAGCCTTTAGAATGTCTTTGCTGTTTCAGACTGTTGAAGTCTAAGCTGAAAGTTCAGGGTGAGGGATTTTGGATCACCATGCCATTTCACAGATGTAAGATTTATCCCGTATAAACTAAGGATGGACCCAAGGATAAGTCAAGATAAGGATAAGACAGATAAAATAACCCACCTTTATGGGGGATAGGTAGTATAAGTGTATTATTCCCATTTGACAGATTGGAGGACTGATGATGAAAGAACAAGTAACTTGACTATAATGAGTTAGTGGCTGAAACAGGGCTATCACTTATCATTTTGGCACCCTGGGCAAGTAACACAAAATACCTCATGAAATCAAAGACAAACAGCTGAAGAGGTTAGAGAAGACCATTGGAAACAAGAAGCCCTAGGGAAGAGACCTTAGGATCCCTCTCATGGAAGAGAAACAGAAATCCCAGGATGCTGGCCCTGTGGCACAGATCCTGAGACCCAGGGAGGTCCCAGCTAGAGAATCTAATACCAAGGGATGGTGCCAGCTAAGTGACAACAAGAGAATGAGGCAGGTCTGAGTCAGGGGAAGCCTTGATGTGGATGGGGAAGCACAGGGTCTTCTAACTCCTTATTTTAACCAATTGTCATTTGTGTGTGTGTCCATTTGTCTTATTGGATTGTGCGAATTTGTTACAAGAGGAGACTTCAACTGAATAAAAAGAGTAAAATGGATTAGGGGAAGCAATAAAAATGAAAAAAGAATATAAATAAAACTTTTTCTTAATTTGCAAAAGCAATTACAAGATGCAGGAGGGAACATAAATAGAGCAATTTTGTTAATTGCCTTGTTAAATTTAGCACATGGACCCACATGCTTACATACTTACTTTTTAAATCAAAGTCAATAGCATTAACTAACTATTCTTGCTAGCTACCTGCTAAGCTCATTTGTTTCTCTCTGGTTAAAGGAATATAAGTATCACCAAGGCCTTTTGAATTTCGGTGCCCAGGAGCAAAGATCCACCTGCCATACCTTAGTTATGGCCCCCGGGCTGAGCTGGAACTTTGGACCACAGTCCTCTGACTTCCTTCCACCATACCTTAGTCCTTCAGACTCAAGTTGTTGTTTCCACTTGATCTCACTCATGGTTTTGTCTTTTTCTTTTAGGGCTTCCCACAGGATCCTAAATTTCAAGGAAAGGAGGAAACGTAAGGCTCAAGCATGTGGCTGAGGGACCCCCTGGATCTTTTCTGAAAGGAGTCTCTCCTCCCTTGAAGTTGATGTGCTCCTAAGCCATTGAGCAAGCTCTCCAATCTCTCCAAGCAGCTGGCATCTGCCTCCATCCCTCTCCATCACAATGAGTGGTGTCTTTGCCTCTCTGGACCCCCGGCGGGTACAGTGGGGGGCTGCTTGGTATGCCATGCACTCTAGGATCCTTCGCACTAAGCCCGTGGAGTCGATGCTGGAAGGCACGGGAGGCACTACGGCTCATGGCACCAAGCTGGCCCAGGTGCTTACCACCATGGACCTCATCTCCCTTGGAGTTGGCAGCTGTGTGGGCACTGGCATGTACGTGGTATCTGGGCTGGTGGCAAAAGAAATGGCGGGACCTGGCGTCATTGTGTCCTTTATCATTGCAGCTGTGGCTTCTATCTTATCAGGTGAGCGTCTCAGCCTTGGGGCCGGCTTTGTGGAGGAGGCAGAGTTGGGAAGTTGGGGCCCTGTGCCACAGGGCCTAAGGGGAACCCAAGGGAAACTTCCCTACATCAGAGACTCACTTTGAGGGATCAGTTCCGGTTGTACTCCCAGAACTGAATGGGAGGAGATTTAGTACAAGTAGAGTAGAAGGGGCTAAGAAATAAGATGGCAAAGAGTAAAGATTTCTGGCCAGCATTTCACTGAATGAATGAATGAATAAGTAAATGAATGAATGAAAAAGCATTTATTAAGTAGTTGCTATGTGAGTTCAATTCAAAAAGCATTTATTAAGAACTTACTATGTCCCAGATACTTTAGTACATGATAGAACAGAAAAGCTAAATGAAAACATGCCCTTCCCTCAAAGAACTTATATTCAAAGTTCACCGAATTTCACAGAGCTAAAGGACCTCACTGGCCTTCTAACCCAACCTATAATAAATAAGAATTCCCCTACAGTACAACTTGCAAGGGTTTCTCTATACCTTAAGTTTTTCTGTGTTGGGATCCCTCGGACAGTCTGATGAAAACTAGAGTCCTTTCTCTGAATGACATTTGTATGCATTTAAAAAATAAATTTAAAAAAAAATTAATGCATAAAATTAAATTCAAAGGAAACAAATAATAATGGAATATAGTTATAAAAATAAATATATTTTCAATTTGTTGTTCTTTGGTCATTTAAGTCATGACCAATTCTTTATGATCCTTTTTGGGATTTTCTTGACAAAGATAATATACGTTTGCCATTTCCTTCTCCAGCTCATTTTACTGATAAGGAAACTGAGGCAATATATATATATATACATATATATATATATATATGATGTGCCCAGGATCACACAGCTAATAAATATCTGAGGTCAGATTTGAATTCAGAAGATAAGGCTTTCTGACTCCAGGCTTGTGCTTTGTTCACGGCACCATCAAGTTGCCTCCTTCCCCTTCCTTTTTTATTACAAGCATGTATTTTCTCTCCTCACCTTGCCTGCAATGAAAATAATTAAAATCTGCATAGTTTCAGACCCAAATTTCTCTAATAAAGGTCTCATTTGCAATGTAGAGAAGGAATTGCTTCAAAGTTACAATAAGAGCCATTTCCCAATTGACAAATGGTCAAAGGCTATGAACAAGCAATAGCCCATGTCAACAATTGATCCCATATTGCTGGAGACTTTGGAAGCCCAACACCAGCTCTGCCCAGATAGAGAGGGAGCTCCTAGAGAGCAGGGACTGTTTTGTTTTTTAGTTCAAAAACTGTGTATTTTAAAAAAATGTTTTTAAACCAGACCACAGAATACAAAATGTCTGTCCTCTGCTTTGCTTGAAGATCTCCAGGAAGGGGAAACCCATTCCCTCTGAGCAATCCATTCCCAAACTCCCATGCTCTCCCAGAAGTTTTCCTGACACAAAAGGCTAAATTGACTTCAAAGCTCCAAGTCAATGTTGGCTTAACATTTTGATGGAGGGACTGCAAGTTAGGAAAGACATAAGAAACAAAAGGTCAGTAGCAGCCTGGAGAGTGCCCCCCTATTCAGATAGAATTCTGTGATGCAACAATAGAACCAGCTTTCTTCCTTTTTTCCCTCTTTTGCCGCCTCCTTCTCCCCCTAAACACACACACACACACACACACACACACACACACACACACACGGATATTGGGATAAATCATAAACATGATGGCTGAAGTTGCATCATCTGAACACAATCCCTTAGAGGTCTTATCAAGCTGGAAAGGAGGGTGGTGATAATAACAATGATGATGATGATGATGATGATGGCAGCATTGATAGTTTGATGTTTATTGCTTTAATGTTTGCAAAGATCTTCACATAGATCATTTCCTTTGATCCTCACAAGAACTTTGGGAGATAGGTGCTATTAATAAGCCTCCTCCCATTTTACCCATGGGAAACTAAGGCATGCTGTGCTCAAGTGACTTGTCCAGAGCCACAAAGCTATTAAATGTCTGAAATCATGAATATTTTTTCCTAAAAGTCCAGTGGTTTCATTAACCATGAGCCATGAAGACTGATGTCAATAAAGCAGTTGAGAGCAGTATGACTCAATGGAAAGGGTACCTACTTTGGAGTCAGAGGAACTGGATTTAAATCCTGTTTCTGATGCTTACTGCTTGTGGCTCTGGGCAATTCTCTTTAATTCTCTAAAGTTCAGGTTCCTCATCTGTAAAAGAAAGAGTTGCCTAGACAACTTCTGAGGTCCCTTCTAGTTCCAAGAATTCCTGAATTGGGAAAGGAAGAAATTTCTGGTTTTAAGAGTTCTGAGTAAGATTAAAAATTATAAGAAGCTACCTTCAAGACATTGGAGAATTCAGATGGGTAATGAGCCCATCCTTTCTCATTTGGCTTTTATTAATACTCATTTCCACTCTCTGCTGCTTCTCCATTAATCATGTGCTACTCTCTTCCAAGTTTATGAGTTCTTCATAGCGATGGGGACCAATAATCCATTTTGATGTGTGCCCAGACTCAGCATTTCCAAAATCCCTTTTGTTAATTGGCAATAATAAGTAAGTCAAGAGCACCTCTGCTTTTCTCAAAGTTTGAAGTTAGCAAACCTCATGTCCTAGTGATGTATTTCGTACTGCTTTTCACAATCTAGAATTGACAAGGGTTCTGTGGCTATTGAGGGTAAGAAAAAAATTAACAAGGTTCTTTAAATTGTTCTAAAATGAGGTTCAAGAAACATTTCCTGATGACTGATATCTAAAACTAAGGATAGTAAAAGATTTTTTACTAACTGTAAAATGATCTACAGTGAGAATGCAATTGGCTAGAACACTAAATTACCCAGCATTGAACTTGTATTCAGAAGGATGCTGGTAAATGTTCAGATCTCTGAAAAGCAGAGGGAGGAGGAACCATACACTTTTAAGCATAATCTTGCATTAGTAACATTTCTTCTATCATTTTCTAAAGTCTAGATAATCCCCCCAAAAAATCAATTGATCAAATGCTGCTGGTATCTAAGATGTAAATATTCACACTGAAAATTTGGTATCATCTCCAGTGAATCTATATAGCTGACTCCAGCACATGTCTGCTTGTACTCAGCATTTGTTTTCTCAATGTTTGGTGATTTTCCAAATCACTGTCATTTCCTAGTGCCTTCTCCAGCTAACCAAACTCACCTGTGTGACAAAGAATTAAAGTAAAGCAAAACGTTCATGTTTAAAGAACATAGTTGTCATTCAACTCTTATAACTCACCTTCCCTACCAAGAAAGATATATGTTTCCTCGTTAGTCCTCAAGGAAAAAAGATTATCATTGCATTAATTAGTGTTTTTTTCTTTACACTATTATAATCATGAAAAATGTTCTCTTGCTGCCACTTACTTTGCAGCAGTTCATGCAAATCTTAAGTTTCTCTGGATTTTTCATATTTTTCTTTTTTTACAGTGCCATAATATTCATAGCATTCGTATGTCATAATTTGTTCATACATTTCCCCATCAATGGGCATCCACTTTGCTTCTGGGTTAATTTTATTGCTACAACAAGTAATGCTGCTAGGAATATTTTGGTACAGGGAGAAGGAGAGAGAGAAACAGAGAGACAGAGACAGAGAGATAGACAGACAGAGAGAGAGTAAGTATGTATGTGTATTACCTTTCTTTCTGTCTTTACACTTTGGATTAAAGGACAAGTATTATTGTTATTACTCAGTCAAAAGATATGAATGTTTGGGTTTCTTTGGGAACACAGTTCCAAAATATTTTCTAGATGAGCTAGACCTTGATCTGTTATTTCACCAACAACATATTAATGCTACATTTGACTCCTTGAGAGAAACAAATCACCAAGAACAAAAACAAACAAACCCATAATGAGGATTTTTTTGTTTAGGTAAGATTTACCTGTGCTTTTATTGAAATGGAAAGTTCCCAATTAAAAAAAACAAACAAACAAAAAAAAAAAAAAAACCAATTCCCAGTGCAGATGAGTACCTGCTTTGTAACTTCAGATCTTGCCTGGAGCACTAAGAACTTATGTGATTTCTCACATATACCTAAGAACATATAGTTAGTATGTGTTGGAGGGGAAACTTGAATCCAGATCCTCCTAACAGCCCACTGAACATACACAGAAACAACACTTTCAGAGTGTATACATTGAGACCACTCTACAGCTTCTCCAGCATCCTATGGGATTCTTCAATATCCTCACCCAACAAGCAAAAACCAAAATATATTCATCACTCTGGACTTTCTAAATTAGGCAAGGTTTCTGAAAGATGTTCAACAAGTGTTGAAAAAATAATTTTTTACTTAATTTTTAATTAACCAGAGAATTCCAACTATACTCACACAGCATACAGAATGGCTTTTTTCTGTATTTTCTTTTATTACAAATTAATTTGTTCATAAAGGGTTGAATATGACTCAGCATAACTGAAATTTATGCAATCTGGACTAAAGAGGGAAAATTTGTAGAGGTCTGAGTCTATGGGGTAAATAGATTATTATATGCATACAAAGATCATCATCCCATGCTGATCTCTAAAAACATCTTTTAATTTTATTAATCTGTAATTCCAAGGAAAGTAAAATATTGTGATACAAAAGTCACCCTGAAATGCAAAAAGATGAGTTTGATACATACTAACTGTGTGACTCTGAGCAAGTCACTTAGCTCCTCAGAAAATTATTTAAGATAAGACTCATTTTTTTTTTGCTTCCTGGAGCTTTTGGCAGTGTGGTGAAATCTATGGGCCCCTTGTTGGAATAATGTTTTTAGATTCACAAAATAAAATATCAAAGATGATAAAGGAAACCAGTTATGATGAAATAGTTTATCAAAATATAATAAAGTAAAAGAGAAAGGGGAAAAGTGAGACACACACATACACACATAGCAAAAGAGAGACAGAGAGAAACAGAGGCAGAAACAGAGAGCAAGAGACAGACAGAGAAGCTCATAGAATCCAGGTTAAAAATGTTCTCTAAAACTTCATTGTAGAAAAGGTGCTGGTCTGCTTTGGCAGAGGGACTTTTCTCACCCAGGAGTTCCACAAACTAATGACTTCACAGGTCCTATAAAAAATGATCTAACAACCTACAGTCAAAGGACCCTAGCTGAGTCTGCCTTGGCTGCCTGGCTTATTAGTACCTACTTCCCTTTGATGGGCAAAATGTTTCATTCATTGGATGTTCTCTCCTGTCAAAAAGAGACATCGTGAATTGGATTTTCTTTTTAATGAAAGAATTTCATATAGACAGTTTGCTTTGGGTATGAGAGGTCCCAAATAGTCACTCAGTCAACTAGCATTTTTTATTAAGCACCTATTATGCCAGGTACTCTGCTAAGCACTGGTGCTACAAAGAAAGGCAAAAAATAGACTTTGCCCTTGAGGAGTCTGCAGTTTAATTGGCGGGAGGATGATGTACAAACAACTCTGTACAAAGAAAATAAATTGATAGTGGTCTCAGAGGGAAGGCACTAAGATTGAGTAAGACTAGAAATCAGCTTGTCCACCTCCCTCAAATTACAAATGAGGAAACTGAAGCTCAGAGAGTCTCTAGGTGAATGAGGGAAAGGGTTTAGAGAATACAGTCAAGCAGGAAAGCATGTAAGGAAGCATGAATCAGAAATTTGATGATGTGGCTCAATGATAGCATCATGGATTTCTTTTTATCTGAGTCTAAGCCTTAGAGCTCGCTAAAATATAGATAGATAGATAGATAGATAGATAGATAGATAGATAGATAGATAGATAGAAAGAAAAAGGAAGGAAGGAAAGAAGAAAGAGAAAGAAAAACAGAAAGAGAGAGAAAGAAAGAAAGAAAGAAAGAAAGAAAGAAAGAAAGAAAGAAAGAAAGAAAGAAAGAAAAGAGAAAGAAAGAAATAAAAAGAGAAAGAAAGAGAAAGAAAAAGAAAAAGAGAGAAAGAAAGAAAGAAAGAAAGAGAAAGAGAAGGAAACAGAAAGAAAAAGAGAAAGAAAGAGAAAGAGGAAGAAAGAGAAAGAAAAAGAGAAAGAAAATCAGAAAGAAAGAAAGAAAAACAGAAAGAGAAAGAAAAAGAAAAAGAGAGAAAGAAAAAGAGAAAGAAAGAGAAAGAGAGAAAGGAAAAGAGAAAGAGAAAGGAAAAGAAAGAAAAAGAGAAAGAAACAAAGAAAGAAAGAAGTGTGTGTGCTGGATTAAACTGAATATAGTCAAGTCTAAAGATGATTACATATATATATATATATTTGCTCCCACCACTTGGCACAATGCCTGGTACAAACTAAATAAATATTAATAAATACTCATTGGCTAGCTAAATTAAAAATATATACAAAGCATATCCAGAAATATGTATACGTATATTCGATTTGCCAATATTTTAACATAATTAACATGTAGTGGATATCCTGCCATCTAGGGGAGGGGTGGGGAGTTGGGGGAAAAATTTGTAACGGAAAGCTATGTAAGGGTTATTGTTGAAGAATTACCCACACATATGTTATGCAAATAAAATTAAAAAAAAAATTTAACAAAAAAAAGCATATCCAGAGTAATGGAAAAGGGGAGAAATTACTCCCCACTAATGGGATCAGGAAAGGTGCTCTAGGGAGTTAGTGATTCCAAAGTTGAGATGAGGGAAGTGCTCCAAGGATGGAAGAAAGCCTATTCAAAGGCTTGGAGAGAATGCCTTGCCCACACAGAGTAAAAAGACCAATTTGGCAGGCTCAGCAAATGAATGGGGGAGGAGTAATGTATAATCAGACTGGAAAGGGACACCGGAGCCCTATTTTGCAGTTTCAGCTACCAGAGGAGATTATATTTTGATCTAGAAGCAGAGAAGTCAAGACTGTCCCTCTGGAAGCTGTGTGAAAGGGCATGAATTCAGAGGCTATTATGATAATCCAGTCCAGGTGAGGGGTGATGAGGGCTTGAATGGGGGCAGTGGCTGTGTCATTGCGTTATTTCTGAGTTTGGAATTTCGCATTTTTATTTCTTGATCTATTTAGATGCATAACTAGGAATTCTAGTGCCTGGAATAAATCAGTAGACCTGAACAGAGACCTGGACCATGATGCCTTGTGTCTCACAGGGAGGCAGCTGGGAGTTGTCAGGGAAGAAGGCAAAGAAAAGCTTCAAGATCCCACCTTTTCTAGCAAATCCTGAACACTGCAGGTAGAGCATGAGTCCTTAAGCCCTGTAGCACGGCATAGAGTGAAGAAAGCAGTCTGCCTTTGTCAGGTAGAGTGTGGTCTATTCCCAGTCTGTGCCCCCATGGCATTAATTACAATCTACATTCCCCCAATTTTTCAACCCCAGAAAATGGGGTGACCAGTTAGAGGCAGGGAAAGAAGAAGATGTTAGGGAAAGATGGACCATGGGAAAGGGTCACCACAGCAAGGGATCCTGGTGACAGTCACATCATATAAAAGAGAAATACCTAGTCAGAGGATTGCTGCAGGGATGAAGGGCAGTCCCCTACAATGTTGGCATCCCGAGATGAAGCCCAAGCTGCCCTACCTTAGTCATGGTTCTGGCTGCAATCCTCAATTCCAACTTTCTTGGTTTATTGATTTGCCCAGCTCAGTCTACAATAAACTCGAAGCTCTCAAGACCTGGAGGAAATAATGTGGGCAGCAGAGGGTACAGAACAAAGGCCTGCCCCTTTCTTTCATGCCCTGACCTTAAGGCTTATGATGGGAAGAGTGTCTCTTCCAAGATGTCTGTCTCGGGGCTCCCACATTGCTTAAACATGGTTCTCAGTGTTCCGACTACTCATCTTGGATTGTTTTTTTCATAGCAGCAAGATTATTGTCTTAAGAAATAGAGATTATTTTGATAACCTAACAGCCGTTTTTCTTGTTTGGCTGTTCCCAGTCTTTGCCAAGCTGAGGCAGGATGTGGGCACTGGACCCTAGGAGTCCAGTCGGTCACTGGGTTTCTATTTCAGGCTTGCCTTCCCAAGGCCTCTCCCAGCAATCAAGGAACTGCACGTAGTGAAACAGCTCTGCAGTGTTCTGGGCCAGCATCTCAAACATGGCTTTCAGAATCAGTGAAGCGGGTACTTCCCATAGTGCTCTGCCCACCAGAACCCCACCCCATGCTCTTTTCTCTACAGCCCCAAGACAGAACAGGTTCAACAACAGACTCTTCCTCCTTGCTTTGGGGAGACCTCCCTCCTCATGTTCCAGTCACATGTAAATCAGGACATGAAAAGGGACTTTCAATACATCTGTCACCTGCCACAGGTAGAGAAAAGGCTGCTATTAAGAAAATCACAAGCTCATCTAAAATGCTGGATGGACATCCCTGTAGCATGGAATATCTACTCTGTCAATTCTAAGTCCAGAAGGAGTGAACAGCTATTTTTAATACAACTTTGGGGGGATGAGGCAATTGGGGTTAAGTGACTTGCCCAGGGTCACACAGCTAGGAAATGTTAAGTGTCTGAGGTCAAATTTGAACTCAGGTCCTCCTGACTTCAGGGCTGCTGTTCTATCCACTGTACCACCTAGCTGCCCCTTTAATACGAATTTTTGCAAGATCTTCAAACTATCCTAATTGTAAAATGAATTTAGCATGGCATAGATGGTAAGGACGCATAATATAATAGAAGGAGCCGTAGGTTTGAAGTCAGAAGAATTGCATTCAGATCTCACCTCTGATGCTTACCACCCATGTGACCTTGGGCAAACCACTTATGCTTCATGGGCCTCAGTTTCCTTTTCTGTAAAAATGAAGGAATGAGATGCTCTCCAAGGTACCTTCTAGATCTAGGAGCCTATGAATGAAATAAGATGAGTGACCAATGTATTCTAAGGGATTCCCTCTTTGGAAAAGCTGAGCTCGAGGCATTTTCTTACTTCTTTTTCTAAATTTCCCACATCATCTATTATTATGAATATCCCAGAATAGTAAGGGCTCATCAAGTATGTGCTGGACAAATGATAATTTTTCCCAGTATCTACTCTCTTGCCTAGGCAGGTAATCTTTTAATTATTAGTGAATATTCTCCCTAACTACCTCCCTAACTACATATAATTAAATATCTTACATATAATTATTCTGAAGGTACATGCTCTTGAGCTCTATATTAAACACCTACTACATGCCCATATTATTGTAGCTCCTGGATACAAAGACAAAAATGAAATAAATACTGAGGGAGTTCAGAGAGGATGGGGACATAGGGACAAAAATAAAGGAAGATTCAATGGAAAGGTTGAGCACCAGCTGGAGCACACATTGGACCTGAGTTCAAATCCTGTCCCTGACACTTAGTACCTGAGTAACCTGGGTCTCAGTTTCTTCACCTGTAAAATGAAGAATTTAAACCAGAAGCTTCTGGGATCCCTTCAGATCTATAATAAGGAAAGGATTATATCAAATCGCTTAGGAAATGTTTACTTTTTCCAAAATCAACATTCAGTCCACAAAGGTTTATTATCCCTAAACCAGTCTGGTATTGACTAAAGTCAGCTACTGTTTGCCACCTTTGGACAACATCCAAATGCAGTTATTGATTTTTTCCTATGATTCTCTGAGTAATCCCTGACATTAAAATCATGGCAAAATCTTGTAAGCCAAGTCCGTGGAGGCTAAGAGGAAACTAGGGCTGGATTTGTAGTCAGAAGATCAGAGTACAGACTTCCTGAGAGACTCTGCTGGATTCATTGGGCCTCAGTTTTCTCATTTGTAAAATGACAGGGTTGGATTTGGTGAGATTTTTTCCAATTTTCACTGTCTGATCTGAATAAACAGCACTTCAACATTTGCAAAGCACTTTATACCTACTATCCCCTTTGAGTCTTACAAAAGGGCTATACCAGATATTATTTACCCATGTTGTGGATGAACAAACTGAGATTCATAAGAGATAAGTAAGTCACCCCTGGTTATGAGGCTAATAAGTGTCAGAGGTAAAACTGAACACAGGTTTTCCTAATTCTTGGTCCAGTGAGCTTTTTACCAGGCCAGGATGCCTCCTCAAGCATTGATTGGGTAATTGGCTCTCTCTATCAATGCACATACAATTATAAAAGGATACTCCTATCCATATCGATAGACAAATATAGATATAAAATATAGACCATACAGATAGACAAAATCCATTCTGCCAACTCTTCAATAATAATAGCTTACATTTATACAACACTCTTTAAAGTCTGGCAAAGTGATTTGGAAATATGATCCAATTTTACCCTCATAGTTACCCTCGGAGGTAAATGCTACTATTATCCCCACTTTACAGATGAGGAAACTGAGGCACATAGAGGTTAGGTGGCTCTCTTTGACCATTAGTCAGCTGTGTATAGTGTGGATTCTTCTTTAAGCATGGATGGTCTCAAATCTAGATGGTTGCTAAGGGCCTTTAGCTCTGGGAAGCCCTGATTCTTTGATTTTCATTTTTCTTTTTTGGACAGTTGCTAGCAATTGGTCTGTCTATTTGATGGCAGGCTAGAAACTTCTGTTGTTAATGTTTTCTTGATTCTGTCAGACTTTAGCACATTAGTCATTCTATTCAAGCTGGGAAGGAGCTAAGTTACAGGGAAGGTCACTTGGCCAAGCCCACAACACCTAAGTCAACAAAGGATATGCTGAGTCTGGATCATGGCCAATGGCAAGAGAATAACAAATAAGGCAGTAAAATTATGAGAAGACTGTGTACTTGAATGTAGATTATTAGAAGAAGGCAGTGTACTTGTGTATTTGAATGTAGAGGAGTCCAGATCCCCCTGCAAACACCCTAGTGGAGCTAAATGTTCTTGAAATAATTGAATACCCTTACCTGCCCAAAAATCCTCAGAGGAAAAAAAAGAAAAAAGGAAAAAAAATAAAGAAAAACAAAACAAAACAAAACATGGGTTCTTAAAAAAAAATCCACAGAGGGATTCCATGGAATCCTGCAGGTACTCTGGGATACATATCTAGCTCAAAATACCCTCAAGCTATTACAGCCCATTGGAGGGTAGACCTCTACCCCGAGAACTTTGGGGAGACACTTAAATCAGAGCTAGAATCTCAGAGCTGGGGATGATATCAGAGGCTACCATCCAATGAAATGCTATAAAGGAAATCCCTCTCCAATACCGACCAACAAACTTAAGCAGCCTCTGTTCAAAAGTCTCTGGTGAGAGGAAACTCACTTATACAGGTGTAAATGTCTGGAAGCCTTTCCTTACATTGAGCCTAAATTTGTCCCATTCTACTCTCACCCATAATTCCTAGCTCTATCATCTGGGACCAAGCCGAAGGTGTCTCCTCCCTCTCTTTTATATAACAACCTTGCATTTTTATGTATCTCTTCATCCCAGAGACAATGTATCTAGTAATGATAAAAAATAGTTTTCTTTAGTGATGGTTCCTGATAGCATAAATATTACACAGCTCCCTCTCTTTGTGAGATAGGTGAGGTTCATGATGGCAGACAGATGTTGATACTGACTTGTCAGGCTGAGTCTGCACTTCTGTGTGTATCTACCATTCCTTAACTATCTTTTAGCAGCTGCATTCCCCTCCCCCTCCATGAGAATAAGCTGTGTATGCATAAGAGAACCCAAATAGAATTGCAAAACAAAATTAGAGCTTTGACCTAGAAAGGAGCTATGAGGTCATTGAGTCTGGCTTCTCATTTGACAAATGAGGAAACTGAGGAATGAGAGCAATTAAGTGACTTCCTAACAGATCCAGCAAGAATCCAAACCCATTTCCCCAGACTCCACAACTATCTAAGTCCACAAACATTTACTAAATTTGGACTAGATGCTGGGCACTGTGGTAGGCATTTGTTATACAGAGACAAAAATATCTACGTATACTTAAATGTGTGAGACTTGAACTCACATCCTCCTTGCTTCAAATCCAGCTCTCTTATAAAAGGGAAAAATAATCCAAAGAGTGTCAAACAAGATAAGAGCCCATTTGAGAGTTTCCATTCAAGTAAATTCATCTTCCTTTTAAAATCCTTCTATCAACCAAGTATATGCAGTATAACCTGAATAGATATTTCACACATCTGGGAAGATCTTGGGTTAAGTTACAGCCTTGAAAACTAATAGCTACATAACTAAATAACTAAAACCTGATACATCTGGCTCTGCCCTCTTTTGATAAAGGGAAATAAGCTTTGGATTTGGAATCAGAAGACCTGAATTCAAAACCTGAATCTGCTAATTGTGGGCTGTGTCTGATCTTCAGCCAGTTGCTTTAGCTCTAAACTTCAACTCCCTCATCTGTAAAATAAGAGGGAAACTAGAGTATCTCTAAGCTATCTTCTAACCTTGAGCCTTGTGATTCAATTAAAAATGTTTAGCTGAGTTATAGAGGATATATACAGTAATAACAGAGTTATAGAGAATATACATATATAGAGATATATAAATATACACACAAACATATATGTACACATGTATGTGCCTACATGTGTGTACATGTATGTTTATACATGTGCATGTGAATTCTGGATCTTGAAAATGAGCCATTTGGGTTTCTATCCAAATTAATATTTTTTTAAAAGCCCTCTGACTATCAAATAGATGAGAGATCTTTGTGAATTCCAAGCCTTCCTCCAATAGACAATCCATCAGCACAGTAATATAGTCGGCTCTGTATTTCAGAAGAGAAAGGGGAAAAAAAAAATAACAATGACAGAATAATCCATATTCTTAGGAGAAATTTTTCAAAAGTTCACCTTTTATTTTGGGAGAAGGCCAACCTATGAAGGACACAGACATAAAAGAAAGAAAGAAAGAAACTTTGACATGTTTTCAAATTTTATTTTTATACAGTTTTTCAGAATGTAGACATTTTAATAGCAATCCCAAGAACTTCATTTCTTTTTCATTTTATGTTCAATTTTTTTCTGTTCTTATTTCACATTGACACTCTTTTAAATAGCATTATAATTAGAGAATCCTCATGGAGATAGAGGAAGTTAGGTGGAGCTGAAGTGGATAGCTTACTGAGCCTGGAGTCAGGAGACTCATCTTCCTGAGTTCAAATCTGAGCTCAAACACATATCAGCTGTGTGACCCTGGACAAGTCACTTAACCCTCTTTGCCTCAGTTTCCTCATCTGTAAACTGATCTGGAGAAGGAAATGGCAAACCACACCAGTGCCTTTGCCAAGAAAATCTCAAATGAGGTCACAAAAAGTCAGACATGGCTGAAAACAACTAAACAACAACATGGAGATATGGGGACATGGTGGAAACCATCCCAAGCAACTGTGCCCTGTCATGATGTGTGTAGAGGTAGCATTATCTGGGGCATCACAAGAACAGAAAAGACTGATCTTTTTGGCTGGCAGTTGGTTAGGCTGGCCACAACTTTGCTGCTTTCAAATGGATTTAGTTTTTCACGGAGAAAGGGCCAGACCCAGAAAGCCTCAATTTCTCTCATATGCAATACTGTCACTCAACAGCCAAGATAACATAAACTGCTTGAGAGCAGGGACTGCCAAGTTTTTTACTTTGAATCTCCAGTACCTGACATATCTAAAGAGCACAAAGGAGGGATTTAATAATAAGTATTTATTTTTATTTGTTATTTATATACTTCTCTCCTTCCCTCCCACTTTATTTCCCACCCACTGAGAAAACAAGTAATATGATATCAGTTATACATGTGAAATCATGCAAAACTTATTTCCATATTAACCATTTTTCCAAAAAAAGAGCAAAAAAGTTTTAAAAAATTATCATTTAATTTTCATTAAAAAATCATCAATTCTGTATGTAGAAGTAGATAACTGTTTCATTATAAGTCCTTTGAAATGGTCTTGGATCATTGTATTAATCAGAGTAGGGAAATCCTTTAAGGTTAATCATCATTATAACATTTCTGCTACTATAACCGATGATCTCTTGCTTCTTCTCATTTCATTTTGCATCAGTTCACAAAAGTCTTACCATGTTTTTTCTGAAACTATCCCTAGTCATTTCCAAAAAACAATAGTATTTATTCCATCAAACTCATGTGCCATAACTCATTCATCCATTCCTCAAATTGATAAGCATTCCCTTGACTTCTGATTCTTTATAACCATAAAAAGAGTTTTTATACAATAAGGTCCTTTTCCTTTTTCTTTCATCTGTTTGGGATACAGACCTTATAGTGGAATGGCTGGCTCAAAGATTATTTACAGCTTTATAGTATATTTGGCTTCCCAATGCATAGTATATATAAATGGCTTCCCAGAATGATTGGACCAGTTCATAACTCCACCAACAGTTCATTCCTTCCTTCCTCTCCAACAGTTGTCATTTCTAAATGTGAGGTGATTATCAGTTGTTTTAACTTACCTTTTTTTAATAAATAGTAATTTAAAGCACTTTTTCATGACTTTAGATAGTGCATTTAGGTAGCCTAGTGGGCAATATGCCATTTTGACTCCCTTAACAAGTATTTATTAGGCTCTATTATATGATAATACAAAGAATAAGGGAATACAGTATTTTCCTGGTAGGTCCTAGAAGAGCTAATATTCTGATGGAGCATGCAGAATTAAACTATAGGACCACTCAATCATAGGTCAAGGGTTAGAAAGAACTCATACTATTTTCCCAACATTCTCATTTTACAGATGAGGAAACTGAGGCTTAAAGAGATAAACCAAGATCACATAGGTAATAAGCATCAGAGGCATGAGTTGAACCTAAGTCATCTGGCAGTGTTATTTCCACTGTAATAGAACTGAATTTTATTGGGCTCTGTATTCACTGGAAAACCCTTTTCCAAGTTTCTATTTTTCTAAAATGTGCCATAAAGAGCAGTGCAAGATGAGGTAGAATTTCACAATGTTGCTTTAAATAGTATATCTTTATTTTAAACTCTCACTATTTATGGGATTCTAGGAGGAATAAGCCTATTGTGCATGTAATTAGATTGCTGTCCTAGTAACATATTTATTGGTAACATTCCTGAATCCACAAAGTGTGATGAGAGATGTGGACTGGGTTTTTATTTTCATCCTTCTATCTTAAAATATACATAAGTGTGTGTATGTATATATATATATATAAAATATACACATATTATATATGTATATGTGTTACCTTGAAATACGCATGTATGCATGTATACATTTCAAAGCAGTATTTGAATTTGAATCTATTTCCTCTTAAAAATAGAAGATGCCTTTACAGCACAAGGAAAATTCATTTTACCCTTCAGTTTGCAGAATATTTTAAGGGGATGATCTGTGCCTTCTCTGAGCAGTGCTTTGATAGAGTAGCTGGCATTCAGCAAAAATATGTGTAATTTGTATTACACATTAAGTTATGTAAATATATATTAATTAATATATATTTATATATTAAGCTATATAAATATATATGTATTTATGTATATTTATATGAACAGCTTCAAAAATGATCAGGGAAATGTATGATAAGAAAAGATAAATTGGTCAATGTAATAAGGGCAAAGAATATCAGGTGAAAATGTAAGTGCTTTACTGGCTACTTTAAAATTCAAGGAAGACCTCCAGAACCTTAGATGGACTGTTTAGTGCATCTAAGATTGATTAGAGCAGCACATTATGGGCTAGTTGCAATGAATTGCATCGATTGTTGAAGAGAACATTGAAATTGATTAAATCACAGATCCAATTGGACCCATTAGAGTCCTTGAATGTTTTGGCTTTGGTACTTTTATACACCCATGATTTCATAGATGTGGGCAATCCTTTCACCAATTTTCCACATCACCCTATAAATTCTCTATGGTTGACCCAGCCAACATGCTAGAGGCTTTCTCCTAGTTGAGGTATTCTTAACCTTTTGGAGGGCTATGGACCCCTTTGTCAATCTGTTGAAGCCTGTAGATACCTCGGAATCATGCTATCAAATGCATAAAATACATAGGATTAAAAAGGAAATCAATTATATTATTACATAATTATAAAAATATTTTTAAAAAACAAATTCAAAGACCTTTAGCATAAGAATTTGTTTTTAGCCAAGATGGTAGATTAAAGGGAGTAACCAGCCAAACTCTCCCAACATTCATGTCCAAACAACTTTAAAATAAGACCTCAAAATGAAATTTGGAGGGATGACCTCTTGTCAGAGGTCAGGGTGAAACATTTTTCCAGCCAAAGACAACTTAGAAGGTTAATAAGAGAGATCTGTGACACTGGGATGAAGGCCAGCCCAGAGCAGACATAGCAGCACAAGCAATGAGCCTTGGAGATGATCGAAAAGAACAGCAACAGCGGCTTCAGGAGTTCTCAGATCAGAGAAAGAAAGGAGTTCAGACAATTGGTCAGAAAGAGATTTCAGGAGACCCTTTGCTGGCAATGAATGCAGTTGGCACTGATTGGCAACTCTGTGACATATACATAGTTCTATGTTGGAGTTCCAGGGCAAAAGCACTTGTGGTTGGTCACAAGGGAACAAGGGCTCTGGTCAGAGTTCCAAGGCAAAAAGGAGTACTAGCTTTTGCACTTGTGCAGGGGATCTCTTCAAAGTCCCAAGACTGAGAGGAGCATTAGTTGTGGCTGTAGGAGACTAGAGAGCCCTTCCCAGGTAAATAATGGAGCATAGACTAGGAGAGCACTGACCACATTTCTTTCCAGTTCACATCACCTTGGAGACACCAAAAACTTGTAGGGCCCCAGAACTAGTTCTGAAAACAGCAATACAAAAAAAAAGCCTTAAACTTAGGATGGTGCTTCCCCACCTCCAGGTGAGCAGAGACCAATTTTAACATAAAGTGCAAAGTCAAGGAATAGGCTTAGAAAATAAGCAAACAACAAAAAAAAAGAACTTAACAGCTTGATAAAAAGAAGTACAAAAAATACTGAAGAAATGAACACCTTGAAAAGCAAAATTGGCTTAATGGTAAAAGGCACCAGAATTCACTGAAGAAAATAACTCCTTAAAAGCAGAATAGAAAAAAAGGTACAAATGGAGGCATTTGCACTAAAGAAAATAATTCCTTAAAAATTAAAATTGGGCAAGTGGAAGCTAATGAATCCATGAAACATTAAGAAATAAAGTCAAAAAATGAAAAATATAAGAGAGTATGAATTGCCTCATTGAAAAAACAATTAATACAGAGAATAAATTGAAGATAATTTAAGAATTATTTGACTATCTGAAAACCATGATCAAAGAGCCCAAGTATCATATTTTTTAAAATTATAAGGAAAATTGCCTCCAAAATCTGAGATCCAAAGGGTAAAGGAGAAATTGGATGATCACTTCCTGAAAGGGGTCCCAGAATAAGAACTCCCAGGAATATAATAGCCAAATTTCAGAGCTCCCGTGTCAAGGAGAAAATACTGCAAGCAATCAGAAAGTAACAATTCAGATATCATAGCGCTATAGTCAAATTCACACAAGATTTAGCATCTTCCATGTTAAAAGAGTAGAGAGATTGGAATATGATATTTAAGAAGGAAAAAGAACTAGGATTACAATCAAGAATAGCCTATACATCAAGATAGTCTAATCCTTCAGGGAAAAAATGAACATTTTATGAAATTGAGGCTATTCAAGCATTCCTGTTGAAAAGAATGTGTGAATAGAAAAGTGAATAGAAAATCTGACATCTAAATACAAGGTTTGAGAAGCATAAAGAGATGCATAAATATGAAAGAGAAATCATAAGGGATTCAATAAAGTGAAACTGTTTACATTCCTATACGGGAAGATAATACATGTAATACCTCTGAACTTTATCATTATCAAGGCAGTTGGAAGCAGTCTACATAAACAGAGGGCATGATATGAATTGATTATGTTCGGAGTATCTCAAAAAATGAAGGGGTAAGAAATAGAAATGCAATGTGAGAAAGGAGAATGGGAGAGGTAAAATAGGGGAAATTATCTCACATAAAAATGATAGAAGAAAGTTTTTAATGAAGAGTAAGTAAAATGAGTGACATGAATAATGGTTAAAACTTGTCATCAAAATTTGTTGAAAGAAGGAAGAAAAGTACATACACACACATATATATACACACACATATATGTATATGTGTATGTACGTGTGTGTATATATATGTGTGTATGTATGTACATGCACACATACATATACTCAATTGGGTATAGAAATCTAATTTACCCAACAAGGAAGTAGAAGAGGAAGGGAATAAGAGAAATGGGAGAGAGTATGATAAAAGGGTGGACAGATTAAGGAAGGTAGCAATCAAAAGAAAAACAGATTTTTGAAGAGGGACATAGTAGAGAGAAAGAAAGATAAATTGATGAAAATAGGATGGAGGGAAATACAGAGTTAACAATCATAACTGGAACTGGAAATAGGATAAACTCATCCATACAATGGAAGTAGATAACAACATGGATTAGAAACCAGAATTCAACAATATGTTATTTATAAGAGACACACTTGAAACAGAAAATACACACATAGAGTTAAAATTAGGAAATGAATCAACCTAGTATTCTGCTGAAGTAAAAAAAAAAAACAGTAGCAACCATGATTTCAAACAAAGCAAAAGTGAAAATAACCTAATTAACAGAGATAATTAAGGAATCTACATTTTGATAAAAGGCACCATAGACGATGAAGTATTATCAAAAAAATTTACAGGAAATTTTTCTGATAAAGGCCTCTTTTCTCAAATATACGGGAAACTGAGTCAATTTTGCATAAACAAAAAAGTCATTCCTCAATTGATAAATTGACAAGGGATCTATATGAACAATATGAACAGATAGTTTTCAGAAGAAGAAATCAAAATTCTCTGTAGTCATATGAGAAAAATTCTCTAAATCTATTGATTAAAGAAAAGCAAATGAAAGATACTACCTTGCACCTATCAGAAATGACAAAAGTTAGAAGGGATGAAAAAACTCTAATATTAGACACTCTAGTGAACTGTTAGTGAAGTTGTGAAGTGGTCCAACCATTCTAGAAAACAATTTGGAATTAGGCTCAAAGGACTGTCAAAGTGTTCATATCCTTTGACCCAGCAATATTACTAGTTCTGTACCCCAAAAAGACTAAAGGAAAAGGAAAATAATCTATATATACAAAAATATTTGTAGCGGTTTTTTGTGGTAGGAAAGAATTAGAAATTGAGGGAATGCTCATCAATTGAGGAATGACTAAACAAATTGTAGCACATTATTGGGGTGGAATACTATAGTGTTATAAGAAATGAGGAGGAGGATGGCTTCAGAAAAACAAAGGAAGACATATGATATGATGCAAAGTAAGATGAGCAGAGGAGGGATAGAACTTGGAACTCAAGATTTTTTAAGACTATTAAAAATAATAATAAATATCAAATTTTTTCAAAAATAATTTAAACTCTATTTTGAGAGGTAGTATAGAAAAAACAAACAAAATGCTTACGTGGGGTTGGGAAGACCTGCATTCAAATTTTATTTCAGATGATTATTAGCTGTGTGACCCAGAGAATATTAAGCTCAGATTGCCTATTTATAAAATGAAGAAATTAGACATGCTGACCTCAATCACATGGATTCTAATTCTCTAATTCTCCTGTGATTCCTTCCATGATGCAAATGGCAACCCCTCTGTGCCTGCCTATCTTATCCACCTTTGGTCCTTGACACCACTGGGAACCACCCAATATACTGGGGTCTTTCTCAAATTCTCTTGAAGTTTTGAGTGTGGTCCTAGAAACAGACTATTTATGTTTCTTCAAGAGGAGCCTCTTCAGGAATAGAAAAGCTCAGTAACCAATTGTGTGACCCTTGGCAAGTCAATAAATTTCTCTCAGCCTCAGTTTCCTCATTTGTAATAAGGAATTGGTAGGATCAAATGAAATAACATGTAAAGTGTTTTCCAAATCTTAAAGAGCTATATAAGTGTTAGCTAGGTAGTAGTTGTAATAATAGTAGTAGTGGTGGTGGTGGTAATGGTAGTAGTAGTAGTACTAAGTAGTAGTAATAGTAGTAGTAGAGGCAGTAGTAGTAGTAGTAGTAGTAGTAGTAGTAGTAGTAGTAGTAGTAG
>JAJPUD010001963.1:144737-176569 GCA_023553655.1 Myrmecobius fasciatus
GTAGTAGTAGTAGTAGTAGTAGTAGTAGTAGTAGTAGTAGTAGTAGTGGCAGTAGTAGTAGTAGTAGTAGTAGTGGCAATAGTAGTAGTAGTTATGGCAGTAATAGTAGTAGTAGTAGTAATAGTAGTAGTAGTAGTAGCAGTAGTAGTAGTAGTAGTAGTAGTAGTAGTAGTAAAGGCAGTAGTAGTAGTAGTAGTAGTAGTAGTAGTAGTAGTAGTGGCAGTAGTAAATAGTAGTAGTAGTAGTAGTAGTAGTAGCAGTCATCTAACTAATGATAGTTATACTATTACTATTACTATTACTATAGTATATACTGAAGTATAACCACTTCATGATGAATTTTTTGGTCATAGAAGCCATGAAACAAAGAAAAAATATCATAAATATGTAAATAATTTATGTGTGTATACAGACTTAAATATATTCACATACATATTATGTAATCCAGAAGGCCTTGCCTACTTTTCAGGCATTTCTCATATCCTGCTAGACTCAGAAACAACTATGGAGTACACAAGTTGACCTGTACTGGTGAGGATGTTTACAAATACCCATACTTTGAATCTTTTACAATTTTAAAGAAAAAAATCAATATGATATTTCTCAACTCTCTTACCCAACAAATGTTAACAGACACATATATACTTACACACTCCATCTCTGTAATACCAAGAATCTTCATTGTAAGAAGACCCACATATATGATTTTTGTAACGCAAGCTAAGAACACTTGATGTTTTTCTTACCCAGGAATATCTGAGAGAAGTCTCTTAGAGATCCCAGAAGTATTCTCTATTGTACTTACTGGGGTTCCCCACTAAAAACACATCAATGGTATTAGAGAGGGCACAATCTGCTTTGCTGGAAACAAGACCCTAGGATCGCTCCATTCCTATTTGAAGGATCCTTTGGGGATGATGATACTACAGGTATAGTTTGTATTGGAAAGGGAACTTATTTCCCCTTATAGATCAGTAGGTGGTAGTGCTTATTTCATCAGTGATGGTTAACCTTCATTGCCCTGAGTACAAAGTCAGACTGAGGGGAGAGGGGAGTTTCATTGGCTAAGGGAGTCTAAGATGCATAACAGTGAAGGGAAAAGAGGCAAGGGGTCATTGGTTCTAAGCTGGAGGGAACCTTGGACATTATTCATACCAGGAATTCTTAACCCTTTTTTCATCAAGGACCCCCTAAGAGAAAAGGAGACTGCGTGTTATTTCTACATTTAAATTCTTGCACTTTTATGGGTACCTTCATTATTTCTTAGAACCCATTATAAAAGATTCTGGTAGCCAGCCTTGCCCCTCTCCATTAAGCACATATTGATGAGTAAATCAGTATCGGATCCCATTCTCTCATCCCCAAACTCTTGGCACACTTTGGAAAGAAAGAATTTCTCTCAGAAAATTTTCTCTCAGGACAGTCCTGAGATATCCATGGCATTTTATAATCTGGATGAGATCAAAGGAAACTGAAAATGGCCAAGAATCAATCAATAAATCAATAAACATTTATTAAGTACACATTATGGACCAGGTGCTATATTAAGCTCTAGTTATTGGTTTTTAGCTAATCTTTCAGCATGGCAGTATTGGACAGGTCTCAACCCTGCTGGAATCAACTTCCCAGCTTTAACCATGAGAGCCCCAGGCCATTCCAGGTGTTCTTTCTTTGACCCCACCCTTGATGTTTCCATCATTACCCATTGTCAATAGCCCTGGATGGTAGCCCCATCCTTTCTTGGCTTCCTGGATAAAAGCTCTGGTCTTGCTGATTTACTGAAAGCAAGTCTGTGATCTGCTTTTCCTGGATGGTTCTACCCTTCTTTATGAAGTTGATTTCCCTGCCCAATTGTTCTAGACTGGAAGTTATATAACTCTGTGAGTCCATGATCTCAGCTTTTAATGTGATCTTCTCTTCTGATCCTGGCATCTATGTGCTGCTCCCAGCATGGGATCCCTCTCCCATATTGATCTTCATTTCTTGTTCAGGACCCATCCCACCTAGAGATGCTCCCACCCAATTCTTGTTTCTCTCACACCCTGGGAAAAGCAAACAATGAGAACCTTCTCTTGGCCTGCTGCTTGCTTAAACCCTGCTCCTTTTTCTCAGAAGGCTGAGTCCTGGTTCATGGCCCTCCCTGAGACAGCTGTTTCCTAGATTCCAAGTTTCATAATAAAAAATATACATATTGGCAGACACAATACATAAAAGCAAACAATTCCCACCCTTCAGTAAGGGCAAGGTCTGACATCAAAGTCTTCCCAAATAGAATTATAATTCCATGATCCCTGGGAAATGTTTATGACATATCCCTCCATCATGCAGATGAATCACCTCTCTCCCTGAAATTGACTGTGACCAGTACCTAAGGCTCTGCTCAATTAGCTTAGGGTTAATCAAGGTTTTCTGCCATGTCAGGTAAAGAGAATGCTGGACTAAGGGGTCAGAATCTCACCTCCAATACTTAAGTGTTATGTTGAACAAGTCATCCTAAGCCTTAGTTAATAATAATAATAATATCTGCCTCATGAAATTGTTGTGAAGATCAAATGAGATGTCTGTAAAGTGCTTTGTAAACCTTAAAGCACTCTGCAAATAAGAACTATTATTATCTGCTGTCTTCTCATGAGGGAAAACAATTGGGCCATCTCCAAACTCCCTTAGCCATTAGTGTCACAACTCTTGTCAGTTTCTAAAGCCTTTTCTTCTTTTCCCAAAGCTCCCCATACTTACAATCCTCATATGCAAGACAGCTGAAGTTACACCTTTCTTTGCACCTTACAAATATATCTCTTTCCCTAATTTTATATTGGCTCATGTTGACAGTTGATAGTCTCTCTCCCCCAGATTCTGGGTTGTTTGGCTCTTGCCTTTGTCATCACTATCTATGGGGATAGAGGATAAAGAAAAATCACCTATTCTCAATTATTTCTGCCCATTGTGATGCTCTCTTGGGAAGCCAGATGTGTTTATTCAACTCCATCAGAGTATCTTTTTGAAATATCTAGTGGAAGGAGAGAGTGAGAAGAATGGGCAGTGCTCAATAATGAACAATAAAGAAAGGATAATATGTTTTTGTTTTTGTGATTTATCATACTAAGCACATAGTATGTACTTCATAAATGTTTATTGATTGATTTATTGAAATATCTACTGGAAGGAGAAAGCAATGAACAGAGTGAGAAGAATGGGCAGTGCTCAATAATGAACAATAAAGAAAGGATAATAGGGTTCTTTTTGTTTTTGTTGTTTATCATACTAAGCATATGATATGTACTTTAAAATGTTTATTGATTGATTTATTGAAATATCTAGTAGAAGAAGAGATCAATGAACTACCTCACATGGGAGACATAGAGAGAAGAAGAATGGACAGTGCTCAATATATAATAATGAACAATAAAGGATAATAGGTTTTTTGGTTTTGTTTTTAATTTACCATACTAAGCACATAATATGTACTTAATAAATATTGATTGATTGATTGATTTAAAATGGAACCGGGGCAGCTAGATGGTGCAGTGGATAGAGTGCCAGCCCTGAAGTTGGAAGGATCTGAGTTCAAATCTGGCCTCAGACACTTAACACATTCTAGCTGTGTGACCCTGGGCAAGTCACTTAACCCCAATTGTCTCAGTAAAACAAAACCAAAAAAATGAACACTGATTTAAAATGGAATTCTGAAACTATTGAGCCAGATAATTTCAAGAATAGGGATCAACCAGGACAAAGAAAAAAGCTTAAGAAAAAGCAAGTCCTAATTCTATGCCATATGCATTCCCAAAGAACCAAAGCTAACTGATTATGGCCTTTGTAGACTTTGTAACTTCCTTGCCTTGTATTGTAACCCTTCTTGGGCGATGGAAGCTCCTTGAAAGCTTACTACATTTTGTTCTGTTTTAGTTTTAGTCTTTTTTATCTTGGTATCCCCACCACCTTCCATAGTTTTTGTTACATAGTAGTTTTTGGTTTTTACTCACTTTACAGATGAGCAGGTCAAAGCTAAGAAACGTTAAGAAATTTCTCTATAAGTTACAGAGGTAATAAGTAGCAGAAAAGTCAAACTATCAAAGGAATGTTTCATGCAAAAAAAATGGAAATGATAAAATACCCCCAAGATGGTAGAAGAAGAAATTAAAAAGAAGTGGCAAGAATACCCCAAAAACCATATAAGAAAGATCTTAACATCACTGATAGCCACAATGGTCTGATTATTAATCTAGAACCAGACATCTTGGAGAACATCAAGTGGTCTTTAGGAAGTTATTTAAAATCCTAAAAAATAATGTTAAAGTGCTATATTCAACACTCCAGCAAATTTGAAAAGCTCAACAGTGGTCACTGAATTGGAAAAGATCAGTTTAATTTCTATTTTAATGAAGGGCAATAGCAAAGAATGCTCAAATTACTTAACAATTGAATTCATTTTACATTGCCAGCAAGGTTATTCTTAAGATTCTGCAAGCTAGGTCTAGTGATATTTGAACCAAGAATTAATAGAAGAGCAGGTTGGTTTTCCAAAAGGCAGAAGAATTAGAGATCAAATTGCCAACATTTACTGGATTGGAGTTCCAGAAAAATATCTAGTTTTATGTCATTGACTACACTAAAGCCTTGGACTGGGTGGATCATAATAAAATGTGGCAAGTCCTCAAAGAAGGGCGAATATCAGATCATCCTCCGTCTTCTGAGAAAATTGTATGTGGGCCAAGAAATAAGTTAGAACTGAGCATGGAACAACTGATTGGTTTAAGATTGGAAAAAGAGTATGACAGAGCTATATATTGTCACTTTATTTATATATTTGTCACATACAAAATACCAGATTGGATGAATTAAAAGCTGGAAGTAAGATTGCTAAGAGAAATATCAATCATCTCAGATAAGCAGATGGTACTACTCTGATGACAGAAAGTGAAGAAGAATTAAGAAGTCTCTTGATGAGGTTGAATGAGAAGCATGGGAAAACTAGTTTGAAGGTTAACATCAAAGAAACTGAGATCTTGGCAACTGGTTCCATCGCTTTCTTGTGGAAACAGTGTCAGGTTTTATATTCTTGGGCTCAAAGATCATTGCAGGTAGTGAATGCAGTGATGAAATTAAGACACTTGTCCCTTGGAAGGAAAGGTATGGCAAATCTGGACAGTTTACTAAAAAGCAGAGACATCACATTTATGACAAAGATCCATACAGACAAAGCTGTGGTTTCTCTGGACTAATTTATAACTGTGAGAGTTGGACTATAAGGAAAGCTGAGCACCATAGAACTGACACTTTTGACAATCCCTTGGATAAGAAAGAAATCAAATCAGTCAAAACTTTAAAAATTAACTTAAGTTATTCAGTGGAAAGTCAAATACTGAAGCTGAAGCTCCAATACTTTGGCCACATAATGAGAAGATGGAACTTATTGGAAAAGACCATGATGTTGGGAAAGATTGAAGGCAAAAGGAAAAGGGATGGCAGAGGATGAAATGGGTAGATGGTGTCATGGAAGCAATGGACATGAGTTCAAACAGACTTCAAGAGATAGTGATGAGTGGAAAGAGAACCAGCTCTTGAGTCAGAAGGACCTGAGTTCAAATCCAGATTCAGACATTTGATATTTAATAGCTGTGTGACCCTGGGCAAGCCACCTATTCCCTGATTGCCAAAAGAGAGAAAGACAAAGACAAAGACAAAGACAGACAGAAAGTGAGACAGAGAGACAGAGAGTGAGATAAAGAAAAAAAAAGAGAGACAGAGTGCTTTGGGCCAGGAGTCACAAAGAGTTGGATACTAGTGAACAACTGAACAAACAACAAGGTAGAATTTGAACTCAGATCCTCTGATTCCAAATTCAGCCCTCTTTCCATATATATCCCATAATAACCATGATTCTATAAAAGCTTTCCCCTAGTATCTACTTATTGGATAGAAATGAACCTTGGTTCTTAAAGGCTTTGTTAGCCAAGCACAAGCAAAACACAAAAAAAGCTTCTGGTAGGTACTCAGGGATGGACTACACAATGTGTATTGCTTGCAAACCCCAGTCTGGATAAATTTAGAAAGATTTAACAATAGGCTGTCTCCATAAATGACATATTCTGGAAGATTATCTACAAAGTCATCAAGGGGCTGCAATTTGTATCAGTGAAGTGAGCACCACATCCCTGAAATCATAGGTACCAAGCTGACATTTCTTTTTGGACCACATCTATGAGTTCATTAGTGTAGGGAAATCCCAGTGAGGACACTTTTTTCTACCCATAAAGTGTGGCTCCTATTCTTCAACTCATGGACAATTGTCAACAGCAATTACTGACTCATTCCAGGGTTATATAGCCAACAGGCAACACAGATGCGATTCTAACTAAGGCAATAGGAAATATGTCCCCAATCCTCTGTCCAACATTTCTTTCCACGTGCGTCGTGCAAGGAAGGGTCACATTGCTATAAAATACATAGAATTTCATTTGGATTAAGTCATCATTAATTCAAGGGCACCATGCATGATTTTAAAGCTATTCAAGTCAACCTCCCTCAGAGTTCCTGTTACATGAACCTTCCAGGTGCAAGGTGATCTGCTGAAGTCTGACATTTAGAGTTTACATGCTTATTAAGTCAGTTCTGAAAGAACACACCTCATATTTTGTATGAGATTAAGCTGGGCACTTGGGGAAACTGTGGCGACCTGATGTACAAGAATCCAGTTTCAAATACGTTTCAAGAGACTCAAATCAGAGGGTCTCTCACAAATCTCAAATATGAGCCAACTGGGGAACTGGGGAATGGTGTAGATACAGTAGGATGGTGTCGAGAATTTTCAATGAATTCAGGGACAGAAAATGTGGATTTGAATTTCAGTAATGCTACATATCCTATAACATCCGACAAGTCCTTTTACTTATCTGAGTCTCCATTATCTCCTCGTCGGTCAAATGAGGAGCTCTAAGGCTCTTTCTTCCTTTAAATTCTGTGACCTAAGTGGAGATAGGTGAAATATGCTTGGAGAGAAAAAAAAATGTAGGCATTGGTTAATATCATAAAAGCACTGAAAATTAAGCCTATTCAACACTCTTTTCTGGAAATAGAATTCTCTTCACCATAGTTCAAGGGAAAGAATTGGATTTGGAGAAAGCTCCTGATTTCAAATTCTAGTTCTACTCCTGTACATATCCCAAAAGCCTCTGAAGTTCAGTTTCTTCATCACTAAAATAAGGGGATAGACTGGATGATATTTAAAAGTTTTTCCAGCTTTAAATCTGTGCAAGATTCTGTGATTCTATGAACCACAATTTAAGAATTTTGCAGTAAAGGGAAACTGTAGAATATTCATTGTTTCTTGCTGGAAGTCATTCTCAGCCCATTGGAAAATCTTTATTTTCTATTGTTTTTTCTTTTTGTTGGTTTTTTTTTTGGCTAAGCATTTGGGGTTAAGTGACTTACCCACAGTCATACAACTAAGTGTTTGAATCTAGATTTGAACTCAGGTCCTCCTGACTAAAGAGCCAGTATTCTATCCATCTACCTGCCCCTTTATTTTCTATTATTAAAAAATCTCAGTAGACCCTTTGTGTGTATGGCCACATGTGCCACTTAGTCTCAATCAAAGAGAGGTTCATAGGAAGAGGTCAAAAATATAGACTTGGAAAGTTCCTAAAACATTATCCAATCCAACCTTCTCATTTTACAGATGAAGAAATGGAGGCCAAAAAAGAGATGAATAGGCTTGCCCCATGATCACAAGTCTAGCAAGTGGCTAAGCTAAGATTTTAACCCAGAGTCTCTGACTTTTAAATAAAGCCCTCTTTCACTATCCCAAAACTGGAAATAGATCAGTCCTCTAGATGTTGGGTAACTTCTATCACCTTGTGATTCATTTTTGATAAATTGGATGTCATTTTTTAAGGTACTGGAGAGTTCCCCATTTATTGGCTAATTCTGATTACAGGATGGCAGATGTAGAGTAAATAATAGTTGATTGATGGCAGGCCCTGCCATTGAAATATCTTCTGCTGCTGTTCCACTGGGTACGTCTAGACAACTGCACCTAGATCTCTCTGCTCAGCCAACGGGAAGGAGATGAGAAAAGACATATGCATTACCCAGACAAAGTACTTTTCTTCCAGACACATTTGTAAAAACTGACTGGAATCCACTTCATCACAGGTGATGTAATGATAAAGTCGGGCAAAATATCCTCTATGGGGAAAAAGGACAGACAGTGTCAAGGAGACAGAAGAAAGGGAGAAGCTGATGGATTATTCTCCAGAAATGAAATCAGCTGTTTATTTAGCTAAGCAACAGTATGAATCATGGGATCAATAACTTCAGCTGCACAGGACAAGTATGATCAAATTGATTTTTCTCAGAATCTGGCAAATTCTACTTCCCAGAAAAAGTAGAAATGGCAGAAGCATTTCATTCCTAGCCACCAGAATTTCACTAATGCAGAGAAAGTGATGCCCTAGAGACTATTTTTTAAAAATCAGTCATTCTTCCTCTTGATATTTCCCTGACTTTGGGTAGCTAGGTTGTACAAAAGGTAGGAATGCTAGACTTGAAGATGGAAAGACCCGAATTCAAATCCTCCTTCAGATACTTACTAGGCATGTGACCCTAGGCAAATCATGAAGCTCCTCTCATTCTCCATCTCCTCATCTACAAGATGAGGGAGTTGAATTTGATGATCTCTAAGACTCCTTCCAATGTGTCCCTTGAGAGTAGGGCTGCCCTTTGTCTTTCTTTGAATCACTAGCACTTTGCACAATCACTGGTACATAAGAGACACTTTAATAAATGTTTATTAACTGGTTTCTACCTCTAAATCTCTGGCTTTGTTTTATTTATGACCTGGAAGCCGGTCCCTATCAGAGAGAGAGGGAAGGAGGGAGATAGACAGAGACAGAAATAGACAGAGATATACAAACAGACAGAGAAAGGGAGGGAGGGAGGAAGATGGGGAGAAAGAAAGAGAAAGAGACAAAGAAAGAGAGAGACAAAGACAGAGACAGCGACAAAGACAGACAGAGTGAGGGAAAGAGGGAAGAAAAAAGGGAGGGAGGAAGAGACAGACAGAAACAAAGATATAGACAGACAGAGGGAGGGAGGAAGAAAAAGGGGAGGGAGGAAGAGAGAGAGAGAAAGAGGCAGAGAGACAGAGAGAAAGAGACAGAGAGAGAGAGACAGACAAATGCAAAGACAGAGAGAGAAATAGAGGGAAAGACAGAGAGAAACAGAGGGAGAGGGAGAGAGAGGTTTGCTCTAATAGCCTTTTCTGTAATAATGGACATTTATGCAGTAACTGTAAAGTTTGCAAGTCGGTTTCCCTCCCCCTCTGACCCATGAGCCACGTTTATGTTCATGAAAAAAGTAAAAAGAGGCACGGGCAGGCTTCCCTCATCCAGATCTGTCCAGAAATTGCCTCTCAGAGCGCTGAGTTAGTTGACTGGAGGGTAATGGGCATCTCTATCTCCTGGAAGGTTTAGTTTAGTTGTAGTGGGCGTGGCCTCTTAATGTCCCCTCTTGATTGGTGGATCCCTTGAGGAGGTAGCAACAATGAGCCCCTATGGAGCCCGTGATTTCTAATAGATCTCTTGGAGTTCTTTTAGTAATTTTGCAGGGAGCTTCAGCCCTTTGAGATATCAAGGCTTTTCTTTTCGGGGTGACTTTCTGTTGAGATTGGTTTGGAAGCCAGAGAACTAGAATGGGGTTCTATAAGAGCTCAGGCGAGAGGCTCAGAGAAAGTTTGAGCTGGAAGAGAACTAAGAAATCTTCATATTCAACCCCTCATTTTATAGATCTGGATCATTGAGATCCAGAGGGGAGTGACTTGTCCAAGGTCACACAATTCATAAGTAGCAGAGCTGGTATTTAAGACTTCCTTGACTCCAAAGCCACCGTTCTTATCATTACACCAGCTAAACAGTCCTTCGCTCATCAGCATTTCAATGCTGGCCAGCTCCAACTAAAATGGTAAAATCAGAGTTTGTTTTTGCCACTCTCCCACTTTCCTTTCGATTAGCTTCTACCTTCCGAAATTTCCTCTGTCCCTCCCTTCCCCTAAAATACTTGCTCTCTCACTGCCTCCAGGTGGCCATGGGACAATTAGACTCCCTCATCTCCAAAATCACCCCTCGGCATCTCACCATAACCATAGAAAAATTCTTGTTCCATCAAGGCTTTGGTTAGCTACTTGGCAGATAGGAACATAAACTGGGAAATTAATCTGTAGTAATTAGTAATCAATAATCACTCACTTTTGGAGAGGAGATATCCGTTAAAGGAAAATAGTATGTTAAAGGAATAAATCGTTAATGATGGGAAGAAATTTAACTATCATTACAGGTAATAATAATAGTATTCATCATTTATACGGAATTTTATGTTTTGCAGAATTTTACATATTTTATCTCATTCTATCCTTACAACAACACTGTGAGGTGGGGGCTATTATTGCCTCCCATTTTACATGGAAATAAATTGAGCCACAGAGAGGTTGTGTAACTTGTTCAGACACCTACAGCTAGTAAGTGTCTGAAAGCAGATTTGAACTCGGGTCTTCTGAACATCAGCTCTCTATTCACTGTGTGTGGGCAGGAGTGATTAAGAATATCTGAGGGTGGAAAGATAGACCATAATTAGAATATAAGCAAGGAAATCACTAGAACATCAGGTTCACTGATGTATAAATTGTGGCAAGAGGAGAAAAGGAGTCCGGATGACCCCGAAGAGGCTCCCTGCCCTCTAGTCTTACTTCTTCTGGGCAACAAGAAGCTTTCACTTCATTTCATTCCCTGGATCTTTCATCCTCTTCACAGCAGAGTAAGTTAAGGTCACTGGTTTGGATGACAATCTTATCTAATGGCTAAGGTCAGTGGTTTGGATGACAATCCTTAATAATCTTATCTAATTGGTTTCCCACTTCTGATGACATAGGAGGGGAAAGGCTGAGTTGCCACCAAAGAATACCCACAATGCCCCATTCCCATATAAATCACAAAGTAAGGAAATTTCCCAAAGTGGTGCTAGATGGATTCAGCAGGAAGAAGGAGTACACTTAGAACACAGAAGCTTTCTAGATCTCAAAGAGGAAGGAAATGCAAATTTCCAAACCACTCAATGGATTTTAACAGACAAATGAACTATAAATATACATACAGAATAACTTAGAAAAAGGAAATGGATTTCAGGCTGTCCACTAACATCAGAAAGGTATAGAAACGTTGAAGTAATCTTGGTTCTTCAAAAGATTTTAAATGAAGAAATCTTCTTTGCTTGTTTTATTGATATCTTTTGTTTTTAATATCACAATCCTTTCTAAATCTATCCTTTCTAGGGATCTTTTATTTGTAGAGAATTTTTTAAAATAGCTCAGCAAAACCAACCAATATATCAAGTGTATTTGACAATATCTACAATATGTCATAGCCATGGTCTCCCCAACTCTTCAGCTGAAGGAGGAAATAAACTTGTCTTTTCTATGAGACCAAGTTTAGTCATTCTGGTGACACAGTAATTAGAATGTGTCTAGCAAGTATTTGGTTTAAGCCAGTACCTTATGCCATATTCCACCATACCATAAGTAAAAAATCAAATTATATTCCCTTCATAACTATAGTTAGGAGGTATACTGTTAACTAAACAAGAGAGCGAGATAATTACAAAAGAAAAAAAATTTCCTGAAACCGAAAAGCTTCAGTGCAAACAAAATTAAAGCAATAGTATGTGGAAAATTCTTTGTATCAAATTTCTCACATAAGGATTGGGTATCTAAGTTACATAAGCAATTCAGCCCAAATTCTTCCCCAAACAAATAAAAGTTACATAAGCAATTCAGCCCAAAGTCTTCCCCAAACAAAAAAAAGGATATGAACAGGTAGTTTGCAAAAGAAGGAAGGAAAATTATTAATAGCCATACGAAAGAATGTCCCAAATAATTGATAATAAGAGAAAGACAAATCAAAACAACACCAAGGTTTCACTTCACATCCTACAAATTAACAAAGATGAGAATAATTAATGTTTGAGGGTTTATGGGAAAATAAGCATACTAATGCATTGTTGATGGAATTGTAAAATCAATTTGGAATTATCCACATAAAGGGAATAAAGTGTTCAAACCCTTTGATCCAAAAATTCCATTACTAAGTTTATACCTCCAGGGAGTTAATTATAAGAAGAAAGTTCCCATATACACCAAAATATTTATAGTAGCACTATTGTGATAGCAAAGAACTGGATGGATACCCATTGATTGGTGAATGGTCAAATTGTGATATACGAATGTAATAGAATATTGCTATGCTGTAAAAATCAACAAATATATGAAAATAGAGAAGTATGGAAAGAGTTATGCAATCTGATGCAGAGTGAAATAAGCAGAACCAATGATTACATATCCAATGATTACAAGTATATAAATAGAAAGAACAACTGCAAAAAAACAAAAGTGAATATAGCAAATCTGTACAGGATAAACATAGCTTCCAAGAAGAAATATGAGGTCATCCTCACCCAGTTTCTTTGCAGAGGTGGGAAAGTCACAGTTTTAGTACACTACACATCTTTTTCAAACTTTTTCAATGTGTTGATCAATTTTGCTAATTCTCTAAAAAATTTTTCTTTTAAAAATATTTATTATGTATGATGGCTCTCAGAGAGGAAAATGAAGGGAGAAATTTTGATGATGCAAAAAAGGAATCAATAAAAATTTTATAATAATCATAGCATTTGGGTTCATTTGTTGTTCTTTCTTCTTAAATCACTGTAGTCATTGTGTATATCATTTTTTGGTTCTATTATTTTTCTCTCTGAACCAGTTGACAAAATTTTTCTTAGCTCCTCTAGATTCCTCATATTCATTATTTTTATGGAGCAATAATATGCTATGACATTCATATACCACTATTTGTTTATCCATTTACTAATTCATGGGTACTTTTTTCCCCATTTCTTTATCTCTCACAAAATGATACTTTTTGCACATATGGGGATTTTCCTTTTTGTCTTTGACCACATTGAGAAGCCTTCCAGAAAAGATGTTTAAAGAGAACTCATATTTGTAAAATGTATATTCTTATAAGCATCATATTGTTTCAAGTAATGATCATTTTGCTACCTTTAAAGGCCAAGATGAATAACAACCAAAAGGTTTTCTCTCCTTTCCAATAATTCCAGTCTCAAAACCACATTGAGAAGTCTTCCAGAAGAGATATTTAAAGAGAACTCATATTTGTAAAATTTATATTTTATAAGCATCATATTGTTTCAAATAATGATCATTTTGCTACCTTGAAAGCCCAAGATGCATAACAACCAAAAGGCTTTCTCTCTTTTCCAATAATTCCAGTCTTAAAGAAACATCTTGTATGTGTGTCCCATGCAGGTGTCTGCTATGCTGAATTTGGAGTTCGAGTTCCAAAAACTACTGGGTCAGCCTACACCTACAGCTATGTCACAGTGGGCGAGTTTGTGGCATTTTTTATTGGCTGGAATCTGATCCTGGAGTACCTGATTGGCACTGCAGCAGGAGCTAGTGCCCTAAGCAGTATGTTTGACTCCCTGGCAAATCACACCATCAGCCGCTGGATGATTGACAGTGTGGGGACTTTAAATGGCCTGGGTAAGAATCCAAGAAGAGAATGAAACACTTGCCCTTCAAGGGATCCTTACATCCCTTTAGTGGATCTTTACATAGCCATCTGTCTAGTCCCTGTGCATCAGATATATCCTATGAGATTTCAGACTCATTCTACCTCTTACTAATCCCAATCAAATATTTATTAAATCCCTACTATGTGCTAAGTACAATGGGGAAAAAAAAGATAGGTAAAATCCTATCTACAAAAGTTTATAATGTAGTTCAATTGAATTTAATTCAACCCATTTAACAGTACCAGAAGATATACTTTTGGTCTCAAAGGAGACTGGACTCAAGTTTGAAGGACCTGAATGAAATAGCCTAGTATCTGATCTTGTTATTTTAAAATCAGAAGAGCTGAGTGAGATTTTGTTGCCATTTCTGGATTTTCCCCAGAATATTTCTACAATAATAGGAAAGCCTCTTAAGATCATAGCTTCAAATCCAGAAAACCCTTCAAAGACTAGTTAGTTCAGTCCCCTCATTGGTGGGGAACTGGGACCCAGAAAGGTGAAATTCCTTGCCTAAAGTAATGCAGATGGTAAATAGTCAAGGCAGGATTTCAGCCAAGGTCCACTAATTATCATTAATAATATGTTTATATATTCCTTTATAATATAAATGTTTATATATTACTTCAAGTTTATAAAGTTATTCATGTTTTCTCATGTGATCCCACAACAACCATGTCATATAGCTATTATGGTTCCTATTTTAGAGATGGGGAAACCAAAGATTAGAAAGACAAAATAATTTGCCACTCATACTGGTGGGATTTGAACTGAGGTCTTAGGCAGTGCTCATTCCCGTGTATCAAAGTCTGTTTCCCTATGTCAGCTTGCTATGATCTAGCCATCTTTAAGATAAAATGCATCATGTATTAGATTACCTGTCATCTAGGGGTGGGGGTGAAGGGAAGGAGAGGAAAAGCTTTGGGGAAAAAAAAGTTTTTACAAAGGTCAATGTTGAAAAAAAAAAAAAGATCAAATGCATCAAACCTTACTGGGCATTCCTCACTTTCTGCCACTTTGTCCAAATATGTATCACATAATTATGGACTCAGAAGACATTTTAGAAATTACTGAGCCTAATCTCTTTATTTTACAGATGGGGAAACTGAGGCCCAGAGACACTAACTTGACCAAAGTTCAACTACTAATTAGTGAAAAAACCCTAAAAGCCAGATCCTCTGATGCTCTGAGTTCTTAGGTCTTTGGGGAGTGGGAGGTAGAGAGGCTTCCCTTGAGTCTCTCTCCCGTCTTGTTCTAAAAGAACAGAGCTCACTTGTCACAGAATTCACTTAACAGTGAACATGTCGAAGGACATATGCTCTTCTCCCCCCATATACTTTTTACATATTGTGTATTAGTTTACATGTTGCACTGCCCTTTAGCCAATTGAAACTGAGCTCCTTGACAACGGATACTATTTGTTTTTATCTCTGTATGCCCATTCCCATGAAGTAATAATTATGCATCATAGAAGCTTAATCAGGGATCTGTACTGAATGGTCTCTGAAGTCACTTACCATTCTAGATCTGTGATCCTATTAATTCTATTAGCTGGTTGACACAGTGGATAGAATGCCCAGCCTGAAGTCTGGAAGAAGTGAATTCAAATCCAATCTCAGACACTTACTAACCATGAGACCCTAACCAACTCACTTAACTTCTGACTCAGTTTCTTCATCTGTAAAATGAGGATAATAATAGCTCCTACAACCAGGACTGATGTAAGGATCAAATGAAATAATAAATATGAAAAAATATAAAATACTTATCACTATTTGGCATAGATGTTATTGTTATTAAACACCTACTGTGTGCCAGGCATTTAGCTAAGTGCTAAGGATAAAAAGACATGATTAAAAAAAATAGTCCCCAACATCAAAAATCTTACATTCTACTTTCCATTGCCTCTACATGTGTTCTTGCCATGCTTTCCAACAATTCACTCTTCAAGCTTCCCTCTAAATATATGAAAACATAGGAAGAAAGTGAAAAAAATGGTGGAATCAAAAGTAGGTTTTTAAATTTTTTTAATTAATCATATTGCCAATTTTTAATTAAGCATATTGCCAAATCTTTCAAGTAGGAACTAAGAGTTTTGTCATGTAAATGTTATAACAATAATTCAGATTTTTAAAGCACTTCAAAGATAGCATACTATATCCCTCATAATTACGGAAAAGGAAATATACTGACTTAGTATCCTCATTTTTCAGATGAAAAAACAGGTTTTGAAAAATTCAGTAATTTGCTAGCAAGTTGAAATTGTAATCTCCACCTCCAAGCCAGACACTATTTCATGAAACCAATATGTAGTTTTGATCTTATACTTATTTTAACCAGTGTGCAAATAGTCACATCCAGCTGCAAATGGACTGCAATATATGGGTATGTATGCACACATACATACAAATGGGATTTTTCATCTTCTCCATTCCACACTCTATTTTCTCTCACCTTTATTTCTCTCAAAAGCAATGCTGTCCCATTATGGGATGCCCATGACCATTTTTCTCTGACTACAACAGTAATTGGTACCCACCTCCTCTGTGTTACAGGAAAGGGAGAAGAATCATACCCAGATCTGCTGGCCCTTGTCATTGCCGTCATTGTGACCGTCATTGTTGCCCTAGGGGTGAAAAATTCTGTGGGCTTCAACAATGTCCTCAATGTGCTCAACTTGGCTGTCTGGGTGTTTATCATGATTGCTGGTCTTTTCTTCATCAATGGAAGTTACTGGGCTGAAGGACAGTTCCTGCCTCATGGATGGTCAGGGGTAAGCTTCTCCCAGGGTCTCGGTGGGTATGGTAACCCCTCTGACTGATAGTCAAGCTAAAAAGACAAAAGAGAGCACCCCTATAATAATAATAGTTCTCATTAAGGTTTTGTAAAGAATTTTATATCTTATCTTTTTTGATCTTCACAAAACTGTGAAGTGGGTGGTATTATTATTCCCATTTTACAAATGAGGAAACTGAGGCTGAAGAAGGTTAAGGGTCTTGCCCAAGATCCCACAGATACTAAGTATCTGAAGCAGGATTTGAACTGAGGTCTTCCTGACTGGAGTTCCATTGCACCACTAGCTACCTCTTTTTAATGCTTTAGTTTCTATTTCAGAATGCATTTAAATTAAGACTTAGGAGCTGGATGGAGGAGGATTTATTAACTAGTTTGACAATAGCCATGCATTCGATAAGCACCTACTATGTGTGAGACAAAGCATTGAGTGCTGGAGTTATAGAGACTAAAACAAAACAGTCCCTGCCTTCAAGGAGCTTACACTCTAAATTGGAGTGGAGTTGTACCTTCTTAGCTACAGGGTGTTCTTCAGTTCTTTCTTTTAACTTAAAAATGAAAGCTAAGCAAACCAGATTTTAGAAAGCTATTGTGGTGTAATAAACAGGGATATGGGCTTGGAGTAAGAAAGCCCACCTCTGATACTATCTTGGGACCATGGGCTCTTTGAGCCTCAGTTTCTTCATCTGTAAAATGCTAAGTATAATACCATAACCCAATCATGTCTCCTTGAGGGAAATAATTTGTATCATTGGGTAATAATATTACCTAACAGAACTTTTATAAGGATCAAATGAGATCATGTTTCTAAGGCGCTATGCAAAATTTAAGCATTTCATAAATACTGATTATCATTGGACAGAAGAGGAATCCTAGGGTCAGGAGAAACCTGATTTCCCATTCCTGACACCCATTAGCTGTGTGACCTTTGGCAGATCAAGCAACAAACATTTATTAAGCACCTACTATATACCAGGCACTTGCTTGGTGCCATGGATACAAAGAAACAGAATAAAATGTTGAGTTCAGAGAACTTATATTCTAACAAAGATGCAATAATACACATATAATTAGCTATGGAATAAATACCAAGATTGTTGAATGCAAGCTACTAAGGAAGGAACACACTAGGAACTGGAAGGATCAGAAAAAAAACTATATGAAGAAGGTGGTGAACCTATCTGGCCTCAGTTTTTTCATTCATAAAATGGGAACAATAATGACTACAGTACCTCCATAGTCGGCTATTAACAGGAACCAAGTTATAACCATCAAAGCGCTGTCACTGTCCATTTTTCCTTGCCACAGGGGACATTGGAGGAAGATCTGGTTCACTTCTAATAAAATGACCCTAAGCTTGTATCTATTTCATGAGATTTGCCAGTGGTTGCTGGAAGTGGCCCTCCCCCTGAAAGATGAGGCAGCGGAGAGAACAATAGATCCAGCAGCAAATGACTGTGATCAAAATCTCACTTTTGCTGCTTATTGCGTGCATGTGACAATGGGTAAATAATTTCTCCATTTCCTCATCATGAGAAGACTGGGTTGTTCTACAATTCAGTTTTTTAAATTGTGGTTTGCAACTTCATATGAGACTTCATAAGTGAAGGTGAAGGTCACAGAATTATGATTATCAGTAAATGTTTGAGTTACATATCTATTTTGTATACTTACATACCCAGGGTTCCACAAAAATTTTTCAGCTGATCACCAGTAGAAAAAGTTCTAGATGGCCTCCCTAAATCTATACTCCAATAAAGTTCAGGCCCAGAGGGGCAAAGTGATTTGTCCAAGGTCACAATGGTGACACAGCTAATGTTTGAACCCAGATGCCACATCGTGAGCTTTGAATAAAGGTATTGGACTAGATGCCTTGTCATATCACTTCCTATTCTAAATCTCTGGGCCCAAGACCAGAGATCATGTGGGAGGACATGAAACAATTTTTTGTATTTATAGTAAAGCTCTCATAACTTCCTTCTTTTTTCCCCTGAGGGAATTGGGGTAAATGACTTGCCCAGGATCACACAGACAGGAAGTGTTAAGTGTCTGAGGACAGATTTGAACTGAAGTCCTCCTGACTTCAGGACTGGTGCGCTATCCACTGCACTACCTAGCTGCCCCATAACTTCCATCTTAACTCTTCAGAGTAAAAGGGACCTCAAGAAGGTTCCCAAAGGCTATAGAAGAAAAGTACAAACCCTATAAGAGTCAACCAAATGGGAAATACTTAGAATGTACTCTTTTACCATTCTCATTCAGACATAAGAAATGGAATAAAACTTCAAAGAGAAGTAAATAAACCACTAGTATGATGTAGTTTATTATCCCACTTTGGCCAGCCTTTTAAACTTCCCATTTTAAGATTCTTCCATTTTATGGGGGCAGCAAGTAATGGACATCAATTATTTTAAAAGAAATAAGAGGTCTTTTTTTAAAAAGAATTTAAAAGAATACGGTGTGATAGTTAACAGCTATAATGATGGATGAGTCGTGCTTTAAAATATGATGTTGAAATGTGAAGTTTTTATTTCCCTAACCAACCTGAAAGTGACATAATTATAGACTCTTGGCATTAGGAAGAATTTTTAAAGATCCTTCAGTTCATTCCATGGTCTTCAAACAAGATTACTCTGGACTTGTCCCAGATTAACAAGGATGTGTTCTATTTATTTGGTTTGCCATGGAATCCTAGCGGTGAAATGATATCTAGTCCAATCCCACCCTGCTTTACATGAAAATCCTCTCTGTATCCTCACCAACAGGTAGTCATTCAATCTTTCCTTTAGTTTCTTCAATGGTGGGAAAGTCATTACTTATGGATCACTTGTCTGGCATTTAATAAATGCTGATTGACTGTCTTTATAAAAGGAATTTGTTTCATGGGAATAAGTAGCATAGTTGGGGGGGGACTATTTTTTTAATTTGCTCAGTGTGCAATGGTAAGAGAGAGATTGGTTTTTAAATGTTTTTATTTGAAAGGTAAAAACAATTTTAAACTATTGCGTCCATGCCCTCTTCCACGTTACTTTTACCCACAATCCAAATTCTAATCCAAAGTGGGCCCTTTGGAGCCTAATAGACTAGATTAAATTTCCATTTTCAAGCTCACCCCACTCCCAAGCCCACCCTTCTCCCTAAATATTCCAATACTTCAAGTATCCTTGCCATCTCAGTTGTCTTCTTCTGAAATAACATTCTAGTCTGTCATTTTCTGTTTAAAAACATGATGCACAGAAGGAAATGAAATTCATTGTGGTTTCCTGAGTTTTATACATTCAGAGCAGCCTTCCTCATATCTAGCATGAGTGACTCATGCTATAGTTTGAGTTCATTTCTTGGTATCCAGCCCTCAATGAAATGAACAAAGATTGTTCATGATTCTTCATGTCTCTCATCTGAAAGGCTTTAGTAAATTCAGTTTCTTGTGATCTCCAAGATGTAAAATTTGAGCTCTTTGGGTATGTTTCATTTCTATTCATTTTAATGGTCTTTACTCCCTGACACCTTCTTATCCATCATTAAGTTTGTCTACAACTTGGAATTTTAGAATGGAGCAAACCAGAGCATGAATAGGAGTGAGAATTAACTCAGAGATCAATAATCTTGATGTGATATTATTGGAGTAGGGTCTAATTTAAACCCAAAAGAGTTGAGTCTAAATCCAAGTTCAACTACTTCCTACCTTTTATGGCCTCAGATAAATACTAAAATTTCAGTCTCTGTGCTACAGAAAAAAAAGTCTGAGGAATGGACTAGATGCTCTCTGACATACAAGTCCTATCGTATTTATACATCCAAAGCTCAGGATCAGACTCACTTTTTTCATGGTAGAAATGCATTGTTGGACTGACTTTCTCCACTGACCAGAAGGCTGTGCCTATGAGGATATGAGAATGAAGCTACATGCTCGATTGATGGGACCAATCAGCTTTGATTTCTTCCCTGACTCTAGACTACATACCTAACTCCAGCTAGCTATCATATATAAAATGCCATTAGTCACCTTAAGAACTTGGAAAGAATGTGTGAATTACCACTGTAATGCCCTTATTGTGACTTGAAACCCAATGCCCAGGCACCATTGATGAAAGAGTAAGAAATATCAGAATGAGACATTTCTCTTTTGGACTTGGCTGATGTGAAATTTTATTTTGTTGGATTCCGCATATTTGTTATTTGGGTTTTCTCTTTTTTCTTTTTATTGTTCAATGGGAGAGGCAAGGAGAAAGGAGAAAAAAATAAATGCTTGTTTTTATAAAGTAAATAAGCATCATCTTTGCCTCCAGATATTAAGAACCAAACTTACTCAATAAACATCATATAAGAACTTTATGCAGAGCACTGTGTTAGGTGCTGAGAGAATTAGTATCTGGGTAGAGAACTAGTGTAGATGTTCCCTCTTCCAAAGCAGATAACACCTACCCTTAAACTAATAATGTTAGGACTCTTGAGGGCACCGAGAGGTTATATTGATGAGCTTGGCCTTTTCTCTACTATATTATGCTGCTTTTCTCTGAGAGAGCTACAGAATGACAGATTTAAAACTGGAAAGAACTAGA
The DNA here is from genome assembly GCA_023553655.1 of Myrmecobius fasciatus. Lineage (NCBI taxonomy): Eukaryota > Metazoa > Chordata > Mammalia > Dasyuromorphia > Myrmecobiidae > Myrmecobius > Myrmecobius fasciatus. Next base: position 165,731 of record JAJPUD010001963.1, read on the forward strand.
GACATGATCTACTTCAAACTACTCATTTCATAGAAGAAGAATCTGAAGTCAAGAAATGAAGTGATGTGTCCAAAGTAATATAGGTAGTAAGTGAAAGAACTTGTATTTAAGCCCATTTCCTCTGATTTCAAATCCAAGGCTCTTTTCATTGTACCTCACTGGACCCAGAAAGATAAATAAGACATGATCCCTGCCCTCAATAGCTTACAGTCTACAAGGGGAGATGGAACATGTTTATAGATAAATAGGCTATAAATTAATATATAATAAGTGTACAAGAGGTCTCATAAAGTGCAATGAGAACAATTGAGGAAGAAATCATTTTCAGTTGAGGGTACCCGAGAAAACTTTATTTATAAAGTGTCATTTGAGCTACACCTTGAAGGGTAACTAGGAAGCCAACATCCAGGTACAGGAATGATACAAGCAAAAGTATGAAGACAAAAAATAGGATATTTGTGGGAGACAGTGAGTAATATGGGCTGGATAGACTATAGAGTATGAGAAGAATAGTTGTGATAAAGCTAGAGAAGTCATTTAGACTCAGGATGTAAAGGGTCTTGAGTCCAGGATTGGACTTATCCACCTTTTTTGTTTGGACAGAGCCAGGCCTCGGATCTATATATTAGGTGTTTTTCCTCCCCATGTGTATCATCCTATGTTACCTTTAAAAAAAATTATTCTTTGGGCTCCTGGCCACTTTTCCAATATACTAAGGTCACTTTGAATCTGATCCTATTTTCCAAAGTGCTGGACACTTGCCATCATTGTATCATCTACAGGTTTAATGAGCTCGCTCTACATTTCAGTAGCCAGGAACAGAATAAGTAATTGCTGGGGATGTAGTGATCTCATGAAGACAGTCCCTCCATCGATGTCATTTGCAACCCATCCATGCTCACTCACCCTGTGTAACACTTGTCCCTCTCCTCTGATACTTTCACCAGAAATGGTCGATCCAATGTCCTCGGGGGCGTGGGGTCATTCTTTACTTTTTCTTGACATCACAAATGAGTCTCAATGACTCTCCATCACTTAAATATCCCTCACTCCTGCCACTATCCAGTCCCTCTTTTTTATCACTCACATACATCTTTGATAATACACTTTCCATCATTTTGCCTTCATAATTCCTTGTGTTCACAGTATAAGTAAGTCTCTTCATGCTCACCATGAACCTTTCAGCTGCTCTCTGAGAGATCCTCAAACTAAAGTCTTTGGAGACCTTCGAGTGCCACAGTTCATACACACTCAAGAAAACTTTATGGTATATTTAGAGGAATACTTTAGGAAACTATTAAGAACTGTTCCTGTTTCTTTTTATATTAAAAAAGTGATTAAAAATGTGTAATTGGGGGCAGCTAGGTGGCAAAGTGGATAGAGCACCAGCCCTGAAGTCAGGAGGACCTGAGTTCAAATCTGGTCTCAGACACTTAACATTCCCTAGCTGTGTGACCCTGGGCAAGTCATTTAACCTCAATTGCCTCAGCAAAAAGCAAAAAAAAAATGTGTAATTGTATATGATTTGAAGTGCAGCTTGAAAATGTAGATCAGATCTGCAAAAAAGCACAGCAAATTCTTTTTGTATAAAAAAAGCAATAAAAGAATTGTTCCTTTTATTGACTTTATTGCCTCTGGTAAGTAAGATGAGCTGGAAAAAAAAAGATTTTGTTAACTAAGGATTTAGGTTTAGAACAAAAAGAGACTCAGAAGTTATCAAGATCAAACATCTCATTTTCACAGGTTCATCAGTCTAGACCAAAAGGGACTTGATGGACTATTGAGTCCAACTCCCAGATTTTATAGATAAAGAAGCAGGTGAAGTGATTTGCCTGAAATCACATAATTAATAAATGTTTCAACTCAGACCTTCCTGACTACAGATCCATTCGCCATGCCATCTACCTACCTCATTTTGTACTTGGCAAAACTAAGTCCCAGTAGAGTCTTGTCGTTTGTCCAAGATCACTTTTCACCTGGACCATGTCAATTGCCTCCTAATTGGTCTTTCCGCCCTCTCCAGTCCATTTTCCTCCATAACGACTTCTCAGGCATGGGTTTTGTTCGTGGGTCTGCTCACCCTCCTCACACACACTTATATCCTTTGTTTGGCATTAAAAGCTCTCACATCCTGGTCTTATTCATCCTTTCCTGGTTTCTGCTTTCTCCATCTCCTACTTCTTTGCTTTTCATCTGGTTGTCCACCTTGCCTAGCTCCAGTGGAAACTTAGGGCTTCATTTTCCTTGTCTGCAAAATAAAGGGTTTGGACAAAATGAAATCTACCCTAAGTACTACATGATAGGCTATCTCTAAGTTCTTAGTGCTTCAGCCTCCTCATGGTCTCCAGAGTGGCTCAAAAGGGTTAATGAACATTGCGTCCATCTCCTCCTATTTTTTTTTCTTCACCTCCCCATCTCCACTGCTACTTTTTTTAGTTCTCATGAACTAAGTTTACTCACTTACAGGATCTGGGTCAAATGCTTCTTTGGTCTTGAACAGCTCAAGAAAATAAACATCTCCTTCACCCCCCCCCTATCAAGTAACGGCTGTCCCTTAAATGAACTCCAGCTACCATCTGCAATTCCTCAGCCTCCGGATGCTGTTTAATATGTATGTGCCTTATATTACTTGTTCCCGATGCTATCTTTTGTATTTTTCTTTAACCAAACAAGATATTTTAACTGTCCAAATAATTCCCGAGGGAAAAAAAACGTTCCTGATAAGTAGTTCAGGGAATGTCTGCAATGTCCAAACACAGCAAAGATTGTTTTGAGCGTGCTCTATATCACACTAATTTATCGTTAACTTATGAACACACTCTCCGCCCTCACCATGTGTAGGCTGCTAATGAACAAGGAGGACCGACAGCTACGAAATTCCCTTTCATTTCAGAATTGGGTCTTTTTAACACTGGGAATAAGTATGCTATGGTGGCTAATTATGTGCTCAGAGTCTAGCAAGATGGCTGGTCAAAGGCTTGGCCTAATCAATTACAGGTATTAGCAAACTGCAGGAAGGTCAGCTTTTTGCCACCATACCCTTAGACATTTGGGGTAGATGACCTCAATGGTGTGATTGGTTTTGCCAGTTAATGAGGCACTAGCTCTCCAGCAACTGGGACCCAAGGAATCATGGTTCTGGGAAATGAAGGGTTTCTGGCATGAAATTCATTCATGGAATTCAATTCAGTAAACATTAAGTGCCTACTAAGTGCTTATCATTGTGCTGAGATACAAAGACAAAAATAAAAAGTCCCCGTCCTCAAGAAGCTCATTTTCTATCAGAGTTAAATAGCATGTCCACAGGTAATAACATATATCCAAGTACATATATAATACATATCCAAATACATGATCAAAGTAGGATCAGAAGCCATTTTGTCCAACCCGCTCATTTCACAGATGGGGAAACTGAGGAAGGGACTCACTTGAGATCACACAAGTAGGAAATATAAAAAATGGGATTTCAATTTAAGTCTTCTGTCTACTGTCCCAAATATATACAAAATAATTTGAGAGGAAGGAATTTCTAAGACCTTGGGGGAATCAGGAGGGATTCTCCAAGAAGAACTAGAACTACAACAAGAGCCAGAACTAGAACTATACATTCAAACTAGAACAACAAGAGCCAGAACTAGAACTATACATTCAAAAGAGGTAGAGGTGAAAAGGAAAGCCATTCCAAGCAATGCTTTGGGATTAGATTGTGGGAAATAATTCCAGGGATTAAATTAAATAGCTTTCAATGATCTCTTCCAGAGAGGATTGTACCTGAGTGGGTCTAAAGTGGGTCTGTGAGTTCCAGAAGTCATCTCATTCTCTCAAGACACTGGGCTTTATGTGCCTCGACTCTAGAAAAAGAGTCCACTCTCCTAGAGGATGTAAGCTCCTTGAGGCAGGAGTCGTTCGATTTCTATTGATATCCCTAGCGTGGGATATAGAATATGAACTAAGCAAATACTTGTTGAATTAAATTGATTTTAAGCAAAAATGTTCACTGCCAACAACCAAATAGAAACACCGGTGAAATCCTAAATGCCGTTAGATCCGACCTGGGAACCAGGAAGACAAGTTTAAGCCTCATCTCTACACATACTAGCTGGGTAACTCTGGACAAATCACACCCACTCATTCGAACCTCTTCCTTCATCCAGAAAATGGAGACTCACTCAGCCTAGCTGGGAGGTTCAAGTGACTTAATGAAAGTCAAGCACTTTGCAAGCTTTAAAAGACTATAGAAATGTCAGTTATTACTCTCATCATCATCAATAACCGAAGTAGGTTGACCTTCTTCCCCACCTTCTCTCCAGCATCTCCCATAGATGGCCATCCAGAAGACTTGAATCTAGATCTCTTACATCTGCTGTCTGTGCCTTCTCTGCAAAGTGGGGGGGGGCTGCTTATATGGCCTCTAAGATCCTTTCCAGCCTCCGATACCATGATGAGAGCTGTCAAGAGGAAGCCTCAGTCCCTTTCCGAGGGATCCCCTTTTCCTCTTTGTTTTTGAGCTCTTCTTTAGAGTTGGCATCCTGCCTACCCCAGCCTTGGTTCCTTTGGTCCTTGCCTTGCCCTCTGAAGCCACAGAGAAAGTGTAAGCTCATTCTGTCATATGGCAGCCCTTCAAAAACTGAAAGGCAGCCTCTAAGAGTCAGCTGAGTTAATGGCAATTAGATGGGCAGAGACCCCTAGGAAAGGGGGGACTGCAGATAGAAGGCACAGAAGTGGGGGCAATGAGGTCCGGAGGAACAGCTCCTAAATGATAATCGGAAAGCCCAAGCCCAAGTTGATTTTCTGATGCTGGAAGGAGCTCATACAATTATATTAATTCTACTTTAATGGATTCTCTGGAGGAGAAAAGAAACTCTCAGATCAGTATTTGAAGTGACATGCTTCAATTTATGAAATCACAATCCCACTCTTTTGTCTGTCAGATAAATAACCCTCACTTAGGTTCTCTGTCACCGCCTCCATTTTTGTGATACTGAGACACACACGCGCACACACACACACATACTTCCATCATCCATGTTCCTCATGTTCCCTCAGTCACCCCTCCAAAAAAAGTCATCATTAGCTTGCCAAAGAAAGCAACTCCCAACCTCAAAAAGGAAGAACAAAATTCTCAATCCTCAAGCAAGGACCAGTGAGTACATCTGTACCTTTTACTCTTGGACAGAGTTGCCTGAGACTCTGGGAAATAATGCAATTTATTCCTAGGAAGGTAACAAACAAGGATTTATTAAGCACCTACTACTAACAATGGATAGAAGCTACAAGTAGCTAATGTTTATATAGTGTTTACTATATGTCAGGCAGGGTAATAAGCACATTACAAATACTGCCTCATTTAATCCTCCCAGCAAGGTAGGTGTTATTAATTATCCTTATTTTATATTTGGGGAAACTAAGGCAGACAGCTCCTTATCCAGAGTCACACGACTAATAAGTGTCTGAGGTGGTATTTGTTGAACTCATGGTATCCAGGGGAGACTATGAACCCGGATTTCCCAGACATCACAATGGGAGATGCTTGTAAAGCTTTGAAATTTCATAGAATGTCAGAGGTCATAGGGCCCTTGAGATTATCACATCAAAATCCCTAATTTTAAAGAGGAGGGAGGAAGCTAGGTGGTGCAGTGGACAGAGTACTAGTCCTGAAGTCAGGAGGACCTGAGTTCAAATTTGGTCTCAGACATTTAACACATCCTAGCCATGTGACCCTGGGCAAGTCATTTAACCCCAATTGCCTCAGCAAAAAAAAATAAATAAATAAAGAGGAGGAAATGGGAGTCCAGACACATTTTAAGTGACTTTCCTAAGGTCCCATAGCTATTTAAGAGCAGCCTCAAAACCAGAACTCCAGAAAGCTGATGCTGGAGCCAGAGCCCTATCATGCTGCCTCTGTGACATTATGCTGCCCATCCAAAGATTTACAGAGGCAAGCAGACCCTCATATCCCCTCCATCAGCGAAGGGATGGGAATCAAGAATAGAGGTCCAGTATAACTTTGCTAATATTTGGGCAGAGCTCTTCTGTACACATGCAAAGCAGCAACCACAAGCATATAGAGGAAGTTTTTTCTACACTTTGGCAAAACTCATCTACCTATTTGCAGGTAGGAGGTCCTATTTGATATACCCCTGTCTGAACATTTGTGATCAATCTCTGTGATGCCGGGAAGTTCAGCTCCAGCACCCATTCCTCTGCTGTATGACACAAAGACAAAAATGCTGAGCCTGAAACCTGGGATCGAGTCCCTCTTCTGTAACAGGTCTGGCACCTACAGCAGGTTGCTTATCCTCCCAGTTCCTCAGTTTCCTCATCTGTAAAATAGGCATGGATACCTGTCAGAGTTGCCATGAGACTCAGATGAGAGGATACTCATCTTTGTAAACTTCAAAGCATGCTAAAAACTCTCTGTTATTTTTGTTTAAACTACACAGTATTTTCATACCCTTTTTCTTTGGTTGATTTCCAATCTCTCTTTCCCAGTGAGTGTGGGGTTGTCCCATGTGTCTCAAAGTACGTGTACCAGTGGGCTGAAATCATTTGTCAAAAGGACTATTTATGAACAAGAAAGTTCTAGCTGGGCTCTGCCATAGACCTTGAACAAGATATTTACCCTGTACCACTATCCCTGCTCTCTGCATGATTGTGTCCTGCAGTTCAATGAGAACAAATTTATGGGCTTGGGGTTCTCCTGAAACAATAATAAAAAGAATATTATTCCTATATCTTATGATATCCAATAAATCATAGCTTTTTTGCTAAGGCAGTTGGGGTTAAGTGACTTTCCCAGCATCACAGAGCTAGGAAATGTTAAGTGTCTGCAGTCAGATTTGAACTTAGGTCTTCTTGATTTCAGGACTGGTACTCTCTCCACTATGCCAACTACCTGCCCCATATTATAGCTTTTATGTGATGTTTTAAAGTTTACAAAATGCTTTGCATATCTAATCTCAAAATAATCCTGTGAGGTGGGTCATTCAACTAACTTAAGGGCCTACTATGAGCCAGGCACTGTGCTGAGCACTGAGGATACAGAGAAGGGCAAAAGCTCAAGAATCTCACAGTCTGAGAGGGGAGGTGAGATAGAGACAGCATGCAAACACTATGTACAGATAGGCTAACAGGGAAAATTGGAAATAATCTTGGGGGAAGACACTAAGATTAAGGAGGACTAGAGAGGTCTTCTGTGGAAGATGAGGTTCTAGCTGAGACTTAAATGAGGAGAGAAAGTATGGAGAAAAGCCAACAACTCACACCCGGGAGATGGAGTGATATGTATGAGGAAGAGCAAGGAAACCACCGTTATTGGATCACAGATTGCATAGGAGTGTAAGGTATAAGAAGAGGGGATATGTAGGAAGAAGTCAGGTTATGGAGGAGGTGATGCTTAAAAGTCCATAGCGTTTTATATTTGATTCTGGAGGCAAGAGAAAGCCATTGGAGTTGATTGAATAGACAGACAACATGGTCGGACTTGAACTTTAGGAAGATCAAGATCAGTTTGACAACTGAGGGAAGCAAATGACATAAGAATATGAGGTGATAATATTCCATAACATTCATATACAATAATTTATTCAGCCACTCTCCAATTGATGGCTGAATAAATTATGGTATATGAATGTTATGGAATATTATTGCTCTGTAAGAAACAACCAGCAGGATGATTTCAGAAAGGCCTGGAGAGACTTGCATGAGCTGATGCTGAGTGAGATGAGCAGAACCAGGAGATCGTTGTACACGGCAACAACAGTACTATATGAGGATCAGTTCTAATGGACATGACTCTCTTCAACAATTAAATGCTTCAAACCAATTCCAATTGTTCAGTGAAGAAGGCCATATACACCCAGAGAGAGGGATGTGAAATGTGGACCACAACATAGCATTTTCATGTTCTCTATTGATTTTTGCTTGCATTGTATTTCCTTTATTGGATTATTCTTTCTTATAGATACGATTTCTCCTGAACAAAAAAAAATGATGTGTTGCAATAACTATACATATATTCGATTTAAGCATTCTAACATAATTATCATGTAGTGGATATCCTGCTATCTAGGGGAGGGGTGTGGAGTAGGGGGGAAAAATTTGTAACAGAAAGCTTTGTCAGGGTTAATGTTTAGGAATTACTCATACATATGTTTTGCAAATAAAAAGCATTAATTAAAAAAAAGAATATGAGGTGAATGGAAATGGGGATGGCTTTCTCCAGAAGTTCAGCCATAATAAAGAGGAGAAATATGAGTTAGAGGAGATGAACATTTAAAGTGAGGGGGGTTTTGAGGATTAGAGAAACATGGTCAAGTTTGTAGATAATAAGGAAATAGGAGACAGGGAGAGATTGAAAGTGAGTAAAAGAGTGGGGATTAAGAGGCAGTGAATAGAGCACCAGTCCTGAAGTCAGGAGACCTGAGTTCAAATCTGGCCTCCGACACTTAACACTTCCTAGATGGGCAAGTCACTTAATCCCAACTGCCTCAGCAAAAAAAAGGGGGGGAGGATTAAGAGGTCCAATTTTCTGAAGAAAACAGGATGGAATGGGATCATTTGTGTATATAAAAGGGTTTGCTTTGGAAAGAAGAAAAGTCACTTGATAATGTAAAATGGGTGAAGGAGCAGACAGTGACAGAAGACATCTGAGTGACAGAAAATAAAGAGGAAGAAAGAAAACTTTCAACAAATCACCTCAATTTTTTTCAGTGAAATATTAGGCAACTCATATTTCCCCCTCAAGTGAGAAGGGAGCTGTGGGACATTTGAGGAGGTTTGAGTGAGAGGGTGAGTCAATTTGGAAGGTTTAAAGGATCGCCTTGCAGCTGTGAGAACCCAATTGAAATTATGTCACATAAATTTGTAGTAGACTTAGTCATCGTAATTTCATGATTTTCCCCATCTTTGTTCAGCATCAGGTAAATCTGTTTTAAAGATCAGGAAACTTGTAGGTTTCCTGAAATTAAATGACTAACCCAAGGTCACACAATTACTAAGTAATTGAAGATGTTCTACAAGATCAAATATTCATAGTGATGTCAGTGACTATCTTTAAAGATTTTGATGGTATAGAGAATAGAGCATTAGCCCTGGAAAAGGAAAGGTATGAGTTCAAATTCTGCTCCAGATACTTACTAGCTCTGTGACCTTGGTACAATGCCTCAATGCACTAATTTGTAAAACGGGACAGAGTACCTCCCTTACAGAGTTGTACAGAGGTACACATGAGATAATGTGTCTAAGATGATAACATAAATTGCAGGTTTTAATAATTAAGAAGAGAGGAAAGGTGGTGTAGTAGAATTAAGGTCAGCTCTGGAGGCAGTTGACTGTGTGACTCTGGGCAAGTCACCTAACATCTCAGGGCCCCAGGTAATTCTAGAAGATTACAATTTACAGAACCACATGAGACCTTTACTGAGCAGAGTTCAAGTAGGAGCTTCTTACCTGCTGAAATAACAACTCCAGGCTCCTCCCTCAAAAAATGATTAAGAAAATACATAATAATGACAGGAAGCTATTATAAATTCAATAATACTTTTTTGTTTTGTTTTGCTGAGGCAAATGGGGTTAAGCGACTTGCCCAGGATCACACAGCGATAATACTATTTTTTTTAAATAAATTGCTACTTTACTTATCACCTTAGGGTCTACATACTTTTCAAAAATAGAAATAGAGATTATTCCACAAGTCTTTGGTAAGCTTTAATGACTTAAAACTGCTCTAAGACTTTTGGGACACCCTATATTTTTTGCATTTGGACAATTATTCAATCTACAGGATAAACATTTACTTATTTATGAATTTGTGAACCAACCCCTTGTAAAAGCTCCTGGTCCTCAGACTACAGGTGAGGGGAGCCAGTTGACAGGATGACCTTCAGGTACCTTCCAACACTAGGTCCAACTCTATGGCACTAGTAATAGTTGTATTCGTGGCTTTGAACCAAGCCCACTCTCCTCTGAGTCACCATATTCTTTTCCCATTCAGGTTCTCCAAGGAGCAGCGACTTGCTTTTACGCGTTCATCGGTTTTGACATCATCGCCACAACAGGAGAAGAAGCAAAGAATCCCAACACATCCATTCCATATGCCATCACGGCCTCCTTGGTCATCTGCCTTACGGCATATGTCTCTGTAAGTACTAAGATCCACAAAATCAGGGGAAGAACCAAGGGGAAACAGGGGGCTCTTTGGACCTCCTTCCATTTTCTAATTTGAGAAAAGTGGCTCTGTAACTGGATGCTTTCTTCTCTGATTTTTTTTTATTTCATTGATATCTTTTGCTTTTATATCATCTTCATTTTGAATTTGTATCATCTTTGATTTGAATTCGATTTTTGAATCTTCATTTTGAATATCCCTTCCTTTCTCCTACCTCCATAACAGAGAATAAAAAGAGCAAGAAACAAAGCAGTCCAACAAACTAATCAGCACATTAACCAAGTCTGACTGGGTCTACAACATCCGATACCCCTAGTCTCCCACTTCTTTAAAGAAGAGGAGATGAATATTCTCCGGGACTAAGCTGGGGCACCGCTCTTAGATCGTTCACATCCAGGATGGCTTTCTTTCTATTTACATTGTTATACACTGAATTCCCAAGGCTTAAATCAAATCAGTGCAGCTGAGGGTGTAGAAAATTGTACACAGGGGCAGCTAGGTGGTGCAGTGGATAGAGCATCAGCCCTGAAGTCAGGGGGACTTGAGTTCAAATCTGGTCTCAGACACTTAACACTTCCTAGCTGTGTGACCATGGACAAGTCACTTGATCCCAACTGCCTCAGAGAACATAAGAAGGAAGGAAGGAAGGAAGGGAAGGAGGGAGGGAGAGA
>JAJPUD010001963.1:182161-234322 GCA_023553655.1 Myrmecobius fasciatus
AGAGACAGAGACAGGCAGAGAGACAAAGATAGGGGGAGACAGAGAGAAAGAGACAGAGACAGAGAGAAAAGATATAGAGACATAGAGAAAAAAGAGACAGAGAAACAGAGATAGAGAGACAGAGAGAGGCAGAGACAGAGAGACAGAGGCAGAGAGACAAAGATAGAGACACAGAGACACAAAGGCAGAAAGAGACAGAGAGAAAAGATATAGAGACACAGAGAAAAAAGAGACAAAGAGACAGAAATAGAGAGAGAGGCAGAGAGAGACAGAGACAGAGAGACCAAGATAGAGTCAAAGAGAGACAGAGAAAAGATAGAGATACAGAGAAAGAGACAAAGAGACAGAAATAAAGAGAGAGGCAGAGAAAGGCAGAGACAGAGAGAGGGGGAGGGAGCTCTTGAGATACCATGAGGCTGCTTCTTGGGATGCTGCCATCCAGGGTAAGAAGGAAACAGGATGAGCTGGGGGAGGAGCTCACAAGGACCTATCTTCTTGTAGCTTGCTGTTTTAACAAATTATCTTTGCTAAGGCCAGCTAAGCTCTAATGTTTCTGTGCTTCTGAAGGCTTAAAAGTACTAGATTAATACCCTGAGCTGTGGCCCTTGTCACCCCACCCTCGTTATGGCTTTGTCCTTGAACCTGTCTACAAGTACTCACACTCCTTTTGCCCGATTTATTCTATCTGGTCCCACCCCCATTTGGCACCAGTGGATTTGTGGAGAGCACAAATTAGGCTTCGAAATCTTGGTTGTTCGGTTCGTGGGTGCACAGCTATAAGAAAACAACTCAACTCCAGGCGCCTGATTTTACAGATCAGGAAACTGAGGCAAAGATACAGGAAGTGGCTTGGCTGAAGTCATACAAGGAGTGACTGAGCTGGGTTTGGACAGAGGGCCTTCTGCTGCCCCATTGATGAGTGTGCTTAATACCATTCACCTCAAAACCTTTTAGTGTCTGAAGGCCTTTTTCACTTGTACTCCTCCCCAAAAAATCTGGGTTTTTTTCACAAGCTCAATAGTGTATAGTGGATAAAAAGGCTAGAAAAGACTTGAGTTCGAGTCCTACTATGGATACACATAAGCTGTTTGACTAAGGATGGGTCAACTCCTCTGTTCTCTCTAAGATTAATGGTTACAAAAGAGTCATCAGCCTGTACCAGTGGAGAGAGTTTCCACACCAGGAGATTCTCTCACCAATGGATTCATAGGTTCAAAATAAAAATGATCACCCATATATTAATTCCTTTCTCCTTTCTTGATCATTTTTCATAGCACAAAGTGAGATCTCTGTATGGAAAGGAAGTCTATTCCCAGATGCTGGTTGACTTTTATTTATTTGATTGGTTTTTGCCTAAATTTCTAAAGATAAAGTGAGCAGAGGTGGGAATCATTGAATCTCCCATCTCACCTTGGGTCTTAAAGGGAGGGCCACTCAATCAAACTCCTAGTCCCAAATACTCACTGGGCTTGGAAGGACTCTACTTTTAAGCATCTAGAGGGTAAGAGAGTAGGAAAAATAGCAAAATATGGAAGGGGACACCCCTACCTAATCCACTGTTCTTAGTGTTCATTGGTCCCCTCCTTGATAAACACTTATGAGACACCAGCTGTTTACAGAGCATGGTGCTAACTAGAGATGAAAGGTACTAAGGAGATAAGACAAGATTCCTGTCCCTCTGGATCTCATTATGTAGTGGATCCCATCATATCACTGTAATAGGTAGAACTACATAATTTGAGAACGTTAGGAAGCAAAGTCATCCAAGCAACCAATAAGAACTCTAATGATATGGGAAAGCGTCTACCCTTCCTTGAGCTCTGAGTCCCTCTCTGATGGCCTCCCAGGACCCTGCAAAATGATTCTCTGCTAGTCTAATCCATCCCACTCACTACGCTTCTAACCTAGTATGTTCTCTTTCTCTTTCTGAACAGGTGAGCGTGATCTTGACCCTGATGGTGCCCTATTATGCCATCGATACCGAGTCCCCCCTCATGGAGATGTTTGTGGCCCACGGATTCTATGCTGCAAAGTTCATTGTGGCCATTGGCTCTGTCGCAGGCCTAACAGTCAGCTTGCTGGGGTCTCTCTTCCCTATGCCCAGGGTCATTTACGCCATGGCTGGTGACGGGCTTCTCTTCAGGTCAGTGCCATGTTTCTGGAAATGGCCTCCTTTCTGGGACCACCCTGGTCCCAGACTCTGGAGGTGACTGCGTGTCAGTCATTCCGGCTCTGTTAACTGTTCGCTGCTGCCTTGGACAGATGTTCTAGGAGAGCTGGAGGATTTAGAAGAGTTTACAAGAGGAAGGGCAGATCCCCTGACTCTCACCTCTCTAGGATTTGGGGGGTTTTTTTCCTTGGGGAAGAAGAAGAAAGTAGGGAGGCAAGACAGATTTTGGGGAGTTGAAAAATCAAATTAAATTTTAAAAAAACCCAATAAATTGGGAACATGATCTCTTGGTGGTTCAGGAGTCTGACTAATGGGTCCTTCCAACAGACCGTCTTCCTGCCTATGATTAAAGTGCCCTCAAAATTCATTAGTGTGTCTAGAATACCAAAAGAAAGGAGGAAGTAACCTAGAAAATCCAAGAGAATGCTGGATCACCTAGAACAATGTCCCCCAGCTCCATCAAAGCAGGTATCACCATGACAATCTATAAGGATTTGTTAAAGTCATCACACAGACACACACACACACACAATGGGACCCTCATGCCCCTTTGTGTCCCTGACATACTCCACACACACACACACACACACACACACACATACAATGGGACCCCCTTTGTGTCCCTGACACACTCTTCCCTCCCAGTCACCCCCCATGCCAGATAACTGGGTGACTGGGAGGCGGCTCACATCTCTGAATGTTTCCGGGGGGCTCCATCTCTCCATGGGGGCTTCTCCAAGAGCCAAGTCCGGGTTTTAAAGGGCTGCTCCTTGATCTGTCAGCTTTGCTTTGGGCTCATGGCCCTGGCCGTCAGACCAGACCCTGCCTCACAGCCCCCACCTGCTGAGCCTCAGGTCCCTCCTCTGCTAAATGAGGACAATCATGGCTCCTCCAGGCCAGGTTGTCCGTCGTGGGGCTCCCAGGAGGTGAGCTAGGGGAAGGCGCTCTCAGCACCACGACTAAGCCCCGCTTCTTGCTCTCTTTAGGTTCCTGGCGCACGTCAGCTCGTACACGGAGACGCCGGTGGTGGCCTGCATCGTGTCCGGTTTCCTGGCGGCTCTCCTGTCTCTCTTGGTCAGCCTGAGGGATCTGATTGAGATGATGTCCATCGGCACCCTGCTGGCCTACACCTTGGTCTCGGTCTGCGTCCTGCTCCTCCGATACCAGCCGGAGAGCGACATCGATGGTTTTGTTAAGTTCTTGTCTCAGGAGCACACTAAGAACAAGGAAGGCGTCCTGGCCGAATGCGAGAAGGAAGCCTGCTCCCCCATGAGCGAAGGGGAAGAGTTTTCGGGTCCCGCTACGAACACTTGTGGGGCCAAGAACTTGCCATCCCTGGGAGACAACGAGATGCTCATCGGGAAGTCGGACAAGTCCGCCTACAACGTTAACCATCCTAACTACGGCACCGTGGATATGACGTCCGGCATAGAAGCCGACGAGTCGGAAAACATTTACCTGATTAAGCTGAAGAAGTTGATCGGACCTCGCTACTATACCATGAGGATCCGCCTTGGCCTCCCGGGCAAAATGGACCGGCCCACGGCGGCAACGGGCCACACGGTGACTGTGTGTGTGCTTCTGCTCTTCATCCTCATGTTCATCTTCTGCTCCTTCATCATCTTCGGCTCAGATTACATCTCAGAGCAGAGCTGGTGGGCCATCCTCCTGGTGGTCCTCATGATCTTGCTCATCGCTGCCCTGGTGTTTGTGATCTTACAGCAGCCGGAGAACCCAAAGAAGCTGCCCTACATGGCCCCCTGTCTCCCATTTGTGCCCGCCTTTGCTATGCTGGTGAATATCTATCTCATGCTGAAGCTCTCCACCATCACCTGGATCCGGTTTGCTGTCTGGTGCTTTGTGGGTAAGCCTTTTCCTTCAAGGATGCCCTGTTCTTCTAGGAAATTTGTATAGGGCTGACTCAACACCTTTCTGGTGGAACTAGGCCAGTGTGAAAGCCGCCAGGCTGAGTTCTGTGATCTGTGAACCCCAGGTTTCTCCATTAATGAAACAAATTGGTCCTTTCCCATTGAGATTAACAGCCCCTTCCTTCCAATGACCTTGTCTCTGGAAGGATAGACAACTGATTCAACAAGTATCCATTGAACTCCTGCTATCCACAAAGTGATACTTTAGAAATACAATATAACACTAGAAATATCCCTCAACTAATCATTAAGAGATGGGAGTTT
Organism: Myrmecobius fasciatus; assembly: GCA_023553655.1. NCBI lineage: Eukaryota > Metazoa > Chordata > Mammalia > Dasyuromorphia > Myrmecobiidae > Myrmecobius > Myrmecobius fasciatus. Next base: position 186,524 of record JAJPUD010001963.1, read on the forward strand.
GAACCTTGTCTACCATTTAGTACTTAATCACAGGCAAACCATTTTACCTTCCCTGGTCATCTCATAAAACAAAAGGATTGGAGTAGAACGGGGGGCTCTGACCCTTTTTCATGCCTTAGATCCCTTTGGTAGCAGCTAATAATAATAGCTAACATTTACATAGCTCTTTAGCCATGTTCATTCATTTGATTTTCATCCCAACCCTGTGATGAGGTAGGTATCATTATCAAGTCCATTTTGCAGATGGGAAAACTAAGGCTGAGAGAAAGCAGGTGACTTGTACAAGGTGACAAAGCTACGTGACTTAGGCAGAATTTGAATTTGGTTCTTCTGACTCCCAAGATAACCTTCCATCCACGGTACAACTTGGGTACTGCCTTCTGTAATCTGGTGAACTTTAAGAACCCATTCTCTGAGTAATGGTTTTCAGTGTATAAAATAAAAAACATAGGATTATATTGAAATAAAGATGTATTTCCCCCCACTCAAGTTCCTAGACCCCAGTATAAGGAGCCCTGGACTAAAGAATCTCTTTCAGCCCTAAAGTCTGTGCAGTGGCTTGGAGACAAGGAGTTCTGAGTTCCAAGTTCACCCCTGAACCCTACTTGTTGTTTGGCCCACTCACACATTTAACCACTCAGTGCCCCCTGACATCTCTCTGAGACCCTGCTGCAGAGCAGTTGATGACCTGAATTGATTGTAGTGATTTCCTCATCAGGAGTTCCCCAACCAATGAAGAAGACAAATGAGGTCAAGTGAAAACAGAATGGTAGATGATACCATGAGCAATAAGTAGTCTGGGAGTCCAGAGAAAGTGGAGAGTTTTCAAGGTAGGGCCTAAGGGGGAATCAGAATCTGAACTGAGCCTTGAAAGATGAGTAGAGTTCAGATAAATGGAAAGAAGGAGGCAGGAGATGTTGGAGGACAAAGGCAATATGAGTGGAGGGGGCCTTCCTTGCCCCATTTCTTATATTTTCAGCTCTTGCTTCTATTTATGTGATCCATTACTGGCTACCATTTTGTTTCACCTTTTCAGCACCTCACTTGCCTTCTCAGGATCCCCGTTTCTTCAAGAAAAATTTACTAAGCACCTACTATGTGCAGGGCACTATGCAAAACATTAGGATATCACTACAAACAAAAAGCAAGAGCATCTTTCAGTGAAGGGGCTGGATTAATCAAAGAATCAAAAGAGACCTTAGGGAATCATCTATTCACTTTATGGATAGGGAAATTGAACTTCAATAAGGGCAAAAGGGTGGCAAAGAGAGGATTCAAATTCACATCCAGTTCTGGATTTCATGGAAGATATTGACAGCTGGAGAACTCCATAGGAAGACAGTCAGAGTGATGAGAAGCCCCCAATTCATATCATGGAGGATCAACTAAAAATGTTTAGTCTGGAGAAATAGTGGAGTAGAGAATACTTGGCTGGGGCAGCTAGGTGGTGCAGTGAATAGCTCTGAAGCCAGGACGACCCGAGTTCAAATCTGGTCTCAGACACTTAACACTTCCTAGCTGTGTGACCCTGGGCAAGTCACTTAATCCCAATTGCTGAGAGAGAGAGAGAGAGAGAGAGAGAGAGAGAGAGAGAGAGAGAGAGATCCTCAATTAGGAGAAATTACAAATAGAGTCAATCCAAACCTGATGAAAGGAGAAAGTCCAGAAGTGAAATGTTTTGAACAGTTCTCCATCACTGGAAGTCTCCAATAAAAAGCTGAAAGATCATTTGGGGAGGATATCGTAAAGCAGATTCTCTTTCTGTATGGTCTTTGTGGCCACTGAGGTCCCAACAAGCCCTGACTCCAGATTTAGGTCCCTTTATCCTAGACTGTATGTACTTGCTAATCTATTGGGTTTTTTGGGTGAGATTTTTTTGGTGAAGAAATTAGGGTTAAGTGACTTGCTCAGAGTCACACAGCTAGTAAGTGTTAAGTGTCTGAAGTCAGATTTGAATTCAGGTCCTCCTGATTTCAGGGCTGGCCCACTGTACCATCTAGTTTCTCCCTTGCTTAATCTGTGAAGCCCTTTCAGGCTCAAACATTTTATTGTCCTTATATCCTTAAGAGTACCTTTGACTCCCAAGACAATCTCTTTCCCTTCACCAACCACTGGACTCATGAGAAGTTGCCCTCAACCCAAAAGAGCCCTTTAAAATAGAAATCTCTCCTTTCTGCATCCTTTGGCTTAAAAACAGCTAGCCAGTGGAGCCTACCTATTCTAAGAGAAGTAGCTAAAGTGGGTACCATGATGGAGTCTTTTCTTTTGTTCTCTAATGTCTAAAATGAATGGTCCCCTTTGATGGTAATATGGAGTCAGAATTACAGGATGTTGGAAGTGGGAGGTACCTCAGTGACCCTCTAGTCCAACCCTCTCATATGGAGGATAAAACAACTAAGGCAAGAGAAATGATGCTTTTTATCCAAAGTCACACAGCCAGGCAGAAGCAGAAATGAAACCAGGATTAAGGGAGCCAGGATAGGGTTTTCTTCTGCATCATGCTGCCCCCCAGTGGAAGTTTTTGTTTTATACTGGCATTAGATCTGTGTTTGTTATTTTTAGTATTTATTATTATTGACTAATTATTATATAACAATATTTTCTTCTTACTAGAATTAAAAATCCACTTATTGCCCCCAGCTATGGATTTCTGAGTCCATCAGTATAAGATGCAGTGATATAGATGACCTCCCTTATCATTAATTACCTATCTGTAATTCTGAGTCATACCAGCTCAAATTAAGTGATTCATCACCAGCAGTCGAATAGGTAGGAATTCGTCAAGGCAGAATTTGAACCCAAACCTCTTCACTCCCCCAGCAGTATTTTTTCCACTCTGCCATAGAGAAATACTCTGTATTAAAAAGCTACTCAGCAAACAGTTATTTCAGTAAAGATTGCCCTTTGAGAATCTAGGCAGAGGCAAGCTGCTTGAAACAACCAGGTGGCAAAATAGAGTGCAAGACACTAGCTGTGTGACTATGAGCAAGTCACTTGATTTTTTATGATGCTTCAGTTCTCTCATATGTAAAATGGAGGATAAAATAGCATTTACCCTACAAGATTGCTGAGAGAATCAAACGAGATAACAAAGTTAATATTATATGTATATATATATGATATATATGATATAATATTGGTATCATTATTATTTTATTAATTACTTATTATTTTATTAATTTCTAGCCTTTCCTGTAATCCAAACTGAAAACTCCTCCCTAGAAACTGCTCACACTCCCTAAGCATCTAAGGGATATCCTTGGATGGTCCAGTTCCTTTGTTGAGTTTAATGCCCCAGAATTTCAAACACAGTGAAGCAAAATGATGGAGCCTGGCCACCTGCTGCCACCATCTTGCCATAGATCTATAGATGAGAGGACTTCCTTCTCCCTCTCCTTGGTCATTTGAACTCCTAGTTTCTTGGACTTCTCAGTGTTCACAAAATCCCAGAAGCACAAAGGTCAGAGTTAGAAGGGATCTTAAAAGCTATCATATCCACACCTGCTCCTTGGTCTTGCGGAACAATTCTTGATGAAAATGGAATAGAGAGGTCTCATTTGGGAAGAATGCCTGACTAAGAGAAGATGAACAAACAACTTCTCTGTTCTTGGTTTACTACCAGGTGACATAGAATAAACACCCAATATCTAAATATTTGAGCCTGAACTTCTGACTTCCAGGTCATTCCACTTTCAAATCCATCAAGGCCAATATCATGTCACCCCAAAGCTTTGGTAGCACTCTAATGCCTCCATGACAAACCCCTCTTAATCTAGGATTTTGAAACCATGGATTGACTTCAGCAGGTCTGTAAATTTGGAGGTTTTTTAATATTTTGTTGACTATATTTCAGCATAATTGGTTTCCTTTGTGATCCTGTGTATTTTATTTTGTGCATTTAAAAATATTATTCTAAAAACAGATCTACAGACTTTCCCAGACTAAGTTCAAGACACTAAAAATGTTAAAAACTCCTTTTCTCAGAGAAAAGACAAACTCCTCTATTAACATTTAAAGGCAAAGTCTGATTCGAACCTATTTTTCTAGGCTTATTACACATTAATAACCTCTCGCATACTACATTTCAGACAAAGTGATCTAGTTACTATTCCCTGACCTCAGCACTATGTCCATATCCATGCCTTGGCCCACCTGGAATGCACTCTTTCCTCACTCACAGTTTTTAGAATTTTTAGCCCCCTTATAGACTTAATCTTGATCCCACTTCTTGATCCCACTGATTATTAGAGCTTTCTTCCTCCTCCTCAGACTACCATTTACATATGTATTTATCCAATGACATGTTATATCCTGTTTCCCATTAGAATATAAATTCTTTGATGACGAGATTGTTGTTGGATTTTTTTCTGCTGTTGAATCCCCAGCATCTCCCACAGGACTTGACATATAACAGGCACCTAAGTGCATGTTGGATTGAATTAGGTTGGATTGGATTGGTTTGGATTAGATTGATTTGGATTGGATTAGTTTGGATTAGATTGGATTGGGTTGGGTTGTAAACTTTAGGGTTACAGGCTTTGAGCTGAAAGAACCCTTCAAAATCATCTAGTTAACTCTTTCATTTTGCACATGGGGAAACTAAAGCCCAGATAGGTTAAAAAAAACTTGTCCAACGTTGCAAAGATTACTAGAAGCAAAATCAAAGGTACAAATTTGAGTCCCAGCACTCAAGATCTAGTCAACTTTCCCTTAAACTGCAATCCTTTTCGGAAGGTCAGCAGAACTATTTCCAAACTTAATTTCTCAGAAACATCAGCTTGTTGGGAAAGTGAGGATTTCTAGGTTAGTTTGCACATTATAATTTCTTGATAAGCTTCTTTAATGTACAGTTTTCTTCCCTCACTTTTGATAAGCAAAGATTCACTAGATCATTTTTTTGCAAGAATGTTTTCCTAAAAGTGTTGACCTTCAGAAAGAACAGAACTCACGCAGTATAATGTAACCAATGTCCCTACAGAATCACCCAGCTTTTGTTTCTTTTTCTCCCAGAGCTGAGAAAAGGAATACAAATATCAAATGTTCATTAAGCCCCACAAAGGGAGCCCCAGCCAAAGAATATTTTTGTTTTGCTCACTGGTAATACATTCGTGTAAAAGAAAGTCTAGTATTGTTCATATGGGCTTCAGCTGGGAGAGATTCAGCGAGCGTGAAAACATCGTTAGGGAAGAGAGAGCACAATTGTCTTTCCTGTGGCATCTTTTGAGTCCGTGGGTCAGCCATTCCCTGAAATGCTTTATCAAAATTATATCTTTCTTGTCATAATAAGCATCCAACTCTTACCAGTTCTTAATATTTTGTAATTCTCTTTTGGATACATAAACCAATGGATTTTTGCTCACTCAAGTCTCCAGCATCATCTTGTGATTTGAGAAACAGATACTCCATAGCTTTTTTGTTTGGCCCAAACCTCCAAATCTTGCCAATTCTTAATGTAAAAATTGCTCTATTTAATATGTGGAGGAGTAACAGAGTGAATATTTGTTCAATCATGTCCCCATGATCACTGTGTGATTTGAGCCATAGATGTCTATAATTCCCTGTTAAAGTGTAAGTGCCCTTGAGAAGGGAACAGACAAACTCTTTTTCTGTGAATACTTCAACCACCCTTTCATGGAAGCAATGTAGGCTGCTGGGAAGAACCCTGACAGTCGTCCAAGGGGCAATGGTTAGTCAGGAAGACCCAAGTTCAAATCCAATCTCAGATACTAACCAGATGTGAGACCCTGGGCAAGTAACTTTGCTTTGCCTCAGTTTCCCCATCTGGAAAATGATCTAGAGAAGGAAATGACAAAACCCTACAGCATCTTTGCTAAGAAAATCCTAAATGAAGTCTTGAAAAGTTAGATACAAGTGAACAGGCTAAACAATAACAATAACGAAAGTCCCAGGTTCCATTTTTAATTCTTAGGATACGAAGCTATCACTGGAGAAAGGAGAATGAGGAAGCCTACAAGGAACCTCAAAGTAACTTACCCAACATCACATGGCTACTAAAGAAAAGCTGGGATTTTAATCCAGGTGCTCAGACTCCAAATCCAGTCTGTCCCACACCGGCATGGAAACTTACACAAATTATTCTACATCTCGTGACCTTGGCTGCTGTATTTGTAAAATTTTAAAATGATGCTATTTCTGGTAGGGAAACCTTTGGGCTCTACAGAAATGTGGCTTGGTGCCATTTTACACCCTAGCTAGGGTCAGAAACCCGAGACACAGGAGGAGCATTTAGTTCTGTCTCCCTCTTCCCAGCCTCCCTTGCAGGGGGACGAGAAGTGCCAATAAAGAATGGAGAGAAATGCTGGTTTTAGTTCAATTCAATAGCATTTGTTTAACACCTACTAGGTGGCAGCTGCTATGTTTGGCATTAGTGATAGGGAGACAAAAATAAAACAGTCCCTGCTTTCAAAGTGCTTACAATCAGCCAGGAAAACACATACAACATATACACAGATGGGTATGTGCAAAACATATTCATAGAGAGTAAACAAAATGTAATATTGAAAACCAGGGAGCATTAGTACATGGGAAAAATTGAAAAGGCTTGACCAATAATAGGTCAACCTAGGTCCACAAATTTTTTTAGTTTATTTTTTTTATTTTAATAGTATTTTATTTTTCCAAATACATGCAAAGATAATGTTCAGCATTCATCTTTGCAAAACTTTGTGTTCCAAATTTTCCTCCCTTTCCCCATCCCCAAGATAGCAAGCAATCTGATATAGGTTAGATGTAAAATTCTTCTAAACACGTTTCCATATTCATCATGTTGCACAAAAAAAATCAGATTAAAAGGGAAAAAACACAAAAAAGGAAAAAATAAGCAAACAAATAAGAACAATAAAAAACTGAAAATATTATACTTTGATCCATATTTAGTCCCCATAGTTCTCTCTTTGGATGTGGATGCCACTTTCCATCCCAAGCCTATTGGAATTGCCTAGGTTAACAAATATTTTTTTTGCTTTTATTATGTTCCGAGTAGTTCCAAGCCAATAGAGGCACAATTAGGCATCTGAACTGTGCTTTAAAGGAAGTGAGGGAGTCTATGGCATGGTGATGAAGCTATGTGAACAGAGATTAGGGGACAGATACAAGAGATATCAGGGGATGGAATCAAGAGAGCTTGGTCTCTTTGCCGCTTTTGTCCATTCCTTCTGCCCACAGCCACAGGTGGCTGTGTCCATAAAAATCATTTCCCATCCCATCTAAAAGTCCACACTAAAATCATAGAAACTAGAAAGGACCTTGAGAGCATTCTAGAACACGCCCTGCTCCAGTACAGAAATCTCCCCATTCATATGCCCAACAGTTGGCCAATTCACCCTCATCTGGAACATTTCCAATGATGGGGAAATCACTATCTTAGGCAGCTCATTTCTATTTTCAGATATCTTTTCTTAATGAAAAAGCTCCTCTTTCTAATGAGCTAATATATACTTCCTTATCATTTCCATCCATTACAGGATCATATTTTTAGAACTAAAAGGGACCTTGGAGTCCATCTAGTCCGACCCTCTTCTTTTACAGATGAAGAAACTTAGGCAGAAAGAAAAGAAGGGATCTGTCTAGGATCACACAATGTTCGAGACAGGATTTGAATCCAGGTCTTTGTCACTGTGGGTTCAGTGCTCTATCCACAATCTATTCGGCAACCCATGCGGCACAAGACAAGTTTAAGTGCCATTCCATGAATAGCCCTTTATGTGTTTGAGGATAATCCTCCCATTATCTTCTCTTTTCAGACCCACCATCCATATTTCCTTCATTAGCCCTCATGCGATGTGACAGAGTTCCTTCACCTTTCTTACTATCTCTCTCTGGAAATGCATCTATTTATCAATGGTCTTCTTAAAATATGGCCTTCAGAACTGAAGAATATATCTACATGGGGTCTGATCAGCACTGAGCATTGTTCTCAATGTTAAAGCATCACTTTTCAATCACGACCAACTCTTCGTGATGCCATTTGAAGTTTTCTTGATAAAGATGTTGGAGTGGTTGGCCATGCCCTTCTCCAGGTCTTCCTGACTCCAAGGCCAGCACTTTATCCACTGTATCACTATCTTTCCAGCAGAAGATATATAGAGGAGATTAATTAAAAGAAAGATAATTGAAAGAAAGAGATAGGGATTCAAACTGTTGCACTCCCTCTACAAGTTCAGGTTGGCCCTTTCACTACCACTTAGTCTTAGAATTTAAAGTGTTGTTGAGTCCTTTCAATTGCATCCAGCTCTTCATGACTCCTTTGGGAGTTACTAGAATGGTTTGCCATTTCCTTTTCAGGTGCATTTCATAGAGGATGAAACTGAAGCAAACAGGATTAAGTGATTTTTGCAGGGTCATACAGCCAGTAACTCTCTCTGAGTCTGGATTTGAACTCAGATCCTCCTAACTCTAAGGCTGGCGCTCTATTGTGCTATCTAACTGCCCCAAAGTTTAGAGCATTGAGACATTAAAATAAATTCTGAGGATCAAATGTCAGTACTTGAACCCAAGTCTTTAGGGCCCCATGGCTAGCTTACTATCCTTGGCAGAGGCAAAGATAGTACTATCCATGGCATAACTAGAAATATCATCCAGAGAAACTGTACCTGTGGACACATGCTGCTGAGGAGGTGAAACTGGCCCAACTCGGTAACTGAATAAATTTGAGAGAAAAGGGGAAAGCAAAGCCAACAACACTGGGAAATGGTGATGAAATAGTTATGGCAGAAAGAAAATCGAGATCATAAACTTGGTTTAGAACCTGGTGGGAAATGCAGGTGAGACCTGTCTTTTAGGTAGTAGGAGATGAAGGTCCAAAGTTCACAAGTGTCATCAAGACCATGGATACATATTTGAGACTAATCTGCATGGGAGGAAACACTGACGTTAAAGAAAATGAGACTATCAAGAGAAAAGAAGGCCAAGGACACATCCTTGGGGAAAATCCACATTAAATCATCAGAGAAAAGATAAGGTACAAGTGAAGGAAACAGAATGTGGAAGAGAGCCAAGATGGTATGATGAGCTTTGAAGAGGGAGTTTTGCTAGACTGGTAAGGGCACAAACTAAATTATACAAGAAGAGAAGAAATAAAGTGGAAGTATCAGGTATTGGCAACTTTTCCAATAAGTTTGCAAAGATAAATAAAAAGATAGTAGTTAAATAGTTGGATGAGAGAGAAGGGTTAAAGAAGGGCTGTTTTTTAAAACTGGGAAGACCTAAGCATTTATATAGCACAATAGGAAGGAGAAATAAAGATGCATGAGAAAGAAAGATTGACTACTGAATCAAAGTTTAGGAAGGAGAGAAGAAATAGTATAAATGGTGCCATTGAAAGGATTAGCCTTCATAAAGATTCAGGATATCTCTTCCTTTTGTAAACAGAGGGCAGGAAGTAAAAATGTGTGATAATGCTGAGACTGTAGTAAGGAAAGTGAGAGAGTTCATATTGGAAGGCCTCAATTATCTCAATGAAATAGAAGACTGAGAAGAGAAAACAGCTATTAAAAAGGAAAAGAAAGTAAGGGGGAAAGGATGGAAGACTAAATGATATGCTGCAAGTGTAGAGAAGGAGGTGGTAACTAAATGTGAGACCGAGAAGAAAAAGATTTGAAATCACCTGTAGAAAATAAAATAGATCATAAGAGTAGATCAAAGAGTAGATTGCCAAACAGCAATAAAGATCCCAACTGAGCTATGATGGTGAGAAAGGCAGAGAATGATGAGGGATCTTACTTTTTCTCCTGATTTGACCATGAGTGGAACAAGGACTACTGATGAAAAGCTTTTGACCAGGAAGCAGAAGACCATAGCAGTTATTAGTCCAAGAACTATGATGGTAAGGGGCTATAAACCACATATAGAAAACTTTATCCAAGATCCAGAAATCCATATCAGTAGTTTGAGAGCAGCTAGATGACTTGGTGGATAGAGCACTGGTTCTAGAGTCAAATCTAATCTCAGCCATTTATTAGTTATGTGACCCTAGCCAAATCACGTAACTTCTGTTTGTTTTAATCCACCGGAGAAGGAAATGGCAAAACACTACAATATCTTTGCCAAGAATATCCCATGGATGGAATTCATATGCTATGGTCCCTGAGGTCACAATGTTCTGCCACAGTTCCCCTGTCTCAGTTTCCCTTAATTGTTCTGCCTCAATTTCCCTTAATTGTTCAGCTCTAATTTCCCTGAATTGTTCTGCCTCAGTTTACCTAGTGGCAACTCCCCTTCCTGACCATTAGGAATGAGATAATTGGGGCTGCAGAGTTATGGCCACTCGGCATTCTAAAGAGTCTTAAAACTCCAGATGGCTCATCTCTAATGTTTGGGCATATCTTTCTGGTCTCAGACTCAGTATCTCCTAGCTCCGTGTCAGAATTTATGATCCTTCCTCCATACCCCCGAGCTTTCAGAACTGAATTTATGAACCTTCTATCCCCCAGTGTTCTACCCCTCCTTTTGCCTTTGTTTCCCTGAGCACCAGAGCCCTATAAGAGTCCTTGGAGTCCCTCATTCGAGTGCTGGATACTTTGAGATCCAAACAGCTGGCTAATATGGCTGCCAGTCCAAAAACTCTCCGGGGTTGGATGCTTTGAGACAAGAGTTCATATCCAGACCCATAACTATGGATCCCAGACTCTCCAGGGCTGAATACGTTGAGACAATAGTCCTATTCAGCCAACTAGTCTTTATCTCTCCATTACTATCAATGAACTATTAATAATCTCTAATCTCTAGTACTGCCTCAGTTTCTCCAAGCATTACAACAAAGAGTGAGACATAACTGAACAACAAGTTTAAGAGTATTGCAAAGGGGCAAAACTAACAGGAGTCATCAAGGTTTGAGGAAGCATTCAAAATTAGGTTGGGCTCATCCAAAAGGAAATTCTTTTATCTCAGTTTCTTGAACATTCAGTCAATAAACAATTTTAAGCGCCTACAATGTGCTAAGTGCTGCCATTTTTTTTTTTTTTTGCTGAGGCAATTGGGGTTAAGTGACTTGCCCAGGATCATACAGCTAGGAAGTATTAAGTGTCAGAGGCCAAATTTGAAGTCAGGTCCTCCTGATTTCAGGGCTGGTGCTCTATCCACTGCACCACTTAGCTGCCCCAATGCTGCCCTACTTTTAAGTGTCAGTATTTGGGCTCATATAATACTGTAGCCTACCTCTTTCTTTTGCCTTAGCTTCAACTGTTGCCAGTTTCTGTTTTATTGAAGCTCTTTTTAATATATAACTGGCACTCTCCAGTAAGTCCCTCCCCATTTCCATAGAGCACTTTCTTATTACAAAGTAAAATTAAGCAAAAGAAGCCAACCCACATTGGCCATATCTGGCAATATATGACTCATTCTGAACCACTTAGGGAGATAAAAGGGGGACATCTTAGCATCAGTCCTCTGAAGTCACAATTGATAGACTATTCTTTCTGGTCATTGTGCAAATAGCTCTGGTTCTGCTCACTTTACTCTGCCTCGATTTACCAATTTTCTCTGAATTTTTTACTTAATAATAATTGCATATCACTTTAGGACTTGCAAAGCACGTAACAAATACATTTAATACTCCCACAACCCTGAGAGGTAGAAACCATAATTACCCCCATCTTAAAGTTAAGGAAACAGGCAGGCAGAGATTAAGTGACTTAGCCAAGGTCACACAATCACTAAGTATCTGTAGCCAAGTTTAAATTCAGGTCTCTCCAACTCTGGGTGGGTTCTATTCAACATGGGACCTAGCTGCCTAGGACCTCTTGGCAGTTCCCCAATATCACTGTGTTTCCATGAGTTACAGAGACTTTCGGACAGCCAAGGACATTGCCCTGTGAAAGGATGTTAAATTAATCCAAGGAGAAAGGATAAGCATCAGTGAAAAATGAATCCAACAAGACTAATTCGAGGTGACATAGCTAGACTCCTCCAAGATACATAGAGGAGATGGGTAGCTACAGTAGGACTCTCTGGACCCAATGGCTTCTACAAAGCTGGCTATTTACTCAAAAGGAAAAATGGAAGGAGGCAGGAGCAGAGCAAGAGTAGAGCAGAGAGGCAGATCAGGTGTTGGACCTGATCCAAAGGACAGATATGTGGTTATCAGTGAGATGGGAAGAAAGCAATACCTACTCTTCCCAATCCACGGTAGAAACTGGGGGGAACCAAAGCTGACAATTCTACCAATGGAAATGGATCACTTGGGAACAATAGAGTGATTTGGGATAGAGATTTCCCATAGTTCAAAGGTAATGTGCTAACAGGGATGGAGAATCAAAATAAAAGGGTAAAGGGCTAATAGAGCTAAAATTGGATGGGTAAAAGGCTGGCAAATATTTCTTGAAGAACAAGAGGGATGGAAAGAAATGGGAGATTTTGTAAACCTGTGGATGTTATAAGGCTAAAAAGAAGTTTAAAATCTCAGAGGAAAGCAATCTGGAAAAGATGAGTGAAAATTCACACTGTAGTTAAAAGCCAACAGTTGAATTGCAAGCCCAGGCAAAGGATCCCAGAATGTTATTACTGAGAGCATCCTGCCAAACCCTCTCATTTGACAGATGAAGACATTTGTTCGAGGTAACACAGTGAAGAAATGTGTTGAGCTTTGGCACAGTCACAATTCAAATCCAGGTCTTTTTTTTCTCCAGATCAAAATTCTTTTTGCTAAATTATAATTCCCCAAGTGCTAGATCATCCTAAGCTCTTGCCTAGCCCTGCTCATGACTGGCTAGATATCCTATAGCATAATCACATCCATCTCTCCCTGCCTAGAAATTGCCACCTGGAAACACTGAGACACAATATTAATAAAAACATGACTAAAAATAGTTCCATCCTTCCCAGTGTCCTAGAGACCTTTACTAAAAATCATAGACTAAAATTAGAGAAATAGAGAGCTGAAAGAAGTATTAGTATTATTTTATCTATCCCCCTTGGACCTGTAAGAAGACATTCAGACTATGGACCACAAAGATTAATAAAAGACCAGCTAATATAAATTTAAGGATCTCCAAAGGAGGAAGAGTCCAATTTCCCCTGGAAAACTGTTCTTCTGTTTCTAATGTCCAGCTGTCCCAGAAATCTAAAGCTTTCTTGTGTGTGATTAACTTTTTTATATCTACCACTCCATGAAACTTTCATAAGTCACACATCCACTACAGCCAAAGCATACAACCTTCCAAGTTCAGTTCAGTGAATAGGATTTATGACAGTGGATAGAGTGCTGCATTTGGAGTCAGAAAGCATAGGGTTAAATTCAGATTCTGCTTAGGTGACTTTGGGCAAGTCATCTAACTTGTCTCTACCTCAGTTCTGAAATGATAAAATTACCAGGTTGAATTATGTCTTAAAAGTTGTCCCTTCCAGCTCTGTCTCTGATCCTATGCTGGGATATAAATAATAATAGTAATACTTCTATTTATTAGGATATTCTCTGGAGCTATTAGCCCAACTCCCACTTGGACTGGCAAGTTTAAATCCCCAAAAGGTAACTGCTATGTCTCCTCTCAGGATTCCAGGGGTGGACTTGAGGAAGTTAAGTTATATTTTACTAATCCACGAGCCCCATCAATGTTTCCCTTCATATTTATAGTTGACATTAATTAATCAACCAGACTTAATGAGCTTCTAGAAAAGTGTCTAAGGTGATATAGTAATAATAATAATAATAATAATAGTTAACATTCATATAGCACCTTAAGATTTGCTAAGCACTTAATAAATATTTTCTTATCTTATCCTTACAACTCTGGGAGGTAGGTGCTATTATTATACTCATTTTATAGACAAGGGAACTGGAGCAAAAATTAAGTGACTTACCAGGGGTCGCACAACTAATGAATATCTCAGATCAGATTTAAATTCAGGACTTCCTGACTATGTCAAGCTATCAATCCACTGCAATTGGTACAAAACTTCCCTTTTAGCATTCTCCCTCCTACTACTACCTATAGAGTCTAAAGGAAAATGGGCTCAATCTTTAAGTACGTGTGGAAAGGTAGTATCTCAAAGCTCTCCTTTTGCTGGAGTTTTCAATATGTACTTAGTTATTTCTGATGAACTCTTTCTAGTCTTGGAGACCTTTTCCTTAGTGTATCTAATTTGTCCTTGGCTCCTGATGCAGACAGCTGTTCTGGGGACAAGGATACCAGGGAACAAATCCAAATATTCCAACATTCATTATTTCTCCAGCCAAAGTGGGAGTGAGATGGAGAGGAGTGAGACTGGAGTCTTCTCCTTTCACCCAAGTAACTCCTTCTCAGGAACTTGACAGAGGCTCCCACCTCCAAGCACTTGAATGCTCCATTTGAAACTAGCTCATTGTCTATTGGGATTGGCTCAACCAATGAGATGAATTACCTTTGATTGATTCCAAACTTTATTTACACCTCAGATTAATGTATTCTCATCTGATAAAAGTAAAGAGACTGCTATGTGGGGTGATATGGGGTAATTGATTCAACTGATCCAGCCCCCCCATTCCCACTTTTACTGTGAAATTGCTGTCCTGATTTTTGCTAAGCATTAGTAAGACTTTGTTAAAGTCTTCTAGAAGTCGCATCTCCTGGAAAAAGAAGATAGCGGAGAAAAGAATTCCTATTTTCAGGTAGGAAACCGAGGTGGGAAGTAGGGAAATGTCTTTTAATTAAACAAGCATTTATAAGCACCTACCATATGCAAATCTCTGGTTCTGAGCACAAAGGAAATAATAGCAAAATGAAAGATAATCCTTACCTTGTGTTTTTCAAAAGGGGAAGGAGGGAAGAATACAGCATGTGAAAATAAATTAATGTGAGATAATTTCAGGAGTGACATAGCCCTAACATTTGGGGCAGCTAGAAAGGCGGCTTCTAGGAGGTGAGCCTTAAAAGAAGTTGAGGGTTCTAAGAACTGTGTGTGAGGAGGTCCCTCATAAATAAAATACTGAGTTCTGAGAACAAGCATTGGCAAAAAAAAAATAGAATGTATGAATGAGAGCAATGTGAAATAAGACCAAAAAAGGAGCTGATAGTTTATCTTTGAGGCAATAGGGAGTTATTTAAAATTCTTGAGCAGGGGAATGGCATGACCTCTTCTATAGGTGGACTGCTTTCTCATATTGACTCTTTGTGTACTGAATGTTCATGTTTGATGATGTTTAGTTAATAATAGCAAAGAAAAAAATAAGATTACTTTGGCAGCTGTGTGGAGGATTGTTTGGAGAAGGAACAGACTGGAAAGAGGGAGTGTCCAGTTTGGAGGCTGATGCAATAGCCAAGCTGATGGGTGGAACTAAGGGGACAAATAAGAGATATTGTAGAAATCAAATTCACCAGACTTGGGTTTTAAGAGGTAAGGAAGAAAACTTCAAGACCGCAAGATGAGATGATGAAGGACAGAATCATGGAGAAATAGGGAAATAGAGACAATAATGAGCTCCTTTGAGGCATGTTGACTTGAGTATATGTATTATCAATTAGAAAGCCAATCTGGTTCAACATTTTACCTTCCCATTCTCAGTGATCCCTTTCTGGCCACACAGTGTTAAATGGAATAAAAAAAAATAAAATAAAATCTAATTACTGTTATAACTCATCAGGAATACATGCTCTTTTTTTAAAGCCCACTGGGCCAATCACCTCATTACCATCCTTTCTCCATTCCTCCATTACATTGTCCTGGACGTGCCTGCTTTGGAAATTTGAAACCAAAGTCATAAAAAGAAAAAATCCACCAGCCAAACAAAAGCCCTGTGGTTATCTGCAGCAGGCAGGGCTTCCTGTGGGGAAGGGACTCCCCAGGAAGAGGGGGACCCACCCAACCCAGGGTCAGGTGGGCCTCCTCCCTCCTAGACCCTGTTGGAAAAGCTGCCTGTTTGAGGTACCCACCCATGCTCTGCGCCTGTGGGGCGAGGAGGATGCCCACCACTGTTTACCCAAACACACCTCTTTTTAGAACTGGATCTTTGTCCTGGATTTCTTCCAAGGGCTTTGGGGCCCCCCGAGTTATGGATCTTTGGTTCAGTTTTGAGTGTTGTGCCTGAGGGACTCTTTTTTAACTCCAGAGTCAAGTTTCCAACAGAAGAGAAATTAGTTAAAGGTGTTTTGAATTTAAGTAATAAGGCTCCAGACCCTGAGAGAATATTGGGTATCTTTTTCTCTCCTTCCCCTTCTTCCTCCCCACTCTCACCACCAGCCTTCTTTTTTTCCCAGTCACTGAAATAATAAAAAGAACCAAAGCTACTATTTATATAGCTATTTAGCTAAAATCACAATAATAATAACAATTACTCACATTTACATAATATTTCCAGCTTAGCAAGAACCTTTTCCTCCCAGCTCCAAAAGGTAAATAGTGTAAGTATTATTATCTTCATTTTCAAAGAGAAAACCAGAGCTCTGGTGGCCGGGTGTCCTTGATGGACGCGAGTGCGAAACACACTTGTTCCCCAGTCACGTACAAGCCGGGTCATACTGGACAAGTCACTCACTCTCTGGACCTCCATTTCCTTCTGTGTGGTCGCCACTTAAGAAAGCTTCCAGTATCCCATAATAACTCATCTTTATAGAGAACTTTGGGAGGGAGACTTTGTATGAAGAGGAGGCTCACCTTAAAGCCAAGAGACTTGGCCCTGATGTAGACTTTCTGCCGGACCCTAAGCAAACCACTTAAACTCCAAGACAATGGTCAAGCTCAAAGACAAATGGGGATGGCTCCCCCATGCCTAAGGATCCCTGTAGGGCTCATGCGGACTTAGGAAACATTGTTTTTTTTTTTAATGTTTTATTGTGTCTTTATTTATTTTGTTAAATATTTTCCAATTACATTGCAGTCTGGTTTGGGCTGTATTTGGGGAGGGGTAGAGCTGACTTGCAGCCAGTAGATCACAGTTGACCCCTCTGTTCTAAATATTGCCCTAAAGATAGAAGCTAAGAAGGGACAGCTAAGTGATACAAAGGATAGAGCTAGGATGGGAGCTAAGAAAACCCGAGTTCAAATCCTGCCTCAGACACTTACTAGCTGTGTGATCCTGGGCAATCACTTAACCCCTCTGTGCCTCCATTTCCTTCTCTGTAAATGGGAATAATAGTAGCATCTCTCTCCAAGATTTGTTGTGAGGATTAAAAGAGTTAACACATGTAATGTGCTTTGTGAAGCCTGAAGTTTCTAAATGTTTAGTTATTATCATTATTAGGTGCTGTTCTGCATTGGGAGAAGGATTTCCTCACCCAAGAGTTCCCTATCACCAATGACAGCACAAATCCCATCCCTGTCCCCAAAGAGCACTTTATAGAAAGAGAGAGGTCAGATTAAAAGGTAGAATGCCATGGGAGGTAGAGGATTCATCTTAAAGTAAGGAAAGTCTGGGTTCTAGTCCTGATACAAGAGACCTGACTTCAAGTCCTGATCCATGCAAGTGGCCTGTATTCGAGTCCTGGTACATACAAGAAACTTGGACTCAAATCCTGATATATCTATATCTATATCTATTTTTATATACAGATATATATGTATATATATATATGTATCTTGGATTCCAGTCTTGATACATATAAGAAACTTGAATTCGAGTCCTGATATATGCAAGAGACCTGTATTCAAGTCCTGATACCTACAAGTGACCTGGATTTGAATCCTGATTATATATAAGAAACCCAGATTCGAATCTTGATACATATAAGAGATCTGGATTCAAATCCTGTTACATATAAGAAACTTGGGTTCTAGTCCTGATACATACAAGTGACCTGAATTTGAGTCCTGATACATGTAAGAGACCTGTATTCTAGTCCTGATATATACAAGAGACCTGGATTCAAATCCTAATATATATAAAAAACTTGGATTCCAGTCTTCATATATATATATAAGAAACTTGAATTCAAGTCCTGATATATGCAAGAGACCTATACTTGAGTCCTGATACATACAAGTGACCTAGATTTGATCCTGATATATATAAGAAACATGGATTCGAATTCTGATATATATAAATCCTGATTCATATAAGAAACTTGGGTTCTAGCCCTGATACATACAAAAGACCTGGATTTAAATCCTGATACATACAAGAGATCTGGATTCTAGTCCTGATTATATATATATATACATATATATAAGTTGCTTGTCTATGGATGAGTCGTTTTTCCTCATTAGTGCCCCAGACATTAGTGGAGGGAGTCAGCACATTGGAAATTCCCTATGCTGATAATATCAAAGTCTGGACCACCATGCCTGCAAGAGAGGCATATGTATGTAGATAGATAGATAGATAGATAGATAGATAGATAGATAGATAGATAGATAGATATAGATATATATAGATATATATATATGATATATATACATACATGTCTGTCATATACATGTATACACACATAATGTATATATACATTGTATATACACATGTGAACTTATATATCTGTATCCTGTGTGCATTGTATGCATGTGTGTACATATACAGACACACATACTTATAGATATGTATGTGTATCCATCTAAATCTATATCTATACCTATATATATGTTATATATGTGTATATACATACACACACACACATAAACATATTCCTATTCATTGATTTACGGCTGGAAAGCATCTTGTCCAATCCCCTCATTTTCAGAGGGCCAGAAGGTTGGATTACTTCCCCAGGGTCCCCAGCAATTTCAGCCCAGATGCTCTGCCTTGGAAGCCAGGGAGAGCTCTGTGCTCTTGCTGCCTTTCTCAAAGAGAAAACGAGTCTCTTAGGACTTCCAAATAGCTTGCCTCCCAACCATGTAAGTTCACTAATGCAAGCTGTAACATCCCTGAGACTCTGAGTTCCGATCCATCCCCTGGCTGCATTCTAGTGTACGACCTCTCTGTGCCTCAGTTTCCTCTGCAAAATACAGACCACACTGCTGGCAGGGGTATTATGAGACCCAAAAGAGATGATGGGTGTAAATCATTTTGCCCACATTTGGCAAGCTTTCCATGTGAGCGAGCTGTCTTCAGCATTATTACCATGTAGGATAACTGTTAGCACCTCCCAAACCACCTAGTCCAACCCCCTCATCCTACAGATGAGGAAATCAGCTCAGAAAATGTCACGCCACCCCCACGATATCACAGCTGGGAAGGCAACATCCCTTCCTTGGCACTGTACCGGGCACCCCACAAGTGGGAGCCTTCTACCTCTTGCTGCCTGCTGGATAGTTCCTACTTCCTGCTACAGTGAACTTCTAACCCTTGCCTCTCCTGTCCTCCTGTATCAATTCTGAGAGAAGAGGCAAAATGGCAAAGGAGGAGAAAGGAGAAAAACCTTTCAGCAGGTCCCAGACTCCTTCCTCAGAGGTAGCTTCAGCCATTTCCAAGGGCAACTTAGCTTTCGGTCTCATGCAGGGGCTGTAGCACAGAGCAGTGACCAGCCTAGAGCACAGGGACCTCAGATGAAGAACTTGCATGTTGCCTATGTTCTTTTTTTGATTGAATTTTAAGTTTAATTAAATTAAAGTTTTAAATTTTAATTATTTTTAATTAAATTATTTTTTAAATTTTATTAAAATGTTTACTTTCAAAACAAATGCATAGCTAATTTTCAACATTCACCTTTGCAAAACTTTGTGTTCTAAATTTCCCCCTTCTCTTCCCCCTACCCCCTCCAATCATCCAATATATGTTAAAATATATGTTAATCCCAATATATGTATGCATATTTATACAATTATCATGCTGCACAAGAAAAATCAGATCAAAAAGGAAAAAATAAGAAACAAAACAAAATGCAAGCAAACAGCAAAAAGAGTGAAAATGCTATGTTAGGATCCATACTCAGGTCCCACAAGGTGCAGATGTTGCCTATGTTCTTAAAGAGCCTTTCCCCTCTTAAAATGATATTGCTGTTACTATGTACAAAGTTATCTTGATTCTATTCATTTTGCTTTTCTTTATTTTTCTAAGTTTATCCATGTTTTTTCTAAGATCGTCAGGCTCATCATTTCTTATAGAAGGACTGTCATATGTCATAACTCGATCAGCTATTCCCCAATTGTCGGGCATCCCCATGATTTCCAGTTTTTTTTGCCATCACAAAGAGAGATGCTATGTTTTAGAACATATAGGTCCTTTTCTTTTTTCCCTAATCACCTTTAGAAATAAACCTAGCAGTGGTATTGCTGGTTCAAAGGTCATTCAAGACTGTCCTATTTGACACAAATTAGGAGTTTCTAAACTGACACTGAAATACAGTATAAGGGAAAAATCAGTGAAGACAACAGATCAGGATTTGTATCCCAACTTGATCTTGGATGGACTGTATGAACTTAGGCAAGTTAATTAAATTCCCTAGATAATCTCTTATACTTTCTTTTTAAAAAAATTTAATATTTTATTTTCCTTCAGTTATGTATAAAATAATTTTAATATTTGTTTTTAAAACTTTGAGTTCCAAATTCTCCCCCTTCCTCCCTCCCCACTTCCCTTCATCAAGAAGGCAAACAATTAGTCTTGCAAAACATTTCCATATTAATCACTTATATTTTCTGTGCCTCCTACTTGCCTCCAAAAGGTTGTCATAGAAATAACATTCTAGAGTGAGGGTCCATGACCTTGTTGTTTAAGGTACTTTGATACCTGTACTTTAATATGATTTACCTCCTTTTTTATTTTATGTATTTAAAAATATTATTCTGAGGAGGGAACTTAGGCTTCACCAGACTAACAAAAGGGTCCAAACATGGAAAAGAAAATTTAAGTTGATCTAGCCCACTCCCTTGTACAGATAAGGAAACTGAGACCAAGAAGGTCAAGTGATGTGCCAAGGTTCCACAGGTAATTAGTGACACAGGTGGGTCAAACAACCATAGATCTAGAGCTGGAAAGGATCTTAGAGGGAAGGGTGTCTAGGTCAATCCTGCATCTCACAGATGAAGGAGACCCAGAGAGGCAGGGACTTGGCCAGGTCACACAGGCAGTGAGCAGCAGCGGAGGAATATGAATCCAACTCCTCTGCCTCCAGAGCTGGGCTCTCTCCTCAGTATCAATGCAAATTAAAATGAGACGGCACTTTTCTCACAAAGGATGCTCCTCAGAGGAAAGGGGCTTTTGAAATCGCCCATTATCTTAAAGTCTCATTATGGCCAGGGGAGGACTAAAGCTGAGCATCTTATGCTTCCTCTAGGCCCTACATAGGTCCAGGAACTGCCCCATTCACTCCTCACACTCACCCAAGAAGGGCAGCAAGAGCAAAGGGGATGCTACTCTCCAGGGCTTTTTAGCAACCGTGCTCCTGTATCCAAACACAAAGCCTTCATTTATGGGGCAGAGACAGAGGGACAGAAACAGAGAGAAGACAGATAGACAAGAAAGAGAAAGAGGAGGGGAAGAGAGAGAAAAGGGGAGAGCCAGAAAGACAGAGAGACAGAGACCAAGAGAAAGACAGAGAGAAGCACAGACATGGTGAGGGGTGGGGGAAGAGAACAGTACATGTTTCTGTAGCCTTCCATCCTTCTTTCTCACTGTCTCTCCTACCCTCAGTTTTTTTTTCTCTCTACTTCTTTCCAATCTCTCTCTCTGGATTTCTCTGTCCTATTTCTCTTCCCCTCTCCCTTTCCCCTTCCTTCTCTCATCTCTTTCCTTCCCTCCATCTTCTCTATCTTCCTCCCCTCTCCCTCACTCTTTTTCTTTCCTTCTCCTCTCTCCTGACTTTCCTTTTCTCTTTTCCCCACTCTCTCCCCCCTATTCTTCTTCTCTCTTTCTCACACCTTCCTCACCATCTCTCTCTGTTTCTATTTCTTTCTGTCTTCTTTTCCCATCTGTCCTTTTCTCTTTTTCTCCCCCTCTGCTCTCCCTCGCCTTTTCCTCCTTTTTACCTTTCTTTTTCTGCTTCCCTCTACTTCTCTATCCCTTTCTTTCCTTCTGTCTCTTCTTTCTCTCTCTCCCCTTCCCTCTACTTTTTCCTTCTGTGTTCCCTCTCTTTCCCTGTCCACTTCCCTACTCATCCCATCTCATTACCGTTAAGATAACATGGCTCAGACTTTTAAGGCAGCATGGATGCTAAGATACCCAGAAGCCACAGGATCCTTGGATCCAAAGCGAGTTTCAGAGCTTCCTTTTTCTGCCCCCTCTCCCAGCTGCTTTATCCTAACGAATCATCTTCAGGGTGCTGCCCCTTGAATCAAGCATTAATTATTTCATGCTGGACAGCAATCCCTTTTAAATTTGCTTCTTTGAGCAGTGTTTCCTGATCCTTTCAAGATCAGGACTTAACAACAATCCTGGTGTCACATGTGATCACCATTGTGCTGTTAGTATCTATTGGCTAGAATATTTCATGAAACAAGGCTGCTTTGAATTGAGGAGCATGTTTAAATGTCTTTTATTCAGGTCAATAATAAATCAATTAAAAGTATTTGTGAAGTGCCTACTATGTGGCAGGCACTATGCTAGGCAATGGGGATCCAAGTACAGAAAATGAAAACAACTTTGCCCTCCAGGAGCCTACCTTCAAAAGGGAAAGGTGACACATACATTGAAATATCTACAATCTTAAATAAATAAATAAAATACAATCTTAATATAAAGGATTGTATTTTATTATTAATTAATGTATCAATATAAAGGGTATAAATATGGAATTAGGGAGAAAGGGCATTGGCAAAAGGGAAGGTCATTTGCCTTCTTTAAGCCTCAGTTTTCCTCATCTGTAAAATAGGGATAATAGTACCTCATGATGTTGTTGTGAGGATCAAATGAAGTGGTATCTATAATACACCTGACCAGTCATAGAAATATCAGCTGTTATAAGTGAATTGTCATTTATATTGCAGAAGGGACAAGGGCTCAACACTATTCTGATTCCTTCGGGCTTCACAGATTTCTATTAGTAGCTAATGTTTTTGTAGCGAGTTAAAGTTTTCAAAACACTTTACAGATATTGTCTCATTTGATCTTTACAGCTCTGGGAGGGAGGTGTTATTCATATGCTCATCACTTTACAGATAAGGAAACTGAGGCAGGCAGCACTTAAGTGGCTTTTCCAGAGTCATACAGCGAATGAGTGTCTAGTTTGAACTCAGATCTTCCTGATTTCAGATGGAGTGCTCTATCTTCTGCACCCTCTCACATCTAGAAAGATTAGTCATTGATATTCCTATGGTCCTTTAAACTTTACAAAATGTTTTATGTACATTATCTCATCTGAGTCTCACTATACACTTGGGAAGGAGATAGTATTCCTATAGCTCAGGAAAATCAGGCCAGGGAGTTTAAGTGACTCAACTAGGGTCACAAAGCCACCCAGTATCAGGAGCAAGATTCAATGGTCTGACTCTTTTCTTACTTTGTCCCACTACCATTAAACAGTTCCTGGAAGACTTCCTGGTAATTCAGTGTCAGAGCAAATTGATTTCAGATTTCATTGCCCTAGAGAACTACCTGCCCTGTGAGGAGGCTCCCTCTAGAAAGCAGACGGCATCTTTCTGCAAACTTAGAGTGTTGGAGAGTTCCCTCAAGCTCTGAAAAGTTAGCTGACTTGTTCTCCATAAAGCAGGAGGAATAAGAGATCGGAGCTTATGTCTCCATTACTAAATCCCTGTAACCTCAGAGCATCAGAGTCACAAAGAGAGAGAAAAGCAGAGACAGGCAGAAAGAAAAAATATCAGAGATTGTTATTGTTATTATTACATAGGTTTGGAAGATGCCTGGTTGTAGTAGCAAAGGCAGCATGATGGAGTATACAGAGACTTTTAGTCAGAAGACACCTGGGTTCAACTCTCACCCCCTACACTTACTAACTTTATAACCATTGACAAGACACTTTACCCCTCAACCTCAATTTTCTCATCTATAAAAAAAGACGGGATGGGAGGGATATCAGAGATCTTATAGTCCAACCCCTTTGATTCACAAAAGAGGAAACTGAGCCTGGCAAAGAAAAGTTGATTAAGTCACTTACCCAAATTCACACAGATAAAATCATCTCCTTATTCTATTGCTAGAATCCAAGGAAGAATGATCAAATTTCCCAAAAATCAGAAGGAAAGAGAAAAGCAAGAGGCTTGAATAATCCTCACTCCTAAATTGTTCAATATATTATAAGAATTGTCCTTGACTAACATGATCTGGTCCATCAGGTCATCAGACTAGCTTCAGTCAGTCAATAAACATTTATTAGGCACCTACTATGTGCCAGATACTGTGCTAAGCTCTGAAGATACAGAGAAAGTTAAAGACTATTCACAATGAGTAAAACAAAACAGAATAATTGAAGAGCCATAAGCCCTTAGATGGCACTGTAGTGCACAGAGCACCTGGAGTCAAGACATCTTCCTGAGTTCAAATCCAACCTCAGAAACTTAATAGATTCACTTACTAGTGAAACCACGGGCAAGTCACTTAACCCTGTTTGTTTTGGTTTTCTCATCTATAAGATGAGCTAGAGAAGGAAATGGCAAATCATTCCAGTGTCCTTGCCAAAAAAATCCCAGTCAGACAAAATTGAAAACAACTGAATAATAAACCCAATTTATTCCCATCCTGCTTCTCAAATGTACCAACTTCCATTGGTGAAAATCTGCATAAATTAAAAATTTGTTAGAGATGTGGATCTAAAATGAGAGAGACAGAGACAGAGACAGAGAGAAAAGAAGAAAAAAGAGAGGAGAGGAGAGGAGAGCAGAGAGAGAAGAAGAGCTTTTGTACTATTCATATTTTCCCTTAGGAGCCAATAATATTCAACACAACCCCAGTCATAGGGATCAAGGGACCAGCCAGGATCCACAGTGTTCCTCATATCCTTTAGCAAGGGACCAGAAGACGTGTCCCCGCTGGAAGGGACCAGAGCTCATAGCAGGATCCACAGAGCGAATAACTGTCTCCCTATCTCCTATCTCCCTAAACACACACACACACACACACACACACACACACACACACACACACACACCCCTCTACCTGCAAAGCACTTTACAAACTTTGAAACACTATTAAAATGATCATTATTTTCATTTGTAGGAGAAAAGTCAGCAAAGTATCCAAAAAAAATCTCTAACAGATACTTTAATTTGATTTGTCTCTGCAGCTTCCATTGTATGATTCAAGTCAGTTCCTAAGATGCCCAGATCCTACTTGAGAGGCAGTTTTGGGTAGCCTTCATAGGAGCCGGACTTAGGGTTCAAATCCCATCTCTTTCTAGCTGTGTGACTTTGGACAAATTGCTTACCTTCTCTGAGTTGCCTCATCTATAAAATAAGAGGGGTGGATTCAATGGTGTTGAAGATCCCTTCCAGATTCAAACCTATAATTCAGCTTCTTTATTTGGCAAGTGGAAGGGCTCATAGTCCATGAGTTCAAATCATGACTTAGAAGTCATTCAGAGTATCTGAATCTCTGATACTGTAAATGAAGTCCAAGAATATTGGTCCCTTCATTTAAAAAATAACAATAATAAAATAAAAGCCGATCACTATCCCATTTTCCACAAAGATTTTGTCTGATTTCTAACACTTCTCTCTTCTCCATCCCCCAACGCAACATTAGAAAGAGCAAATACCCACCAGAAAAGATGGAGGTGCTGTTTACGAAGCGACAGGCCACATCTGCAGATAATTAACTCTAGGATTCATTACCAATTAGGCCTATCAATCTCTGCTTACTTTGGCTCCTGGAAGGATGATTTCACTAGGGCTTTATGGAGAGTCAGAGGAGACACTCAAGCTTGAAAAGGAATACTTACCATCCAAAAGAGGTCAGGATTTCTCAGTTGCCCAGGGCAGCAAAAACAGGCTGGACCTTCTGGGTCCTGGGCACACAGCAGAACAGAATGCCAGCAGGTTAAGGAATAGCCAAGAAATGGGGGCTCACTTGGCAAAAGAGAGGCAGGGATGGTGAGACTGGGCCAAGGGACAGAGCTGGGCCCTTTCGTTCACGTTGGGGATCCTCATAAAGCCATCCAGATTGGCGGGGCCATTGGAACTCCATGCAAGAGGTAGAAAATGAGCCATTTACTGAGTTGTATGTGAGTGTGTGTTTGCTTTTTCTGACCGGATTATGGCTCTGAGACGAAAGAAGCAATATCCGTTACCATCTGTGTCTTTCCCTATAGGTATGCTTATTTACTTTGGATATGGCATATGGAACAGCACGCTAGAAATCAGTGCCAGGGAAGAGGCCTTGCACCAGAGCACCTACCAGCGCTACGATGTGGACGACCCCTTCTCCATGGAGGATGGCTTCTCCTACGGCCCAGAGACTGAGGGCCAGCAGGACTGGGGAGGTGCAGCAGCGGAAGACAAAGGCTTCTATTACCAGCAGATGTCAGAGGCAAAGGAAAACAGCCGGACAAGTAGCAAACCGAAAAGCAAAGGCAAACACAAACAGAACTCGGAGGCTCTGATTGCAAATGATGAGTTAGATTACTCACCAGAGTAGGATCGAATAAATAAAGGGTGGAAGAGATGATGATTATGGGCAAGCTAACCTGGGGGTTAGGAGGTAAAGGCTTTCTCGGCTCTCATTTTGCAATCGTCCCCTAAGTCAGTCCCCCAAATCATAGCCTGTACCTTGCTATTTCCCTCTTCAAGATGATTCTGTAAAAAAAAAAAAAAAGGTTTAACCTGAACCCTATAATTTTTCTTCCATCCTCCCAACTAGTGAAAAACCAAACCCAATAAGACTGACGGAGAATCTCTCTTCATTACAACTGTCAAAAGTGATCTGAATGACAGTTTCTGACCCCTTTACTTTAGTGGTTGGCTCAAAGGTTCTTTATGGCCCTGTTGAGCACTAAGAAGCATAGAACAAGCTCCCTGGGCAGCCCAATGCTTCTATCCAGCCCAATAAGAGAGGTGCCAAAGCTGGTGGGTGAATGACAAGTCATTCTCTGAATCAGGGAGGGCACAAGACATGTCCTCAGTCCTTTCAGCTAAGAGTCCCTCACCACAGTTGAAGCGGTGCAAACAAGTTAGCTGTCATCTTCTCAGCAAGAAATAGCATGTCCTGAAAGCTCACCAAATTGAATCTTGGACAAGATAGGTGCCTCTTTGGGTTTACTAATGGACTTCACCCACATGCACCAATGGACCAATCAAAGATCAATGAATCCAGACACATCCCTGATGGCCCAAGTCTGCAGGGATGGAGCCAAGTAAAATAAGTGACATGGTCTGAGGTACCATAAAAAAAATCCAAAGAACATGGGCAGAAATCATGTTATCCACTTCCTTTGCAGTCTGCAGCATTCATTGCTACTGTGAATAGGGAATACTGATGAAATTTGAAATCCATGAAAGCCTTTGCTTTCACAACAAGCTCAAGATATCTGACCAATATAGAGGTTTAAAAGAAAAGGCAAAGAAAGTTTCAATCTCATAGGACTCAGTGAAAAATTAGGCCAAATTTGTATCATCACTGGATAAAGATCTTAACAAATAGATCTTAAGATCTCCCAAAAAATCCTTTTCCATTTTAAAAATAACAAATTGGGCAGTATATGGATATATTGAAGCATTTAACTAGTGGGTGCTACTCTAAAAAATGTTGACATATGGCTATCCGGATAACAGCATTACACAAGCCTCCATCCCACCTCAGAACCAGCTGATGTAGGGGGTACATACCCACATGCAATGCTCTCTTCCAGTACATTTCTCCGAACAGTATCACTGAAGCCCCTAGGGAGGGGAAAGCTCTCATCAAGTACTAAATCTGGGCTTTACAAAGTAAAAAACAAAAACAAAAAAATAAAAACAAAAACAAAATTAAAAAAAAACTCTTTCACCCTCCCATCCCTATTCCAAAGTATTTGTGGAAGTATTAAAAGTAACATGTAATTCATTGGAAATTCTCCCCTTAGTTCATTGGCTGCCTCTTGTTCCTTGCATGTGAGCTCAAACAAAACTGTTTTACTTATTGCTTTCAGCTAAAATCTTTGCAAGAATGATCCCAGAAAAGGGGAAGGGGAGTTTTTTTTTCTCCAACCTGCTGTTTTCCTAACTCCATTCAGCAACAATATGCCTTGGTCCCTCCCCTTCTAAACACCTGGGCTTTGTGTTCTCAGCCTCCAAGTTTGCTTTGGGATGATGGTGAGAAGATAGCTACCCTGGACAGGGACAGATGGAGCAGATCCAGGGTTGTCTGGCATAGAAAGGCTAGAGCATCCCATCTCAGCTGACCATCACTATAGCCAAAACATGGGCTTAACAGATAGAGCAACCCTTCAAAATATAAGAAAGCGCCATAGTGCATGAGTAGCTATAATGCTCCCTGAACTTATAACTACTCCTTTAGAGAAAAATCCTTTGTGGTTCTTGTTTTGAAATTTTGGTTGCCTGTTGGTTTCACTAGGATGCTGACCGATCAACAATACTGTTTTTCTCTCATCTGAACTACCCTTAGGGAGACAGTACCTGGCCTGAAAGGAAGAGGAATTTGAAAAGGCAGATGGGTAATAAAATTTCTATTTTTTATGTTCATTTTGCACACTGGAGAGAGATAAACACTGGTAAACTTTGTGAGGAGGGGAAAGAAAGTGATGGATTTGTTTTAAGACTCACCAATCCTCCCTTGTTTGAATAAATCCAATTCCATTTTAGATCAGTCTCTGAGCTGGAAGGGGAAAGTAATTATGAATTAGCATCACAGCAAGAGAAAAATGGGGGGGGGGAAATAGCAAAAATCTTAATGTAGAAAGTAGAAATTGGCAGAGCTCTGTTGGAGGGTTTGGAAGATGGTCTGTCACTAGCAGTATTCCACAATTCGATTCAACTAGCATTTATTAATCACCTACTATGTGCAAGGCACTGTTGATACATGCCGGGATTACAACAATAAAATAAAAAGTGGCCCATTTCCTCAAGGAGCAGGTATTCTGCAAGAAAATCATTGAAGTAGAAACTTTGAGGACACAAAGTCCAATCCCTTCATTTTATAAATGAGGAAAGTGAGGCTCAGAGACATTCCTAAGTCAGGATAATAGATATAAAGCTAGAAGGGACTTGAGAAGCCATCTAGTCTAACTCACTTACTCTACAGATGAGAAACTGAGGCTCAGAGACATTCCTAACTTGTAAGATAATAGATATAGAGCTGGAAGGGACCTGAGAAGTTATTTAGTCTAACCTACTCATTTTATCGAGGAAACTGGAACCCAGGAAGGCTGTGATTTTTCCAAAGTCACAAAAGTAATAAACTTCAGATTCAGAATTTGAATGCAGATCCTCCAATTCCCAAGTCAATGTTCATTGCATTGTACTATACTCTCCCTTCCTATTGGTATACAAATAAAGAAATGCATGATCATTTGAGAAGGGAGAGGAAATTAATGAGGACAGATGGCAAGAAAGGCTTCCTATGGAAGATGGCCTCTGAGATCAGACTTAGATTCTTAGAAGGAAAGGTGAGAAGGGAGGGAATTCTATTTTTTTTTTGCTGAGGCAATTGGGGTTAAGTGACTTTCCCAGGGTCACACAGCTAGGGAATGGTAAGTGTCTGAGACCAAATTTGAACTCAGGTCCTCCTGACTTCAGGGCTGGTACTCTATCCACTGCACCACCTAGCTGCCCCAAGGGAGGGAATTCTAAAGATGGAGAAAAATCTGAGCAAAGACACGGTGACAGGAGATGGCAGAAAGTTAGGGGAACAATGACTTGGACAGTCCATCTGGAATAGCAAAGAGAGTAAATGAAAGTAATGAACAGTGCAAGAAAAGAAGGATGTTTTGTGTGTTATGTTGGTAAAGTTCATTTCTTTTGCGTAGATCACAAAGCTTCTGTAATACTGGGAGAACTGTTGCAATAGAATAAAAAGTACTTTCTCCCTAATAATGGATAGGAAGGAGAAAGTGGATAATTGAAATGCCCTGATAATCCTCAAATCTCATTTTATTTCATCATTCCACCCCCTCTTCCATGAAACATTTTATTGAACTCAATTCGTATCAACCTAACAAATATTTATTAAGTATATACTATATGTCTGGCACTAGAGTGACAAGGATGAAAAGATCTGTCCTGCAGGAGCTTATTGAAATTGCTGGAAGGCCCTGAAGTCAGGAGGACCTGAGTTCAAATCTGGTTTCAGACACTTAACATTCCCTAGCTGTGGGACCCTGGGCAAGTCACTTAACCCCAATTGCCTCAGCAAAAAAGCAAAAAGAAAAAAAAAGAAATTGCTAGAAGACAGAAAGTCTCAGGATCCATGGTCCTTCATTAACCCCGTGACTGACTAGCTTGGATTCTGTTTCCTTACCAGTTGCCTCCCCTGGAGATTCTGTTGGTAGTGCCATAACAGCTGACTGTCAAAAGGCAAAAAGAAAGGGAGAAGTCAATGGCTCAAATAATCTTTCAGTTAGGTGTTCTGTTCCTGACTTACTCAGCATTGTATGAGAACTGCTCTTTTCTAAACACTGATCTGGTTTTTGGTTTTTTGTTGCTGATGTTTTTAAATCAGACCAGTCTATTTATTGTGTTTAAAGTAGAATTGAGTGATTTAAAGGAGCTCTAGGACCACTCCATTTGTATCTCATTTCCTAAGTGTGCTGACTCAAATAGTTAGCTTTCCATTCACAAAAATATGCCAAATAAAATTCATGGGATACAAATTTGAA
Source organism: Myrmecobius fasciatus (assembly GCA_023553655.1). Classification (NCBI taxonomy): domain Eukaryota; kingdom Metazoa; phylum Chordata; class Mammalia; order Dasyuromorphia; family Myrmecobiidae; genus Myrmecobius; species Myrmecobius fasciatus. The sequence goes on from JAJPUD010001963.1 coordinate 217,081, forward strand.
ATTAAAGATTTGATCAAAAGCATTGAGAGAAATCAGTGAACACATCTGTACTTTTTACAGCTTTTGTTTAGGTATAAAAAAGAAACCAACAAATTTAAAATTTCTTACAACTCCCATAACTGAAACCATATCTGACAAGAGCAGAAAATGAATTTGACAACTTCTTTGCACTAGACCTGGGTGCTAGAAAAATTCTGTCTTCAGCTAGGGTTTCCTGGCCTTTTTTTTAATTGAGCTTTTATTATGATCTGTTAATGTAAACACATAATGAATCACAGAAAATCCTCAAAGTTCCCTAACAGAGGGAAGAGGTCAGAAATATGCCCATTTTAAATAGTGCATGCTAATATTTTCATGTTCTACTTTTGGCGTCACTACAAATTAAGCATGTCTAAAAGCATGAGCTATTCAATTTTTACATTTCAATAAGATATTAGCTCTCGAAGATATAGACTGTTTGGCTTCTCCATTTGTGTCTGATATATAGTGCTCACTTAAAAGATGATTGTTGATTGATTTATTGGACATCCCAAGAGAAATCATAAACAAAGGCATAGGTATATGACATATATTATTCTTTTAATCTACCAGAAAAATATAAACCATCAGACCTAAAAATAATCTTGTATTGTTATTTGATCTGTATGGCAAAAAAAATCATTATTATAAATTTTTTTTCAGATTAAGACCATTCTAAATTAATGAGAATCTAAGGATAGGACTAGAGATTTGACCTGTGATTTAATTATTATAGGAAACTGTTGGATAAAGAAATTCTCTCTGCCAAAGAATAATGGCAACTTTCCTGAAACTTTTGATTTTAGAGAGTTGCTTAAAGAACTAACAGGTTAAGTGACTTGCCCTTGGGATACATACCAGCCAGTATGTGTCAGAAGCTATACTTAAAGTACCAGAGTCTGGGACCAGCTTTGTGCCCACTATACAACGCTGCCTCTCTTTCATTTAGATGTCTTTTTTTTCTAAATTAAAAAATTATGGAATATTTCTTTCAGAATCCATTTTAATTACCTAAAAGTTCCCTTAGCAGTCATCACATGTGCTTCCAAGTGTTTCCAAGCCCTTCTGATTGGCCAGATAAGGCTTATCTGTAATTAAGAAATCCATTGGTTTAGGAAACCTCAAGGTGCTGAGATTGTTTCTACTGACTTTAGTACATTGTTTCTGTATAAGCCAAATGGAAACTCTTACAAACATTATTCCCATGCTCTCCTAGAAACGTTTGACACAAGTGACATAATTTAGAACACATTTGGCTACAATCTATGAGTCAGCCCCTTGCCTGTACTCCTTTCAGGGGTACATGTGATCTCCCAAGGTCACGTAACCAATATGGGTCATAAGCAAGATTTTAACCAAGGTTTTTCTGACCCTGCGTCCAACTCTCTTTCTCTAGTCAAATCAAGTTGAGTCAAGCCAACTCAAATCAAAAAGCATTTATTAAGTACCTACTGTGTGCCAGGCATTGGGGATCCAAAGAAAAGCAAAATAAAAGTCTATATTCTTAAGGATTTCACTGCCGGATGAAAAAAACAACAACATAGAAATAACTGTATCAACAAGATATATAAGGCATGCTGCCTCTTATGTTGTTACTATATCAATATTTTATTTCCTTTGAAAATTCATAAGAAAGGTTACTCACATTTTCTTTTCCTATATGAGGCCCTGTATCTATTTATTTAATTGTTTATTTATATGAGGGAATGGTAGGGCTTGGTGTAGATCATTCTCAAACTCCCACAAATTGGCAACTCCTTTGGGACTGCTAGGTTGAAGGCTTGACTGGAGACATTGAAGGTAAAGCAGTTTGTACAGGGTCACACAGCGAGTGTTTGTCAGATATGACTAGGTCTTCCTCACTCCAAAGCTGGCCCTCTGCCCATTTTGTCATGCTGCCTCTCATTTTCTTAAAAAGAAAAAGATATGTTCACTTTTCCTGGTCTGCCTGAGAAACCTAAGGAAAGTAACTGTACTATTGTCCATTTTCTATCTTTGACTCTTTTCCCTTCTTAGTTCTCAAGTTCCAGAAGGTAAAAAGTACTATCCTTATTCTTGCCCTAGTTTAGGGAAGTTTGTGGGGTTTGTCTGATATTGATATATGCTCTGAAATTGGCATATATTCTGCTATCGACTTAAATGATGCAGAAGTCATAAACAGTGTTCTAGATGGATGGAGAGAAGATGGCCTGGAAGACTCTTCCCTCTAAGGAAATCATCCATGAATTCCACTACAGAGAAGTGAGACTTTCTAGAGCTGGTAGCTTATTTATAATCCTTATATTCCCTCTAATGCAGGAATACTGAAAAGGTTTTTTGTATCATGGACCTTTTAGCCATCTGATGAAGCCCATGGACTTCTTCTGAGATCATGTTTATTGCCTAGATTCTCAATTGAATGAAATGCTAAATCAGAGATTAGTGAAAATCAAGATATATTTTTCCATCCAAGTTCACAGACCTCCCTGAAATCAATCCACTCCTTCCTTAGGGATGCATGAGTCTCTGATCTTTGGAAAGGCCAAAGAAAGAGACACAGTACTATTCAGAACTAGGAAATAACACAGTTGGAGGACCACTCACCTCTCTGAACCTTTCCCCGCCAGTCATCTTCATGGGTACCATTTGCACAAGCAAGGACATTGACAGTGAACCGAATTTGATTTTCCCAGGAAGTATAATCTTTGCTGAATCCTTTTCATTTTAATGTACAGGTCAGGCACAAGTCTCCTTATGGTGGGTCCTGGGAGCTGACTGTGCTCATGGCTCCCCTGATAAATAGCAAGGAAAGGCTAAACTGAGGAGGAATCCCAAGCTCCCATCTTCCAAAGCAAACACACTCTTTGGTTGCTGATCATAAATACCTCAACTGTTTTTGATTATGTAAGCAACTCCCTAAGGTTTGCAGAGGACATCCCTGGTCCTTATTCCACTTGGTCACAACTGTCTGCTGATGACATTCAACTTCTAGCTTTCTCACTGTGGAAAATATAAGAGAAAAATCACTGTTTGATTCGTATCTGATGTTATAAATACAGCTTGTAAATTCTATCGACTTTTCGTTTTGTTTGGTCCTTGAGAAGTACAATTTACTTTCTGCAGATGGTATTTTCTGGTGTCCATTCTCTGATGTTTTGGTTATGAAATTGCTGTATTTACTTTTAAAAGTGTTCCTTTTTGTGGTTTTCAATTCCCATTGGTGCACCATACAATGGGGCGTTGTTGTGTGTTGTTATGAAGAAAGAAAAAAAATATATGCAGATATATATTATGGAGTGGAATTTATGTTCCAATGACTGTAGTGTTAATATTATATTGACTTATTGAGAATCTGGGGAAATTCTAAACTTAACAAAATGTGTCTATTTTAATAAATATATAAAGCTTTATTGTGTGCCTTTATATTCAAAATGGGTTTATTAAGAGACTCAGGAAGAGAAGTATCTTGCTATAAATTTTCAGAACAATGTAAAACTTTTACACAGATATTTAAAGCAAAACTCCAACAATAATGGAGGAACTTTCCCAAACAGATTTTGTTAAGCTTAACCAATATCTAAGCTTTGATATTTTTTGATCCTCAAATGAAAATTAAGAAATGAAATCTGCCTTAAATGCTGCAACTTTCCTTTGCAGAAAGACCACTTTAGAAAAGTTGGTTTGGGCACTAATTCCTTTGTTATGGAAAATGGTTTTAGTTTACACAATAAAAACATAATTTTTTTTTAATCCAGCAGACTGACTTTTAAAACGTTACACTGGAGAAAGCCAGTTGCTTGCTCTCCTAGGAAAGAACACTAGCTCTGCAGTCAAAAGATCTTAGATGTGAATCCTTCTAACACTTATTACCTGTGTGACTCTCAGCAAATCAATTAGAGTCAGTTTCCTCATCTGTCAAATGAAGAGGTTGCAAAGATGGTCTTTCAGACCCTTTCTACTTCTTATTTGATCATCCTATGATTTTTGGTGTACTGGAGGGTTTCCTTCCTTTCATGAGGACAGATGTCATTTTTCTTAATTATTTACAGTTCTCCACTAAAAAGTCTTCCTCCAAGGCCTAGCCCAGCTAATTTTGGAGAGATTCATCCCCAGGTTGGCAAAAAGGAGAAATGTTTAGACCAGAGAAACTCTTTAAGTTCTCCCACTGAGTGACAGTGGAGTCTACTTTGCTTGAGTAGAAATGTCCAAAGCAGTGAATATATATATATATGTATATATATATATGTGTGTGTGTGTACATATATATATATACATATATATATATATACACACTCTAGGTTTTCATGGGATAAAAGATTCTGAGTTGAATGGGACTTTAGAGTCCATCTGGTCAACTCCATCCTATAGATGAAGAAATCAAGGCAGATTCAGAAAAGTAAATTGTCTTGCTTCAGGTCACACAACAAGTAGCCAAGCCAGAATTCAAACCCAGTTCAATAAAGTATTAAAATCAGAGCAAAAGAGCACATAACTCTTCCAGTTCCTTCTCACCATTCTATTTTAATAAGGACCCAAAAGATTTCATATCATGTTAGAAAGAGGAAGCTCATTAATCACACTTTCCACCTATCATCAGTCAGTCTGTAAGTAAATATTTATTAAGTATTTCCTATGAGCCAAGTTCTGGGCTAAATGCTGGGGATAAAAGAAAGGCAAAAATCTCCCTGACCTCAAGAAGCTCACATTTTCACAGATACGACAACAGACAGATAACTGTGTTTAAACAAGTTATTTACAGAATTAATTGGAGATAATCATAGGAGGAAGATAATTAGTATTAAAGGGATTAATATTCATGTTGGGGATTGATCATATTCTTCAGTATCAAAATGCATTTTCTCTGGAAATGCAACTGAAAGTGACAAAAAATGAAGATGAGGATTTTAAATGGAAGCAGCTTAGTCAATCTCATATGGCCTCTGATAGATCACTTTAAAATCCTCTTCCCTCTCTAACTCAATGATCTTCTGTGATTCCAGTACCATTATCAGATCCAAATCACTTTCTTCATCTATTTATCACGAGATCCTAAGAGTTAAATCTGGAGTAAGATCCTAGATTTCACTTAAGCTCAACTCTTACACAGATGTACACAGAAGCCTAGAGAAGTTCATTGACTTTTGAGGTCGCACATGTCATTGTAGCAGGGATTTTTTTTAGGGCCACCTGCCCCCGTTCCCAGGTCTAAGAACCAGAGCTAACAAACCAATACCAAGACTAGTAATGGCATTTCTTTTACTCTCAAGGTCACTAAAGACCAAACAGACTAATGAAAAACATGCTGTTTAGGTAGTTTAAGGTAGCAAGGTAGTGCTTCAGAGACCATTGTAAGGATTATATACATCACTGGAGATTCAGGAAAACAATATACTTTCACTCCACATATTCAGTTGCCCTCATTTATGTAATCCACTTCCAACTGCAAGTGGGTATTTTTGGTTCCAGAGGCTCCCACCCCACACACACACACTCCTTCCTCTGTTCCAAGACAAGTTCTTCCTGGCCTCCCATTGACTTAATCTCAATCTAGATCTGAAGGTTCAAAAAGACCCTGGGAGCTGGGAGTTCCAGAAAGATAGCATGCCCAAATTTCATATAATCATGTGGAAGCTTAGTGTCCATGATGCATCAGGAAAAAGATATTTGGGACTCTCCAAGTTCTTCTCTGGGAAAAGGGAGTCATTGATATAAATTAGCCCAACCAGATAAGTACTGTGTCAGTAACTCCTCTGGGAATGAGGGATGAAAATGACTGAAGGTTCTAATTGACATCACATATGATGACAGAAAGATACTTTAGAAATGAAATCCAAAAAGGAAACAAAGCGCGTCAATAGGACTGCCCAAAGTCCCGCACAGCGGCGGGAAAGCTTTCAACAGGCAGTAGCTGATTTCCTTCCTCATAGAGATGTTCTTCCGAGGGAAGGGAGGAAGGCAATTGCTTGGCAGGGGGATTTTCCTGAGTCCACGAAGCCCATTTCCAACACAATTCATGATAACACCAATGCAGTCCTGGTGTCTTCTGCATCCTGGCTCCTCTTTACCGATGTGTAACCAGGAGAAGTTGGGGGAGGGAGATGGGAGCAAATATTAGGATGCTGGGATCCAGAAAATAGCAATGAGCATTGAAGCAGTCTAGTTCAATTCCTTCTCTTTACAAATGAATAAACTGGGGGCAGCTAGGTGATACAGTGGATAGAGCACCAGCTCTGAAGTCAGGAGAACCTGTGTCTCAAACACTTAACGTGTCCTAGCTGTGTGACCCTGAGCAAGTCACTTAACCCCAATTGCCTCAAAAAAAAAAAAAATGAATAAACTAAGGCTAAGCTGATTTATTCCAGGTAAGTAAAGAGCTAAGTCTTCTGAGTCCAAACCCAAAGCTCTCTTCACTGCACCCTGCTCTTATGATTAAGGAAGAGAATAGGAACTAATGGCTAGTTAGACTGACAGGTATCATATCTACAAGCAAAGCAACAAATTTAAAGAAGGCAATCTGAGGGAAAATAAAAGGAAGACTATTCTCACCATGGGTAGTAAATGGAAAGAACTCATTATCTAGAGAGAGCTAAGTAGCACAATGGATAGAACCTAAACCAAGGGAGTTCAAATCTGGCCTCAGACAATTACTGTCTAGGTGACCCTTAGCAAGTCACTTAACCTCTATACCTCAGTTTCCTTTTTTGTAAAAGGACCATAAGAATGCAACCATCTCCCAAAGCCATTGTGAGATTCAAATGAGACAACATGTACACAGCAATTTGCAAACCTTAAAGTGCTATATAAATTTTGTTATTACCTCCAAGATTAGGTTGAAAATGTAACTACGTTCATAAATATGATTATCCATATTCTCAGGGATTTCACCATAATGAGTTGTTAAAGTTACAACCCAGATAATCATTGGGCTTTCTTGACCTCATTTCTTTATCTGCCAAAATGATGGAACTCCTAAGGCAAGGAGCTCTGAATCCACGATCCTATGAAAACCACAACTGCAAGAACTTTTGCAAACTGTCTAATCCAGAATCAGAAGAATGAAGCCATGGGCCCCAGCTTCAGGTCCACAGCTAGCTAGTGAAGAAACAGGGACCAGAAGCCAAATCTATCCAGTGCTCCTCATACTATGCTTTCTCTTGTCATTTCATGTTCCATTTCAGGGTCAGGTCACACAACTATCCAATGGAGGACCTAAGATGAAAGGATTTAGAATCCATTGGTATCTTAGAAAAGACTTAGTCCAAATTTCTCATTAGACAGATGAGGATATTGAATCTCAAAGAGTTTAAATGGTTTGTCCAGCATAAATCAGTATGTAAGACAGCCAGGATTTTGACTCAGGTTTCCTGACTATGAATCCAGTGTCCTTTCTACAACATTGAAGAAAGGGAAATGTTCCTCCCCACCAAGCCCTCTCTGACTATAGATCTACAAGCCAAGCCCAGATGAACAACTTTGGGGGTATTATAGAGCAGGATTCCTGTTCATACATGCATTGAACTAAAGGGCCTCTGCAGTTCCTTCCTATTTAGAGAATCTCTTCTTCACAAGCTGATTGGCCCAGTTTTGGACATTACTTTGCTAGCTTAGACTTGGTCTATGCTAATTATGACATTTCCAGCTGATTTATCTGTATTTCCATAGTGCCCCATTATAACAAAAGCTGAGAACTGGCATTTAAAGAGTCTGTTTTCAAGGAGTGTAGACATATAAGAGATTGGAGCCTTCAGTCCAATTTCAGCCCAAAGTCATAATACTCTGAAGCTTTATGAGTTTATCAGGGAGTGCGAGCAGAAATCAGACAAGACTTTTCCTCCCAGTTTCCACATTTGTTTGAGGGTCAAACTCAATGACACCCCCATTCATGAAATCATGATCTATAATCCAAGGAAATTGGCTAGGTTTCAATTCATTGACTCAGTAACACTTATTAAGTAAAGCAAGATAACAGTGGGGTATTAGTTGGTTGGATAGTTGATTGGTTATACATCTCTCATTTACAAAGATGTCTTGACTTGAACGTGAATTGGATTTAAGTGAGGCAGGACTGTGCAAAGTCATCAGTGTCATTCTCTCCTCAGAGTTATTAGAATCCAGTAGCAGGACAAAAGTCAAGATGAATGGTGATGGTTCAGGATTCAGCAAAGTATAGTGAACAGAGCTGGCTCCAGGTCTTCCTGACCCATATTCACATCCCATCTCTGAAACATAGTGATTTCCTTCCTGACTTTGGGCAAGTCACTACCTCTCAGTGACCCAAAGCCATTCCTAAAGATCATCAATTGTAGAACTACATTGGAAGAGGGAGTTTTCTCATAAGAAAGCTCCCCAAACTGATGGACCAGACTCAGATTGGGAAGATATGCTGCTGTTAGACACTGGGGGAGATATAAAAATCAGCAACCTATAGTAACTGTCCTCAGGGAGATTATAATATAACGTACTATAATATGAAATAATATAATATAATAGAGGGAAAGACGCCACCTACAAAAATAATATAAAGTTGAATTCAATAAGGACATATTCAGGGACAATGCAATCTCAGAGCTGGAAAGACTTCTGGGGCCATATTGGCCAATCCCAAAATGGAAAAAGAACCTTTTCCATAGGATCGCTATATATGGTAAGCCAATCTTTGCTTAAAGAATTCAAGAGATCCTGATTACAAGGATGAGAAGGAAAATCCTGAAAAGCTTTAGAATACCAATGAATATAATAACCAATCAAGATTTCAGAGGATTGCTAGTAAAGCACAAGTTCCTCTTCTCTACAGAGAGAAAGGGTAGACTATGGGTAGAGAATGAAGCAGAAAATGTCAGACCTGATTAATATATTGCTTTGTTTCCCCTGAATGTCACTTGTCATGAAAAAAAGGTCCTATTGGTGATAGACCATTTCAATGGAAAGTCACAATGACACAAAAACAAAAGTACTATCAAAAAAATTGCTAAAAAGCAAAAACTGTTAAAAAAAAAAAAAAGAAAGAAAAGAAAAAAAAAGAGATCTTGAATGAAGGAAACCTAGATCCCTCCTAAAGCAATCCATTCTACTTTTAGACTGTTAGCACATTTTTCCTGACTACAAACCTAAATTCACTTCTTTGCAATTTCCACCCATCACGTCAAGATCTGCCCTCTGGGTGCAAGCAGAATGAATCTACTCCCTCTTCAATATGACAGCCCTCTAAACAATTGAAAATAGCTCTCAAAGGAGCTTCCTCTATTTTTTTTTCTTCTGCAGGCTAAACATCCCCAGTTCTTTCATATTCTGGCTATTTCACTCTGTTTCACCCTATTTCATCCTAATAAGATGTAAGCTCCTTGAGAACAGAAGATATTGTCATTTTTGTCTCCATATGCCAATTGGCACATAGTAGGTGTATAATAAATACTTGATAATTGTTTTCCAATGGGAAAGATATCAGCAAAGCTAGAACAGGTCCTGTTGAGTCCATCTGCATTATTAACTTTAAGACAATCATCAAGAGCTATTTACTTGCCAGGTATTTTCACCTTAACTGTGAATTTATCAGGTCCTTGCCCTGCACCATGGTAGAAACCTGGCTCACAATCGCCTTTGCCAGCACCCATGAAAATGCCCCCTTGTCTGAAACTTTACAAATGTAAGATGAGGCTGTAAGGCTGTTTGGGGTAAATTTTTTTTTTTTTTTTTTTTTTTTTGCTTTTTGCTGAGGCAATTGGGATTAAGTGAATTGCCCAGGGTCACACAACTAGGGAATGTTAAGTGTCTGAGACTAGATTTGAACTCACATCCTCCTGACTTCAGGGCTGGTGCTCTATCCACTGCCACACCTCGCTGCCCCAATTTTCCTTTATTTTTAATATGGTCATAAAGCATAACTAAGATCCCCACGTACCACACACCCATCACACCCAGATTAATTTGTCTTCACTCAGAGGGATTCAGTAGATTTTCTTCCTGCAACATTCTATGGGGCAATGCATCTCAGCAAATTGTGTTGTCAAAGATTGGTGGGAGGATTGAGGACTGAGATAAGTAACTCTGCAAGTTGCCCTTTTAGGAAAAGAGAGACCCTTGAGCCAGAAAATCTTTTCACGAACTGAGTTCATAAATTCTTTCACACTAAGGCAAAAATAACTGATAAGAGGCATAATCCCTCCATATTACCAATAATTACCTCTTCCACTATTGTGGCCTAAGCACTACTTTATGCAACACTGAGAAATAAGTAAAGTGTGTGTGTTTCAATATTTTATAATCCTGTTCTCAAAATCTTCTTAGAAGTAATCCTCTGCCCTGTCCTCAAACACAAAATACCCCAACACACACACACACACACACACACACACACACACACACACACACACTTTCTCATCCTTCCTTGTTTTGTTTAGTTTTGGGTTTTGGGTTTTTTTTTTTTTTTTTTGCTGAAGCAATTGGGGTTAAGTGACTTGCCCACGGTCACACAGCTAGGAAATGTTAAGTCTCTGAGATCAGATTTGAACTCAGGTCCTCCTGACTTATCCTTCCTCATTTTCAAAACCAACACTCAGAAAAGGACCTGATAAATTCACAGTAAGGTGAAAATACCTGGAAAGTCTTAATATGCTGCTACTTTCTCAGATCCTTTTTTGAGAAATATTTACATCCTCAGGAAGCAAAGCTTTAACCAATAGGAAAATATCTAGAATAGTATTAGTGAGCTGAGTTCAGGATATGGGGGCAATATGAGAAAGAGCCTCCCCAACACTAATAAAATCACATCCATAAGCAAGTAGATATTTTGCCAATGTGAGTGGCCTGTTCTGCCATGAACATGAACCTAAAGAAGCCAGAGTTTATGGGACAAAAATCTTTCTTTAAAATAAAAATTCAAAGGTGCTATCCATTTGCTTAACAAAAAAAATCCAATACTAACTAGTATTGTCTGGATAAGGTACAGATAAAATTCAGTCCCTGTACCAACAAACTTAAAATCTGATAGAAATGGTCTCACATTACTACCAGAAAAATAACTTGGTTTTGGGGGTGAATAATTTTTCTCTTTATTTTCTTGGGGCATCATGATTTAAGAAAGGTCCTTAAAGCCATCTGACTTGGGAACTTATCTCTGCTTCTTTTTCTCTCTACTAATAACTCCTCTCTTCCTGATGATTTCCTTCATTCTACCTGTCCATCTCCTTTCATCATTCAACCTTCAGAAGTTGAGGAGTGGAGAAGCAGCATGCTACAGTAGGAAGAACATTGAACTTGAAATCATGGACCTGAGTTCAAATCCCACCATGTACCTAGGTGACCTTAAACTTTCTGGGCTTTTCTTTCCTCATCAATAAAATGAGGGGACTGGATTTAAAAGACTTTAAGGTCTCTTCCAGCTCTAAATCTATGGTGTCTAGGGGAAAAAAACTATTTTGAAGAGTTTTAAAACATTCTGAAGATTTTACATTTCTACCTTTTTATTTTATTTTAAATAAGACTGGGCAATCAGGAATTTGGCCCAAGGCACACAATTTAGAGGCTGTAGCTCTTGCAGTCAGTATAGAAGCAGCAGGGTTTAGTACTTTGCTCACAAGAATCATTGGTTTAAAATTGGAAAGTTCCCAGGGATACGTCTAAAACAGTTTCTCTCCTAATTAATTCTTACTTACTCTCCATATGCAGCCTGCTCAATAGGGACCTTGATTGAGGACGCATCTCTTGCTCTCTGATTAGGTATTATACCACCCCTCACTCCACCATCCACTTGCTATAGTGATATTTGTGATACTTGACCTAGACATAAAAAAATAATCCTACTTATGGTTCTACCCAGAGTATGGAAAGGAGACTGGTCCTTCCCTCCACAAGCCTCCCCTCCCCCAATGCTTGGTACACAAAGCTCACTCTCTGACATTCTGTATGATATTGAAAAACATAGATTCTTCAAGAGATGCTATTCAGGCCATCGACAGCATGGGAGAAGCATACAATCCACAATCCCCATTCAGTCTCTATAGAGCTGCACATCTGGGTGTTCCATAGTCCTTTGTGGGGGCCCCATCTCAAGAATCAATGGCAGCACTGATTCTGCCTCTCCTGACGGCCGTGAAGCAGCCCTGCTGTACTACCCAGCATGTGAGGTAATGGGCACGAATGTCCTGCCAAACATTTAAGGAGTTACAGTCCACATTGTGTACATTGTATAGAAAAACAATATGCGACCCAGATTAAAAAAAAAAAAATACAGCGTGAGATAAAACCAAACTCTGTTCTTTTCTGTTGCCTTCCTCCCACCCACTAATTCAGCACAAATGTAGAGATTGTGCCCTTCAAGTACACAAACTTCTTTCTCTAATAATAGCATACCTCCAGTAAAAGATTAATTTGAGACGTTTTGTTTAATCAGTCTCCCCTACATTTTCCAGAAAACCATGAGCAACATTGGACCATTTCCAAACCAACGATTCCCAGTCCACAATCTGCTCGTAGGAAGCCAAAGAAAAAACTTGATGTACCTCTCAAGGCCATCCTGCCTTCCCAGTATTACCACGATGAAGAGGGCAATTCTGGGAAGAAGCAATGGTTCATAGGCATAGAATGAGCCTAAGCATTGGAAGAGAATTTAAGGGCTCATCATTTTACAAACAAGGAAACTGAGGGCGAGTCGGAGACTTTGACTTGTACTAAGTCATTTGTCAAGTTAATAGAACTACAAGGGCTTGTCCCCAATTCTTCAGGCTATCCCATTGGGTCTTCTTTCTCCTGCATTATTCTGCTCTTATTCTCTTTGATAGTATATTCTATAACTCCAGCATTCAGACACACAAACTTTGATTTCCCCCATTTCATGGATGAAAGTGTATCTAGATTTGGACTGTCCACATTAAAGCACTTGGGGCCAGGTATTTATTTTTGTGCTCATCAGTATTGCTAATTTCTATCCCAGACCCAGATAGCATGCAATAGTTATACATATATATCCTTACATATATGTACAGTGTATACATTCATATAGAGGTATAGAGATAGGTTGGTGATATAGATACAGATATAGAGAAAGATTTAACTAATACAAATCAGTGGTTTTCAAACTTTTATTCTTAGTATATGCCATTAAAAATTATTGCAGATCTGTCCAAAGAATTTTTGTTTATGTTGATTATATTTATAGATATTTGCCATATTAGAAATAACTGGTTTTGAATTTGTAGACCCTCTGAAAGGGTTTCAGAGACCCCCAGAACTCTCTAAACCACACTTTGAGGACCACTGATAAAGATAATATAAAATTGTGACTGCTAGGTAGAGGAAAGAAGGGACATCAACTGGATAGAGTCACTGAGGATGAATTGAAACCCAATCTGTTAGTAGGATATGGAAAGTGGCCATTTCAGGGACAGCCTAGAGATTATTTTGAAACTTAGTGACCCTTGCTACTAAGCTTACCAATAGTTCCCTGAGAGGAGGAGCCTCTACCCTCTATTTTATCTTTGGGACATCAACCCTTCTCATAGTGCCTCAATAACACAATAATAATTAGCAAAAGTGAAATTGGTCAGTAGGAATAAAGGTCTCTGAAACTTGGGTATTATGTAATCTTTAGTGGGGTCCCCATCTCATGAATTAATCCCCACTTGTTCTCTTAACTTAACTTAAGTCTTCTTCCTCTATTCAATAAATTCCAGTAGTTCCTGAGTGTCTTAAAAATCAAAGAAAATTCTATTTGTCATTTAAAGTCCCCTTTCCACTTCTCCATTTTTCTCATATTCTCCTCTGACTCCTTGCTGTTATTCTTCAAACACAACCTTCTCATCATTTGATTCTAAGCATTTTCAAGGGCCATCTTCCACACCAGTAATTGTCTCCTTCGTCCTCTCCACATCGTGGTTCCCTTCAAGTCTTGGTTAAAATCCTTCCTTTTTTGTGAAACCTCTTCCCATCCTCCTTCATGCTAATACCTCCTGCCTTCCCTGCAAGATTAGCCCAATTTAGCCAGCATATACCTTCTGTGTACATAGTTGTTTGTATGTTATCTCTCATCACTCAGCTGAGCTTCTTGAGAACAAGAACTATTTTTTGTCTTTCTTTGTACATCCAGCACTTGGCACAGTAACTAGCCCACAGTATACCCTTAAAATGGGCTTAATGAGATGACTTGACTTGATTCTGTTCAATTGCCCACTTCCAGCATAAATTTTCATCTATTTTACATTTCCTTTTTCATCGATGGGAGGATGATTGGGGAGAAAAATTAATTCTTGATCATTGAAAAAATTTATGAAATAACAAAATTAACTACCTTATTGTTAACTAAACAATCCTTCATAGAGGGGTTTTTTGGAGGAGTAGGGAAAAGCTAAGTTCAGACATTTCCAGAAATAATTATATATCCAGAAATAATTGTAGCTAAACATATATACTGGCCAACATGAAAGTTATCTAGTCTGTACAGATGATTTTGTGAATGTTTTACTGGAAGTAAATTAAGCATCATTGATGAGAGGCCAGAGTCACTGGAATATTCAACTGGAGGCCACCATGTTCATGATGGACACAAACTTTCAAACCTGCCCCGTGGCAAATAAAATGTTTATGCATTCCCTGATGATTAGAACAGATGTTCCCAAACAGGAAATGTTTGGCAGCTGTTGGATCACCAAAGTGTTTGAATTTCACATTTGATTTGAAGGGGAAAAGAAAGCAAACAAAGCTGGGGTAGCCTATGTTTTCTCAGAGCAGACCCGTATGTACAGAGACAACACAGAAAAAAAATTAAAACTTAAAAACTAAATATTTACATTACCCAACATTTACTGCTGCCCATAGGCTAGAAATCAATCCCTATTTAGAAGCTATGACTCCTTTAAATGCCCAAGGATAGCTTTAGATTGGGTTTCAACTCTGGTCTATCTATCTCTTTAACCATCCTTTGAACAGGAGGAACTTTTGATGAATAATTCTATTCATAGCCCAGTTTCCACACTACACAACCAAGCATTACAACCTGGTGGGCAGATATCACCAAGCCCAGGAAACAGGGCTGAAAGTGGCCAGTAGGAATAAGGGTACCTGAAAACAACTTGGATATTACATAGTCTTTAGTGGGACCCCATCTCATGAATCAATTCCTATTTATTCTCTTAACGTTGAGTCTTTTTCCTCTATTCAATATATTTCAATGGTCATGATTCTAGGGTGAACCATAAGGAGACAGTGGGTTCTACCTTGATGGAGATTTTCAATGAAAGGCTGAATGGCCACTTGTGGTGATTGTTCAAGTATAAATTGGACTTGGTGATCTACAAGATCCCTTCCAACTCACTAACTATTGATATGGTGGGTGGAAGAGGAGGATTTTTTATCTAATTCCTCTTAAATTGTTCAAAATCCAGCTCCTTACCCTGTGTGACTTGGGCAAGGTACTTAACCCTGCCAATCTCACTTTCCTTATATATAAAATTAGGGAATTGGATAGGATGTTCTGAGATTTTTTTCCAGCTCTTGTGTTATAATCATAGAGAACCAAGCAGAATCAGATCTTCCTAAAACACAAAGGGATATCCCTTTGACCTCTAGTTAATATAGATGAATTTGAAGTTTTTAAAAAAAAATAAGTTATAGCTCTGCAATACAGAAGATCAGAGGCCAGTTTTGCAGACAATCTGTTATTTATTTTTACAGTACTTTACTTAAGATACAAAATGCATCAGTACTTGGAGAGATAGGTGTCTGTCTCTCTCTCTAGCTGGCACACCAGCATGGGAGGAGATCTATAGACACCCCAGTACAGCACATGTTCAATAATGCCACGTCAAGCTGGTTGTCAGAATGGACATGAGGGCAGGAAAGGGGAAAAGTGGTGGTGGTTTTTAAATGGTTAAATGGAAACATGAAATGATGAGTTTGAATACTACTCTGTACCCAGAAGGAAAAAAAATCAGAAGCTGCTTTATGGAATATCATGTCAAGGTAGCCATGGTTAATGACTATGCAGTTAAAGCCTAATTTGTTCATTTCCTTCATACTAATGAATCAAGAATTTCAGGAAAATCATGATTGCAAAAAGGAGCCATGAAAAATAAAAGGCTATGTACAGATAAATGTGAAACCCAAAAAAAAAATTTTAAAAAGGAAAAAAAATCACTTCTAACCCTACCCCACACTCTGAAGTTACAAAAACTCAACTTTCCCAGGGACAGAAAGTTCCAATAGTTCCTCCTTCCCTTCCCCAATCCCATCTGCCCTCTTTCTCATATATCTCTGTGACCTTATAACTTAAAGGGAGCAATGGACCGGGGAGGCATCTCTAGGAGGTTCCCACTGTCATCTGAAACAGCTTGAAAGTGTCTTTTTTTTCCCTCCCCGCTCAGAAATGTTGGATAAGATAGAAGGAAAAAAAACAATAAAAAAATACCTACAAAAGCGAAATAAGATACTCAAAGCAAAAAAGATTTAAAAAATTAAAAATAAACAGAGGCGTAGCCCAAGGCTCTTTAATAAGAATTTTTGGAAGTGCTTGGATTGGGCAGAACCATGGGCAACATGTAGGGGTACAACTGAGGGAGAGATTTCTCTTAAGGCAGCAGGTGGGCAATTCAGGCTACAGAACATTGGGCAGGAGGCTTTTCTAGACCTTCGGCGTCAGAGCTTGGCAGGGGAGTTCTTGCACAACCCGCTGTCACAAGCAAACCCTAAGCACGTAGGTCCATCAGCTGCTGACGCACCTCAGTGGACAGCCTGGGGAAGTCCAGTTGCTCCCTTATACGTGGGCACTCTTGGCGTGAGTGGGGGAGCTGGAGCCTGAAGAGTAGTAGAAGCGGTTCTCGCCAAAGGACTGAGCATCTCCTGAGCAACACATGATGACACAGCCACCAAAGAGGCAGAGGGTGGCTCCGATCCAGCCCGTGTAGAGGGAATAGCCAAAGCTCATGATCATGGTCTCTCGGTGGGCACACACAGGGAACCAGATGGTGGCCACCAAGGCACACAGAGCTGAGGAAACACAAAGAAAGCAATGACCATGGAGTGTTCATCAAGGATCATGGCACCCAACATCTACCAAGGAAAGCTCAACTATTTTCTGGGCAAATCATTGGGGTGGGGGGAGATAGAAAGGAGAGACAGCCAGCAGACAGACAAAGACAGACAGACACACAGACAGAGAAAGGAGAAGAGAGGAGAGGTGAGAAGAGGAGAAAGAAAAGGAAGGAAGGAAAGAAGGAAGGAAGGAAGGAAGGAAGGAAGGAAGGAAGGAAGGAAGGAA
>JAJPUD010001963.1:234332-246999 GCA_023553655.1 Myrmecobius fasciatus
AAGGAAGGAAGGAAGGAAGGAAGGAAGGAAGGAAGGAAGGAAGGAAGAAGGAAGGAAAAGAGGAAGGAAAGGAGGGAGGAAGGAAAGAAAGAGATAGAAGGAAAGGAGGAAGGAAGTAAAGAAAGAGAGAAGGAGGGGAAAAGGGAGGTAGAAAGGAAAAGAAGGAAGGAGAGAAGGAGGGAAGAGACAAAGAAACTGGTTTTAGCTATTGAAATAGGGAAGGCCAAAGTTCCACTTGGCCCACTTCTCCACTCACTTTACTCATATGTTGTAAATCACATTACATAAAAACTGTCCAGATATGATGTTATTGTGATGATGGTAGTTGGTAGTATAATTTTGTTATAAGGAGTATTGTTTTAAATAAATAAGCTGCTACCAACTGGGACTTTGAAATCCTTCTCTATTCACCATTTATGCTATTCCCAAATATATCCCAAAAACATGAATAGTCACAAGATACAATTATAGAACATTAAAGCTGTACAAGACCTTAGAAGTCTAAGCTTCTTGTTTTGCAAGTGAAGAAACTGAGATCCAAAGAGCTGATTTATTCAGGTTCACATAATTAGAAAGTAGAGGTGAGATTAGAGCAGCTAGGTGGTTTAGTGGTTAAATCATTGGGCTTAGAATCAGGGAACACCTCTTCATGAGTTCAAATCCAGCTTCAGACACTTATAAGCTATATAACCATGACCAAGTCACTTCACCCTGTTTATCTCAATGTCCTCATCTGTAAAAGTGAGAAGGAAATGGCAAACCACTCCAATATCTTTGCCAAGAAAACCCCAAATAGGATTATGAAGAGTCAGACATAACTGAACAAGAGAAAATATGAGTAGAACCCAGAGCTTCAGATCCTAAGGCCAGTGTACTTTCTGCTTTCTGCCACACCATCCTTTGAAGCAAAGGGAGTTGATCAAAAATGATGTTTTGTTATAATGAGTTTAATCTGGAAGTCACGGGAATTTTGCAATGTGTAACCCATGTTTGAATTTTATTTAGATTGCATAAAGAAAAGGATTATAAATAGCTTTCAAAGCTGCATGCAACTGAATATTTAGCCTTATTTCTACTCCTTTGTAAGAGCTTGCAATTCCCTAACTTCCTTCTTGATCTCCTCCAGGATGAAGGACTATTTTGAGATAGAATGACAGGATCATCGCTCCTGTAAGTATCTTGTGGTCCTCTTCCTTATACACAATATCCCTAATGGGAAATTGATAGAATACTGCCAAAATGGCACGAGATAAAAGACACAGGCTTCTGTTTCAAATGAGAAAAATATGAATTCAATCAAGAAATACTGATGAAGCAGACACATGTTCCAGGCACTCTATATACAAATACAAAAATAATAATAATAATAATCCCTGCTCTCAAGGAGCTTCTATTTTACCAAGAGATACAACAAACACAAATAAATAAAAGTAATTTCCATAGAAAGAAAGCTCCAATAGCTGGAATTAGGGAGATGAATTAAGAGTTGGAGGCAGTATGTGAGCTGTGCTTTAAAGAACGGCAAGTATTTTAAGGGGGCAAGGTAGGGGATGTCATACTCTTTGAAAATGGTAAATTGATGAATAAAAGTCGGGTGGAGATATCACCTCCATCTCCCATCTCCCATCTCCAGCACACATGATTATATCTTTCGATTTGATATATTTTATCTTACAGTATGAGTTCCTTAAAAGTGGGAATTGTATCTTTCCTTATTTCTCCAGTATTTAATACAGTTCTTGGCACTTAGTAGGTGTTTAATAAATGCTGGTTAACTAAGTTCTTTGTGAATAGGGATTGTTTCACTTATTGTATTTGTGTAACCAGAGCCTGACACATGTGATTGTTTAATAAGTATTTGTTGGTTGATTTCTACTTACTGAGTTACTGTGGTTGTACACTTGTACACCAAATTGTTGTACACTTCCAATCTCTGTCTACACTGGAGAAATAGTAACTTTCCTTTATCAATGGCACTTAAATTAAGTAGAACATTCTTTCCATGTCTCTTCTAAATTTGAGGAAAGACAACATTTTTCCACCTAGGGAAAACCTTTCAATCCATTTTATTACGTATTGATAATAAGTATCGTGTTCTATTATGGCATGTCCATAACATGTTGGATGTTTGATACAAAAATAGCAAGACGGGCTTCTAACGATGAGCATCTAAACTAAGAGATCCCATATAACTGTTAAAAGAAAGGAGATTCGGTTGGGTAAGGATTCCCTAGCTCATCTCTCCATGCAACCTAAATTTTCTCTAAGATTGTCAATCAATAGAACGTATGTTCCTTGAGGGCAGGGATAGTTTCCATTTTTGCTTTTGTACCTCCATTGTCTGATTTTATACTTCCTTATGGCCTAGAGGTAATCCTGAATTTTAGAATATTGAACTCATGATGACAGGTCTTCCAAGTTAGAAAGACTTGGAGTATAAAATTCATTTATAGATTTTTAGATCCTTTGTGGGAACCAGCCCAGATAATATCCATGGAGTTGGCCAGAAGTACTCCTAATTATTCATCTACTGGGTTATTGGGGGAGTGAGACCTGCATTAGTAGAAGGCCTCCCTATACTAACCAACCTTAAAGAATCCCTGG
Source organism: Myrmecobius fasciatus (assembly GCA_023553655.1). Taxonomy (NCBI): domain Eukaryota; kingdom Metazoa; phylum Chordata; class Mammalia; order Dasyuromorphia; family Myrmecobiidae; genus Myrmecobius; species Myrmecobius fasciatus. Next base: position 236,937 of record JAJPUD010001963.1, read on the forward strand.
CAGAGTGTCTTGCAAATAGTAGGTGCTTAATAAACATTGATTGGCTTAAACCATTTACATCATTTGGGTCTGTATGCAGAAGTTAGATCTACAGCTGGAATGGACCTCAGAAGCCCTCATCCAATCCCTTCATTTCACAGATCAGGAAACTGAGGCCCAGTGAGGAAAGGCCTTGTCTGTGGTCCTAAAGATCAGAGCAAAATTTGAACCCAGATTTCTCCCTATTGTACCACAATGACAACCATCTGGTATGATCTTTCACCTCTACGGGCCTCAGTTTCCACACATAATAAAAGAGTTGAACAAGATTAGCTTTCAGTTCTAAATCATTGATCCTATGATCCCTTTTCCACCCTGCTCTCTTTGAAAGATGGCTTCCAAAAATAGCAAGTCCTGTTTCTAACCATGTCATTTTAGTATAGCAACAAGAACATTAGCCCTGGAGTCACAGGACCTGAGTTCCGATTCTGCTTCTGTTGCTGTGATCTCTAATCATCTAGACACTTAATTTCTGGAGCCCCTATTTCCTCAACTGTAAAAAAAAAAAAAAGGTTGAGTGGACTAGGTGATCTCTCAGATAACCAAAGTTCTAAATCAATGACCAATGACACCTGATGATTAGCAGACATCCTATTCTTTGAATCTCCTAATCCACATATTCTTAATGCAAGATGGCACTCAAGTGCCAGAAAGGTTTGATTTCCTAGCAGAGACACTAGCCTTGGGTGGGATTCCTGTGGCTTTCATAAAACCACCACATCAAAACCCATGGAAAATGACAGTCTGATTTCCATACCACAAGAAGAGAATGAGAGGGTCATTTGAGCTGCTGACCTTCAGTTGCTCTTAGGATGAAGAATGTTTGGGGAAGAGACTAAAAACAAAGAGAAATTTACTCAGTTACAGAAATGATTTTGGAGGAGGGAGAAATATGTTTTGACCAATAAAAATGAAACATACGCCAAGCCACTATTGACCAGAAGCCATTAGTAACAGCAGCTTCCATTTCAAGCATTCTTCTTCTCAACAACCTTGGAAAGTAAGCTACACAAGTGTAACTATCACTCTTTTACAGCCAAGGAAACTGAGGTTTAGAGAGGTTAAGTAATTTATCCAGAGATATACAGTCAACACTTAGCTCCTCAGCCTCCAAATCCAAGACTCTCCCCACCGTGCTGCCTCTATCACTAACAAAATTGCCTACAAGGGGATTCATGGATGGCTTAAAGACTAGGAGGAAGATCCCAAGCACGTTACATGGATCATCTGTTGAAAATTTATAGATGATATGAACATAAACCACAGAATAAGGAGGTATAGATGGCTTGGGACCTGCACCAAAGGACACATATCATGGAGATCCCATTGAGCTTTTAGACAGCCTCATAGACAAGGGGAAAAGGTTTGATTGATTTTCCAAGAAATTTCTCTAGAGATACAAGTGAAAACCTGTCTGATGTTTTGAAAGGTTCTCTCTGGTATTAAGAAAAACCTAAAGAAGGAAGATTTCTTTTCTAACATAAATAATCTAAGCCATCTGCTAGATATGGGAATTTGAAGAAAGAAGAGGGAAGTGGGGCAGTTGTCTTGGCCAACCATTCATTTTGTATTTTCATTGAAACTCATATAATTTGGGAGGCTAAATCCCTAGAAATGGTATAGCTGAACTTAAAGGAAACACTGAAACCACAATGACCCCATTCTTTCCTTCCTGTTTTGCAATAACTGAGAGAAAAGACAGAAGTGAAGGAGAGGAAGAAAGGGAGGAAGAGAAGAGAGAAGGGAAAGAGAAAGGGAGGGAGAAGAGAAGGAGAGAAGGAAAGGAGAGAGGGAGGGAGAGAGACAAGAAAGAAGATGCATATTTGCCTTGAAATAGGGGAAGGAATTCTATTTCATAAACCCCCAGAGAGCACTCCTATACAGATAGAAGGCTAGCCTTGGTCTGATAGGTTAGATTGCTGTCCTCAGAAACAGGAAATGTTTTGCCTTGTTACTTTCAAATGATGGGATAAGAGGTAGCCTTTAACTGATTTTCATATTCTTTAAAAAAATAGATTTCCTTATAGACAGTGAGCAAAATCTCTCTCAAATATAAAATCTTGATGACAGAATAGTCTAAATATCATCTCACTTTTCAATACCTATGTTACTAATGGTTCCTTCAGAAAATTCAGTAAATAGCCCAACCTGAACTAGATTTAAGGATGGTGATGACTCCACTTTGAAATAATGACTTTCCTACCATTCCTAGGAGCAGGGAGAGGAAGAAAAGCTTCCTGGTTCCCTGAAATGTTTGTCTTCCTTTCTGTCTTTGTCACTCTCATTATTCCAGACTAAAAGTCAAGGAGCTTTATAAAATACTGCTCTTAGAACAAGGAAAGTCATTGTCATCAGAATGGATTCTGCATGACTCTGGGGTCTTGTACAAGCAGTACTGAAAACTGCTTCCCAATTCAGTTTGTTTATACTAAAATCCTATCTCTGATTCTTACTAGCAGTGACACTCTCTTGGGCAAGACGTGGAACCCTCTCTGAGCCTCAGTTTCCACAGCTATCAAAGGCAGAACACTTAGAATAAATGGTTCCCAGCTTCCTTTCTAGAGCTAGATCTGGGATCCTAAGTTTCCTGTCTTTATTTAATGCTGTGATTATAATGATAGCTCACTTTTCAAATATCAGTTCACTTTTCAAAAATGAGACCAATTCTCCAAAACAAAAGTAGTCATGATATTTCTACAGGACTCTTACTGCATGCCCATCTCATTTCATTTTTTTAATCATTTGAGATTGAAATAGCCTTTCGTTTCCTCTTTTTCAATTTATCGTTCTCTAAAATCAAGACTTTAAAAGAAATCCATCTGGCAGGATACACAGGCTAAGCCCTATTTGTCCAATTGTTTTTATGATGATTTGATATTTACAACAGACATCAAACCAATGGAATAACTGAGCACACTATTTTCCTGGCCAACTTTCAATATTTTTTCCTTTATTTCTAGCCCACACAGCTCACCACCTTTTTTCTTTTAACCCTTTCAAAAGCTAATCTAAATCATCACAGGCACACCGTACATACACACACAAACATCCACATTACAGAGTCTGATAGAAGTGGAAGGAAGGAACCTTAGAAAATCCCTCGTTTATAGCCAACATCACTCTAAAATTAACATAGAGAAAGTAGGCACATCTTACCACTGATATGCATTTGCTACTACATTGTTGGATAAGAATTTATGAAGGTGGAACTGAAATCGTAAGGGAAGCTTTCATTGAAGATTCTGTGTTTCTAATGTGAGAAAGCCAGAAACACCAGACGTGTTTTTAAGATTGCATTAATGCCATTCCTTCACAAAAATTACCTTGTACTTAACTATTTTATATGTATTTGTATTTATTCTCTTGATATAAAATTATATTTGTCTATATCCTCTTGATATAAATTATGTTAATTTCATTTGATTTATATATGGCCTTGCTGTCTCCCCCATTAAAATTTAAGCACCTTGAGAGTAGGAATTGTTTCATTCATTGGACTTGTATCCCCAGTGCCTGGCATAAAATAGACATTTAACAAATTCTTGTTGAATCTGTGTTCATTAATTTGTTTTCTATTTGTGACTCTGTGGTGCTGTAATGCCAGTGTTTCCACAAAGAAAAATCACTGAATCAAAGAAAAAATTTTAAAAGGACTTCAGATTGAAACTACCAGAGGGAAAAATAGTATCACACAGGAAAACTAAGCGATCTAACTCTAGAAGAAAAAGAAGAGGAAATGGGTCTCAATCAGAGACAAAGTCCAGTTTCTTCTATGGAAAATTCATAGTTTGGCCCATAGTTTTCATAAAGCAAGATGCAAAGATCCAAAATTTCTATCCCATAGACAGGCTCTATCTACTTTCACAAAGGAGACTAAGAAATTATCAATGATGTCCAGTCATTAGGAACAGAACTCCTAAATGGAAGAGCACTATTTGACCTTCTCTACAGAAATGTTACAAGGATTAGAGTTGAATAATCTAATGTTCATGTCTTCTTTATCTTATTTAACCACAGACAGCATAGAGTAGTAGAATGCTGGGCTTAAAGTCAAGAAGAGCTGGATTCTAATCCTGCCTCAGATACTTATAAGCTGCATTAACCCTGCCCAAGTCACATTAATCGATCAATAAATAAACATTTATTAAGCACCTACTACGTGCCAAGCACTATGCTAAGCAATGTAGACACAAAAAGAAGAGGATGTTGGAATCAGTGATCTCTAAAATCATTTCCATCATTTTGATCCTATGACCTATAGGTATCAAAATGCTTTAAAGAAGTTTGATGAAGGGGCAGCTAGGTGGCACAGTGGATAAGAGCACCAGCCCTGAACTCAGGAAGACCTGAGTTCAAATCTGGTCTCAGATACTAAACATTTCCTAGCTGTGTGACCCTGGGCAAGTCACTTAACCCCAATTGCCTCAGCAAAAAAAAAAAAAGTTTGATGAAAGTTAAAGGTTGTGCTTGAACTATATTAGGTTACTTGCTGTCTAGGGGAGGAGAGGGAGAAAAAAATTTGGAACAAAAGGTTTTGCAAGAGTAAATGTTGAAAACTATCTTTGCATATATTTTGAAAATAAAAAGCTATTATTTAAAAAAAGAAAGAGATAAAGTTAAATGTTGGAATATTTTGACCCAGTTTAGATCTAACTGTTCCCAAAGAAAGGGAGGAGTAAGTCAGTGTGATGGCATTCTGGGTTCAATCCTAACTCTTTTGCTTACTATCTATATAACTAAAGGCAAGTCATTTAAACTGTCTGACTCACTTCTTTATCTCATAGAATGAGGGAATTGAGTTTGATAGCTTCTAAGGTCCCCTACAGATCAAAATTTCTTATCCCTTCCTCTCTACTGGGGACTGGATTGATCCATTCTCTTAGCTTCAGTGGGAAACCTGTTGATTCTTTGGTTACTTCTTGTTCATCCTTCATTCTCAGAGAGGACCAATAGCATCACAAGAGTGATATCTTGACTTGTTCATGCATTGATTTTAAAATCTTCAACCCCACTCCCCAGAATGATTGAAATCCAGTTTGTCTCTGATTCTTTATATAGTTTAGAGTTCTTTATCCTTCTCTCCCAAACAAATGGTGAATAATACTATTTTTTTTAATTTTTTTAATCTTTTCTGTGAACTACCATAGCCAAATAATTCACATTCTAGTAAGCAAGCTCATGGTGGTTCAAATCAGTTCAATGCAACAAATCTGTATTAGGCACCTACTATTGGGGATACAAAGAGGAAATAGATCCTGGCCTCATGAAGCTTATATTCTACTAAGAAAATGCAATATGGATACAAGTAAGCATGTGCAAAATAATGCAAAATAATTTTAAGGCTAGTAAGTTAACAACTGGGTGGAGGGGGGAAGGTTTTATGTAGGAGGCGATACCCAGCTAAACTTCCAAGGAAGCTCAAGATGAATCTCTCCACTTTTAACTAGACAGGACTTTAGATAATGGACAAAAGTCCTGCCTCCAACCCTTTCCTTTGCTCTTTGGTAGGACCTGCCATAGCTACACTGCCATGTAGCTTCAAGAACCCAGGGTCACTTCCATGGCACAATGAAGCACTACAGGTAGACTTCAACAAAGGAATTATTATTATTATTGTTAACAGCAGTCATCATTGCTTTAAAAAAATTGTTGAAAGTTAAATGTTGGAGTTTTTTGGACCCTGTCTAGATCTAACTGTTCCCAAAGAAGACAGGTAGAATGGGTGTTGAATATATTTTAACATGTTTAACATATATTAGATTACTTGCCATCTAGGGAAGGGGGCGGGGTGAAGGAAGGGAAAATTTGGAACACAAGGTTTTGCAAGGGTCAGTGTTGAAAAATTACCCATGCATATGTTTGGAAAATAAAAAGTTTTAATTAAAAAAGGAAGAAAAAAAGAATAAGTCCTTAATTCAAATCCTGGACAGGTACATATTGTGTGACTCTGAGGAAGTCACTTAAATTCTCAGCCTTTATTTGCTCATCTGTAAAATTGAGGTGATAATAATAGTACTACAAACCAAAGTCAGATAGCTTTATTTAATCATGTTATTTTGTTGTTTTTTCTCTTCTTCCTCCTTTTAAAAAAATCTTTATTATAATGAATGGCTCTCTGGGTGGGTAGAAAGAAGGGACATAGGGTAAAATCTAAGTGATATAAAAGTAACAGATATAAATAAAAATCTATTCTAAAAGATTTTTATTTATATCTGTTACTTTTCTAAATTTTCTAAATCTTATTCTAAAAAAATAATAGTAATAACACTTACCTCCAAAGGTTGTGGTCAGGATCAAATGAGGTAATGTTTGTAAAATTCTTAACACCATTCCTAGCACAAAGTAGGCATTAAATAATTGCTTATTCCCATTTAGGCATCTCTCTAAGAACATACATCGCTGAGAAGCAACCAACCTGGAAGAAATTTTTTTCCTCAGTAGTCTCCTAAAACAAATAAATCACAAGGCCAGACCCCATCCTCCAGCCTTATTATTACTTGATAGACTTTAGATAGAAAGCATTTGGAATGATTAACTATCCTGCTATTATTCTGGGATGTTTAATGCTCTCTAGATTATTGCACATGTAAATAAAATGACTGCTTTTTGTAATTGAATAAAAATTTGGGGATATAAATTCATCTGTAGATTTCCTGAAAGTATCTTTATTAATTATGATTCCTCTTATTATTAGCTTCTATTAGGGCATGAAGAAGACCTATAGAAAGTATAAAGAGAAAGGAAGTGTCAAAGAAGAAATTATGGGCTCCTCATCTGTATCAGGACCAATGAAGACAGTGTTCCAAGTTCCCCATTTCCCACTTTGCACTGCTTTCAGAAACTGCCACCTTAGCTTCCACCCTCACTGATGAGTCCTGGGCCCCAGCATGAGCTCAGCACTGGCTTCTCCACCAAGAGGGGCCCAGCCCAAGTCAGAGACACAAAGGACTCCCTTCTCCTCCTCTCCTCCTCCCCCTCATTAAGCCAACTCGAGAAAACAAGGCGCTTCAGGGCTTTGGGCAGAGAAGACCCAAAAGAAAATCTGCAGGTGCCACACTTGAGACAATGAGCTTCACATTTCCAGTGCCGTCCCATCCGAGTCACAACAATGTCCCACACAGTGGCCGGGCCATTGGGCAATCTGAGCTCGAGTGACCAAGGGGGAGATGGGCAGGGCTGGCAGCTCCAGAGAAGATCTCCAATCTCTTCAGATGGAACATTTCTCTAGCAATCAGGCCCAGGATCAGGGAGAGATGTGCAGCCTCCAGGCCCAACCAGACCCATGGGAACCAGGGCTACAGTTGCATTATTTTCCCCCTGGGCTTGGAGAACTCTCAGACAAGAGCATCCAAAGCCTTCACCCAAGCCCATCTTATTCTGTTCAGTCTCTGGCTAGGACCCAAATAAAGGCCAGTTGGAGGGAGAAGAAAAGAGAGAAAGAAAATGTTTACTTCAGCCGGTCAGATTTTGAAGACGATTGGATACCTTAAGAGCCAGTACTTGTTCATCTGAGCTTAGCTGGTTTGGGTTTGAATATTGAGAAGAACACTGACTTGACATCAAAGACCTGGGTTCAAGTGGCACTTATTATCCAGGAGATCTTGGCAAGTCATGGCAATCCCATGGATCCTCCAGGAAAGGACCTCAACAGCCATCTAATCCAAATTTCTCATTTTATATTTCCCTCATCTGTAAAATGGAAAAAATAAGCCCTTTTCTACATTGGAGGTGGGCTATTATAAAGACCACATGATACTTATAAGTACTTCATAAGTACCTGCTGACAGACCGATGTAACACGTTGTCTTAGTAAATTTTAAAATACTGGAGAATTATCGTAACATTAGAGCTAGAAGAGGTGGGTGGTTCAGTGGATGGAATACGGGCTAGAGTCAGGAAGACCTAAAATCCAAGATGCTTACTAGTTATATGACCCTTTATATGTACAGAATTGTACGTGTTTAACATATATTGGATTACTTGCTATCTAAGAGAAGGAGTGGGGAGAAGGGAGGAAGAAAAAAATTTGGAACACCTATGTGACCCTGTTACTTAATCTGTTTCCTCATCTGTAAAAAGGGGGTTAAAATAGCATTTACTTCACAGGTTGAGAAGATTAAGTGATACAATACTGATAAAATGTCTGGCACATAGTAGGTGTTGTATGAATATAGGCTGTTATGGAAGGGACATTAGACATCATCAACTTGTATCCTCTCCCATTTTACAGATGAAAAACTGGCTAAAAAAAAAAGGATGATTCAATTCAAACATTTCCTAAGCATCAAAGGTCATTCATCTGGTTATATAGGAACAGTTATAACTTCATCCAGGTTTCCTGCCTTCCGTTCTAAGGCTTTCTCCATTGTGCCATATCATTTTGGGAGCATGTGTAGACCATAACCTTCAGCTCCCAATCACAAATAGTTTTTCTTTGGTTTCTTCTTTCATGTAGATGGTTCATGTAGATCCAGAGGCCAGGGCCTTGTAGGAATGCCAGCTGGGACACTGGTCAAGTGCATGATCTGATCACTCCTGATGTAGAGTGTAGAGAACTCCAGGGGAGGAGAGTCCCTTTGCCAATGGGCAGCTATCCTGCAATTTATAGTCTTAGAGGCAAGACTGGCTGGTTGGGTGCAGAGCAGTGAAGTTACTTGCCCAGGGTCACAAAGTATATGTCAGGGGCAGACTGGGACTCACAGCTTCCCTACTCCAGAACTACCTACTTTTCATCCATCATCCCATGCTGCTTTCCAAAGAATAACTTCATGCAGGTTAATTACAGACTCCAAATCCCTAGGGTTGCTTGTGTGGGATTGCTTTCTCTGCAGCCAAAGTGGCAGTCCCTTCCAGCTGCATTGCCTACATCTGTTAACTTTCCAGAGTCTTTATAATATCAGAATCACACTAAAAAATACTGGGGTGGAGGAGAGGAGGAGGAGGAAAGAGATGAAGAATATTTCAACTTGGATTAATACTAACATGATTTCCCTATTCTCACTCAAGCTGACCAAACAGCTGGAAGAACAAAGCAGATACAAAGGCTTGCCTATCAAATATTCCCTTACAGACATCCCCTAGAGTTTAGAGGGGGTGGTCATGTGACCATTGTTTTGTGTGCTACATGCAGATAAAAAGTCTTTGTGCCTAAAGACCAAATGTACATCCACTGCTACCAGCTCCTAAAGCTCTTCCTCAAAACATTCTGAATCGCTCAATTTTTTTAATGTTTTAAAAATAATAACAGCTAAAATTTACAGAGTGCTTTAAGGCTTGCAAGGCAGTTTTCAAATACTTTATCATTTCATCTTTGAAATTTGGGCTCTGTACTATCATTCCCATTTTGTGGAATGAAAAACTGACATTAAAAAAAAAAAAAAAGCCTTCCCCTTACCCTCAGAGAATCACACTGCTGCCAATCAGTATAATTGGTGTTTCCAGATTAGAGGGATATAGAAGTCTCATTCTACATAGTCATAATTATCAAAACTCACACAAATGATCATAATAATAATGTCTGACATTTATACAGCATTTTAAGGCACACAAAACTCCAATGCTGTTATCTCTTTTATTCAGGCATTTTTTTAGTCAAACTCAGCCCTCCATGACCCATTTGGGGTTTTCTTGGCAGAGATACTGAGGTGATTTGCCATTTCCTTCTCCAGCTCATTTTATGGGTGAGGATACTGAGGCAAACAGAGTTAAGTGGTTTGTCCAGTCACACAACTAATAAATGTCTGAGGTCAGATTTGAACTCAAGAAGGTGAGTCTTCCTGACTTTGGTCTGGCATTTTATTCACTTCATCACCTAAATACCTTGTTTTACCAAGAAGGAAACTGAAACTCATGTCAAATGACTTCTCTAAGAACATTCAGCTAGTATCAAACGCAGAATTCAAAACCAGATGAAAAATTGACTCTAAAACTGGAACTCTTTTAAGGACGAAGATAGAAATAGGACTGAAGAAAGAAACACAAACAAATGGAATTCTGGGGAGGGGAAGATGGAAATAGGACTGAA
>JAJPUD010001963.1:247009-274509 GCA_023553655.1 Myrmecobius fasciatus
ATAGGACTGAAGAAAGAAATACAAACAAATGGAATTCTGGGGAGGGGGAACAAAACAGGCAGAAGATCTTGTAATATATGTACCTATTTCAGCCCCTGCCTACAGGCAAGATAAGACAGTTGTTAAAAGCACATCCAGTTAATAGCACATCCAGTCACATACAAATCTTTCTGTCTCCTTTACCCCCCTCTTTCTCTATTCTAGCCCTTCCTTTTACTCTCTTTTCTCTGGTTCTTCCTTCTACCTGAGTGATCATAAATTTTGTTGTTGTCATTGAGTTGTTTTTCAGTGATGCCAGACTCTGTGATCCCTTTTAGGGTTTTCTTGCCAAAGATACTAAAGTAGTTTGTCATTTCTTTCTCCAACTCATTTTATAAGTGAGAAATCTATGAGTCTTTCTTCTTCTCCTTTTCTCCTACCTCCTTCTTGTCTGTATCACACACCAGGGGTACTCAATGACACCCACAAATGTTTCTTAATCTTGCTGGTAGTGCTGATGAAATTGCTATCTAAGTCACCAAGGACACATAACCATCCACTCTCTTGCTACAGATCTCCAGAGCTGGAGATTACCCAATAGTTCTCAAATTCACCATCACCCTGACAGAGTGCTTATAGCTCAAGAAGGATGGAAAGGCCATTATGAAGTGAGCATCATCAGATCAATGGTGTGGAACTTCAAGACCATCTTGTCCAGCCCTTTCATTTTGTGCATGAGAAAAATGAAACTTGTTCAAAGTTATATCAGTAGTTTAGCATCAGAGGTCATATTTGAATCTCCATCCTTCTATTCTAGAGCCAGTGTATTTTTTCCTGTGCTACTTAAGGGCCATTTAAGAATCTTGGAAGCTAATGAAGTAGAGTTGTGATAGATGAAAAGCTCATGGAAAATCTATCCTTACCTAACAGGATCACCATGATTCCAGCCAGCTGAGAGCGCCGGTACTTGGCAGCTCCTGGTTCATGACCCATCCGGATGCAGGGCAGGACAGTCAATAGCAGGAAGATGGCGGGTAATCCCAGGACTGATGCAGCAATCATGAGGGCTCGGCATGCCTGAACATAACCTGTCAGGAAGAAAGCAAATGAGAAAGGATTTTAGAACAAGGGCTATTGGTGTTTGAGTGAGCAAAGGCTCATCAGAGCTCATGGCTTCCACCTTCTACTTGTTCTGGGATGAATGAGATCATTTCCCACATTGAATAAGAGATTTATCTCTGGGCTTAGAACATACTCCATTTTGAAATGGCTCATGATGCATTGTCACTTTACCAAGTAAATAACAGCGAAAAGACAAAAAAGTTGGGAATCAATGCTTCCCTGTTTGGTTCAAGATAAGGGATCAGAGAGACACTCAATCCATGGATATCTCCTTTCTAGCTCAGGTTTTTCTCAACCAGAAAGATTCCCCTAATTAACCCTTGCCTCCTCTGATTCTTCCTTTTTCTCTGTCATTTAGATTCATGGATTAGTTTGGGAATGGACCTACAAGTTCAGTTAGCCCAACCTCTTGACTATAGATGAGGAGTCAGTGATTTACACACAATCAGAGAGCTAATAAGCACCCACAGTGGGACTTGAACCCAGATCCTCTGGTTCTAGGACTAGACGTGTACATCCAGTTTTGTTGCAGCATTTTGCTCTATGACCACCATATTACTTCAGGTATGTATATTCCACCTCCTCAAGTAATCCAAGAACTAAAAGAGCATCTTCTCTTTTGGAGCTCTCCACTAGGCCTTGCATAATGCTCCACATAGTGACTCAATTAATCAACAATTATTATTATTATTATTTTGCTTTTTGCTGAGGCAATTGAGGTTAAGTGACTTGCCCAGGGTCACACAGTTAGGGAATGTTAAGTGTCTGAGACCAGATTTGAACTCAGGTCCTCCTGACTTCAGGGCTGGTGCTCTATCCACTGAGCCACCTAGCTGCTCCTCAACAATTATTTTTAAGTGCCTACTTTGTGCCAGGAACCATGTCAGGCATTAGAGACACAAACTAAAAAATGAAACAACTTCTGCTTACAAGGAGCTTATCTTCTATCAGGAACATTCTATAATAATTATTATTATTCGTCAGTATATCTTTGTGAATAAATGAGGGAAAGGATCAATTCAGCCAGTGGTGTGCTTGAGGGCCAGATTAAACTAAAAACCCCTAAAGTTTGGGCCCCAGGCAATCAATAGAAAGCAACCACTGGCATTAACTAAGAGGGGAAAGCAGCTAAATTGACTGGGGAATTCCAGTCTTTTGATTTAATTTTTGCCATATGACTCAGCCATTTTTTCATTAAAATCTTTTGTCAATGCCTCATGATAATATGGAAGTAACCTTGGGTTCTCAGAGGCTGTACCAGGAAAGAACTTTGAGTACAGCCTGTATCTGCTGCCCTTCATGCCCAGCCTCCCTGATTTTGGAAAGCTTATCTTCAAAAGAGTGCTACCCAATCCCCACTCCCACCACAGCCCCCCACACACACACACATCCCTACAGAGTAAATTTTTCAGCTACAGCAACTCAGGGCTGCTAAAGTATAGACAAAATTATGGAAGTAAGTGATATGGCCATCGCCTCCTTTCAGGAGTGATGATGCAGGCTTCTGAGGGGAGATTTCTAATGCTCCAAAAAGATCCAAAAGGCATCCTTCCTCAAGGTTTATTATTAAAACAAAGAATTTCATAAAGAGCTTTTTCCCTGCTTGCTTTGTAAAATGAAAGGTTCTGTGACTTTAGTCACATTAATCCTGGGCCTACCAAAATCTCAATTTGACCTTAAACTTGTAGAGGCATCAAGAAATAGTGGAAAGAGACTGACCAGAGAGGCCCATTTGAACCTGAGCTCAAACCCTAACTCTGCAGTTTACTTCGACCTCAATTTCCAAAAACTGAAAAGTTGGACTCACTTCCAACTCTGCCTTCTGGAAAATCAAACCTACGTCTGCTTCCCTTTCTAATTCATGTAAGCAGGTGTGTACTAGAGTTAGTTCATACTAGAGAGAAAGGAGGGGAGAAAGGAGAAAGAGAAAAAGAGAGATATGACTGTTAAATTTTCAGTGTGACCATTTACATCTAGGAAATCATCAAATGCTGATAAAGTGGGGCTTAATTTTTCATTTTGTTGACTTCCAAACTTAAGAAAGTGATGAAGATGTTAATAACACAGATTAAACTTTAAAGTGTACATTTTTTTCCAGAGGATACCTACATAGGTCCCTGTATCCAGTAAGTGCTCTTTTACTATCACCCTCCCCCCCCATCCACCATTATATTACCTTAGTGTTGAGGATTTTAATGATATTTGAACATAACAATCAAGGCCAGTGGAAGCCAGTTTCTACCTGCTCCTGATTGTGAGCATTTACATCTCATAAATCAGCTTACACTATAAACAATGTATTATTTTATTGATTGTCTAGACTTAAGAAAGTGATAGGAAAAATGCTAATAATGCAAATTAAACTTAAAAGTATGCTATGTATATATTGGATATTACAAACACACCTGGGTACAAGCAACAAAATGTTCTTGGAGATGATTAAAATGATGATAAAAAAACAATAAGTGTTGGGATCTGGTAGCAGGAAGGAGAGCTCCTGTTCTCTGTAAACTGACTGATAATCAGCCTACTATGTGTCTTGGCACTGTGCTAACCCCTGAGAAAACAAAAGCAAAAATACAGCCCCTGCCCTCAAGGCTCACATTCTAATGAGGAGATAATATGTAAATGGCAAAAATTTTAAAAATAATGTAAATAGCTAGATATATGCAGCAGAAAGTGTAAGTAGAAGATAATTTTAGAGGAAAAGAAGTAGCAAGAAGGAATCAATTAAGTTCTACCAAAGTTGCCTATTTAAGTCTTGAAAGAGGCCAGGAGCTGAAGGAGAAAGGGACAGAAGATTCCAAGCCTGGGGGCCAAAGAGTGAAAATATCCAGTAAGAAGATGGGGTTTCTAGTTTGAGGAAAAGCAAGAAGCCATCACCACTGGAGCATGGAGTATGTGGAAGAGAGTAATTCTAGAATTCTTACTAGAAATGTAAGAAAGAGAAAGGTTGTGAAGGACTTTAAATGCTAAAAAGAGACTCCATATTTGATACTGGATGTGGTAGAGAGCCACCAACATTTAGTGAGTAATCAGATAACATGGTCAAGCCTATACCTTTGGAAAAAATCACCTTGGCAACTGAGAAGAATGGTCAGTTCTCAGAAACATAAATTGCCCTCAAACATCCTGGCTCTGCTCCCATCTATCACAGAGCTCTTGGCAGCTAAAAAAAAATATTTTTAAGGGAAAGGGAAGAAGCCGAAGAACCCTCATGAATTAAACAAGAATGAAAATTAGAAACTCTCCTCTAACACTAGAACACACTCACACAGTCACCACTACATCCCAGTCCTAAAAGAGAAACTGAGAAAAAAAAATGATTCTAAGCCCAGGAGGGCCAGGAGGGCTTTCTGACTGAAATGAATTCCTCCTGTGGATTTGAGGGGGGATGCTAAGGGATGAAACAGATGGACCAGCCAGAGGATGTGGGTTGGGGAATGCTGAGATCCAAAGAAGCTGTCACCAAGTAAGGTGAATATTTGCATCACTCCATATGACCTCAGTCAGCCCCCAGCTTTGTACTAGGCAGAGGAATCAGACGAATTTTGTTTGATCTCAGAGCCAGGAGCAGCAAGGGAAGTTGCAAAAAAATTGATTAATGTCAAGGAAAACCCACCCCAATAATTTAATCTGTCCCAGAATTCTTTGGATGGGGTAGGATCCCTCCCCTCCCACCAACCACTGGAGAACTTCAAACAAATACTGGAGGACCTCTTGTTGGCTATGATATAGAGAGGATTCTTGTTCAAACAGGGGTTAAAATAGGTGGCCCAAGATCTCTTCCAGCTCAGAGAGCCTAATTCTGAGCCTCGATAGAAAGATTTACATCATGAAGCTCCTGTGGGTTCTAGATCAAGTGGGAGGGGGGAGTGTATTGGAAGGAGTGGAGATTAAGGCAGGGCTATAACAAAGCATTTGTTAATTAGCCCCAGAATTAACTATAAAGCAGAGCAAAAACTAAAGTAACTAAAAGGAGGACTTTTCATTGGTACCAGCCTCCCTTAATATGGGAGCTACTAAATGATCCTAGGAGCCTGGCATGGAAAGCAGGAGGAGAGAATTTACAGATCCTTAAATCCAACCGGCTCCTTTGGCAGATGAGGGATGGATTTTGTCTCTCTTGCTCCAGTGACCCGCAGATCAGCAGCGGACAGATCCAGCAGGTTGTTGAAAGTTAATTTACTCCGGATCATACAGATAGTAAATCACAAACTTGGAGCTGAATTTATTTCCTCCCAATCCCAATCTGGCGCCCCTTCCACCAGGTGTTAAGGAAGGAAAAAGGCTGTTTATCCATTAAAAGGATCTGGTTCAAATCCCCATCTGATGCTTACTGTCCATGGGATCTCCAGCACCTCCCTCAGCCTCAGTTTCCTTTTATTGTAAAATGAGATATAATAAAGATACAATTAATTTCATAGACAGCCCTATGATTTCAAAGGTTTACTGCTAGCAGGGACTTCAAAGGTTGTCTAGCTCAATCTCCTCATTTACAGAGAAAAATTAAGCAAAGTGACCTCAGCCACACAGGTATTAATCCCATTAAATTGGGATTTGAAGCTCGGGCTCACCCTAACTCCACTGCTCTTTCCGTTATATTATGTCCATCCTTCTGAGACCCTCTTTTAAAACTCCTTCCCCACTATCCCGGAGATGAGGAGTAAACCCAGGGGTGGCTGATGGGAGAAATTAGGATCCCACAATGGGCTCCCCAAAAGGAGCCTACAGGATGGAGGGGGGGGAGGGACTAGGGGGGAGAAGGAGGCAGCCCCTACCTGGCAGGATAAGGATGTCCAGTAAACTCAGGGGTGGCTGATGGGAGAAATTAGGATCCCAGAATGGGCTCCCCAAAAGGAGCCTACAGGATGGAGGGGGGAGGGACTAGGGGGGGAGAAGGAGGCAGCTCCTACCTGGCAGGATGAGGATGTCCACGAGTGGTTTGCAGTGGTAGAGCCCCGTAGCCATGACACAGTCTGCCCAGAGCCCCTTGGAGCCAAGCTCGTCCATCTTTCTGCAGGTGGTGATGGTGTAGCCGCAGGTCACTACCCAGTCATTGGTGGACGTGGTGACCAAGATGCCGATCCAGCCCACGAAGCTTGTCACAAATCCAACCACTTGAAGGCAAGTGGCAACCATGGCCGCGATCCCCTAACCCCCCCGCCCTCCTCAGCCCTCAAGCAAGCCGGCTGCCCCTGGGGGCTCAGCTGCTGTGCCCAGCCCCGAAGGCGCGGACAACGGGGTTGCCTTCTGTGCTCCCTGGTGTTTCTTCCCAGGGACACCCGGAGGGGTGACTTCGGGACTGCGAGAGGTAAGGCTGGCCCGGCCAGGGGAGGAACAGGGAGTGAGAGTGGTAATGATAGCAACGGACCGACGGGGCAGCGGCACAGGGCGAGCAGCTCTGAGCGGGGCCAGCCTTTCTGATACCCTGGACAGACAGGCTGAGGAGCGTGCACCCGCCCCCCGGGCTTTAAAACGAGGAGCCTCGCCTTCTCCCAGCCAATCGGGAGTGACCAAGGCTGAAGAAAACCAATCAGGAAGAAGAACCAAGCTGGGGGCGCGGTTTGGAATCCGACGGGAGAAAGGAATGGGAAACCGGGAAAGGTGGGGGACATGGGGAGTGTTGGAACTTTTGAGGGGTGTGTGTGTGTGTGTGTGTGTGTGTGTGTGTGTGTGTGTGTGTGTGACAGAGACAGAGACGAAGAGACAGGGACAGGAAGAAAAAGAAAGGAGGAGGAGGAGGAGAGAAAGAGAGAAGGGAGATTGTGAATCTATCAGTCTCTATGTATAGTCTGTTGCTTTGTTGTAATCCTGTCTGTCCATTCTTTTATTTGGCTGTCTCTAAAAACAAATGTTACTGATTCATTCTCTCCCTCTCCCTCTCCCTCTCCCTCCTCATCCCCTTCTCTCCTCTGTGTGTGTGTATCTGTCTCTGTGTCTCTGTCTCTATCTGTCTCTGTCTCTGTGTCTCTCTTTTCCTGTGTATGTATCTGCTGTCTCTATCTGTCTCTGTGTCTCCCTGCCTCTCTGTCTCTGAACTGCACCCCCCATCATGTGTCCATCCATTTCTGCTTCTGTATCTGTGTCTGTCTGTATGTCTGTCTCTCTCTCTTTTCCTGTGTTTGTATCTGCTGTCTCTGTCTCTGTCCTCCCCCCCCCACTGCGTCTCCATCTGTTTCTATCTCTGTATCTGTGTGTGTGTCTGTTTCTCTGTCTCTGTCTCTCCTTCCCTCCATCCCTTCCTTTTCTCCCTTCCCTGATAGGGCAGGGTCCATATCTCTGTATTATTTCCATTGCCTAAGAGCCTCGAATAATAGTATAAATCCAAAAAATGCTCATTTGAAAATGGAAAAAATGAATGTATTGCTGAAAAGAGACCTAGGCAGTATGGACTGTGTGGCTATTCTTGTAAGGTCCTTTTTCTCGCTAATTTGCAAACCTACTAGGATAGTTTACATAAATGGGAGGAAAAGCAGTAAAGCAGGTGAATGCTATGAAATATCCTTAGCAGTCATACCCATTGCAACATTTCTCTCATACTTCCAGGTATACAACTGGAGTCAAAAGAATAGAAATGGCTTGAGCAAGGTCAGTCAGATAGGAAGTAGATGGGCACCTCCTGGCTCTTGGTCTAATGCTGTTTTCTTTTCTCCCAAACAACCTTTAAGGTAAATTGACTGTTCTTAGCCCCATTTTATGTATTAGAAAACAGAGTTACCCAGAAGTAACAAATCTGAGATTGGGACTCTGGCCCCAGAATGGTGGAGTTAGAGTTGAGCTGATCACTAGCAGGCATAATTAACCTGAGCTTCTTCTTTTACACTGAAGGAAAATGAGACAATTAGGAAATGCCATGATTTGACTAAGACCAAGCAGAAAGGAAGGGAGAGCAGCAGGTTAGGATCTGAATATTTTGGTGCCCTAGCCAGTGATCTTTTCCACTGCAGTAGAAAGTTGTAGATTGATTATTTTAAGCCTCTTGTTTTTTTTTTCCAGGGTTGATACTGTTCTCTGGACTTTTTTTCATCCACTCTTGCAATTGATACCCTTTTCATCATTTAATGAAATCTGCCTTGTGCTGTTTCTACATTGGAAAGTCTTAGCTCCCGTTTGTGTAGTTGGATAAGATAATGATTTATAGTATATTCCTAACTTATAACTTCATTTTTTGACAAAGCTTGAATATTGCTATTAGTGGAGAAATATTATAAAGGACTATGATAAAAAGGAATAAAAAAGGAATGTCACCTTTGCCCACTTTTTCTAAGGAACTGATCTTTTAAAATTCTGTGCTATATAATCTTTTTTCTCTCCAGATTTTGAATAACATAAAAGGGAGGAACCTCAGTTTTTTAGGTAGAAAGGGCATGGAAAGGATTATAAAACTTCCTCACAACCTTGAAGAAATCAGGGTGAAAGGAGGAAGGACATCTCTGAACATGTATCTCTTCCTATCTTCTGGAGAAGATGCAACTTTGTATAATTACCTTCAGAGATTTTGCTTTTCACTAGCTTGTCATCTTTTCTACAAAGGCAGTGTGCTGTAGTGGGAAGAACTTTATTTAAAATCAGAAAGCCTCAGTTCAAGTCCCAGCTTAACTGTTCACTACCCATGGCACCTTGGGTGAATCAGCCTCAGTTTCCTCATTTGTAATATGAAGGAGTTGGACCAGAAGATCTCTAATGTCCCTTCTAGTTCAGTCTATAATCCTATATGAATTCTACCTGGATGATGGAAGGAACAGAAGTGCTCAAATAGGCATCAGGGGAAAAAAAACTTAAATGCAGGATTCTCTTCTATAGCTTAAACTTGTAAAAACCACTTTTAGACTAAGATATTTGGCAGGAAGGTTAAGGGAGTTAGTCAATATTTATTAAATATCTGCTTGGTACTGAGGAAAAATAGTTTAAAACTTAGCTTCCACTTAGTTCCAGCATGATGTCATAGAAAATGCAGTGGATTTAGTCAGAAGCCCTGGGTTCAAACTCTAAGTGATCTTGAGTAAATCTCTTCTTTTTCTTTGTCTCTAGAATGAGGGGGGTTGGGTTTAATAACTTCTAAGATAGCTTCCAATTCAAAAGCCATGATTCTATGACTTGAGTTCAAATACTTGTTCCACTATATGGCATGCCCTTTCATCTGTGCCTCAGTTTCCCTATTTATAAAATGAAAGGATAAACCCAATGACCTCTAAAATCACCTCTGGCTCTAAATTTATAGCTCTTGGGACTCTATGAGCTGAATTTAAACCCTTCCCCTCCATATAATATCTGTACAACCTTCTCTGAGCCTTAATTCCATTACTTATAAAATGAGAAAGTTCCTTCCATGAGATCTTAGGGGTTTTTTTTCCAGTTCCTGAATCTATAATTACATGAAGAATCTATAATGACTCAAACTCTTCTTGTTCTATTAAAATCCAAATGGGACTAAGGAGTTTATGAAAATTATGAGACATAAAGTCCAACACCAGGAATAATAAAGCCCAGGGTGGTGATTAACAGCCCCAGAGCCCACATCTGTAAGGGATTCTTGGGGAAATGGAAATGGGGCTTTAGAGACAACTAGTGGATTTTTTAAATCATTGCAGCCCTAGTTATAAATTATTTTTTAAAAATCTGTTTTGTATGAATCTATCCACTAGCCTCCTTCTTACTAGATTCACTAATTCAAAATGTGAGATAATTGGTCATGGGTAGACTTCCTTTATTCTGTAAATCCTTTCTTTAAGTAAATTAAGCCTATAGAAACCTAGGTTTGTTGTTGTTCAATTTGTCCTCTCTTTGTGATGCCTTTTGGGAGGATTTTCTCAGCAAAGATACTGTAATGGTTTGTCATTTCCTGCTCCAGTTCATTTTACAGATTAGGAAACTGAGGCACACAAATTACTTCCCCAGAGTTATACAACTAATAAGTATCTGAGGCTGTATTTGAACTCATCTTCCTGAAGCTCTATCTACCAAACTACCCACCCACCTGATGCTGCTTCAGGCCAAGGTTTAAAAAAAAAAGATAAATTGGAGGTTTTACTTGCTATAGAAAGAATTGTTTAAATAGCCCCTTCATTTTACATATGAGGAAACTGAGTCATGGGGAAGTGACTTGCCAAAAATCAGAAAGTGAGCATCAGAAGGCAGATCTGAACCTGTATCTACTAACTCTAAAGTTTCTTGATAGTTATACATCAATCAATTAATCAGTCAACAAACTGTTATCTTGGACAAATCATTCACCCTTTTGGTTTTTATTTCCTACCCTATAAAGCAGGAATAATGCTACTTCTACCTACTTCATATGGTCAAAAGGACAGCAGTTTATTATAATGATTCGCAAATATGAGCAATCATTATAAAAAGAGAAAATATTAAAAGATGATCAAGCTCATCAAGCATCTCCCTTAGAGATTCCCCTTTAATTAACCTCCAGAAAGTTAATTCACTGTTGCATTTATATTTCCAGACTATTTCACATTAATATTTTGCAAGGATCTAGTCAAATTGACTGGCTAGTCAATTTCTCCTTCTAAGGGTATGCTGTAATCAGCTTCCTTTTGAGCTGATTGTTAAATTTTTAATGTGAGCACTTTCACCTTGAAAATCAGTAAACTCTATAAATCAGACCTTGGTTTATTGTTTCATTGACTGTCCTGACTTAAGAACTGTTGGACAAAAAAACGTTTTCAGTACCAATGTCTTCATTCATTCATTTTATTTTTCCAGGGGAGAAGAGGAAAAAGAAGGGGGTAAAGGAAAAAGGAGGAGAAGGGAAGTGGGAGAAAGGGAAGAAAGTTAGAAGAAAATCTTAATAATGCAAATTAAACTTTATGTACATTCCCCCCTCCAGCCAATTATTAAACATTTACCAGCACACTCCCACCTATAAACATTTGCATAGGTGATACACACACCAGGAATGTACTCTTGTTTGTTCTTTGTTCCTTCTAAATCAGTATTTATAATTATAAATTTTCACTACCTTCAGTTTTGTGCTTTACACACACACACAAAATTGTCATTAATATGTATGTTCTGTCTTCATTTTGTATCACTTCATATTTCTCTGTATTTTTCAACTTGATCATTTTAATAGGATCATAATTTTCCATTAATATTCCAAAATGTATTCAATCATTCATGGACTATTGACCATATGCATTGTTACAAGGCTTTTCTTATTTAAAAAAAAAGCTAGTAATATTTTCACATGGCTATTTTCTTTTTTCCTTTTCATACCACAGTATTTCAAGTCCCAATAATGGGACCAGAAGGTCATAAATCAAAAGGCATGTTCAGGTTTGTGATCTACCACGTATTGCCTCTACCTCCTATAAAAAGGTTACACACATCTGCATCATTGAAGTCCCACCAACAATAAACTGTGTGGGGCAAAATGGGAAGGGGATGTTTGTTTTTTAGGGGGGGTTGGGAGGATTGCACAAATTCTGTCCATCTATTGTCCAGATTTCCATACATAAATAATAAAATACTTTATTCATATTGTGGATCTAAGACAAATTATCAAGAAAGTAGGCCAGGATTGGAAGAGGGGAAAGTGATCAGGTTTGCTTTCAGAACATTTCAAAGCATTTTTACTGAAACCAACCTTCCCATAAGAGCAAAACCCCATCTTTTCCATGCCAACATATCACTGGTATTATGGTCATCTAAAGTCTAGAGATCTAAAGTCTAGAATATCACTTGTGATTGAAAACATTGAATAAATACACACATGAGATCTGGAAATATTGTCTCTGAAGGACTCAAGATGAACATAGTACCACAGAACAGCACTGGCAATGGTCAGGCATATGGGCAATGTAAACAGATTGGACCATATAACCAACAAGGAGTTTCAAAGAAGAATAGCATCGAAATTAAAGAATTGAATGGCAAAAAGGAAAGATGGATTGGTCATATGAAGGGAGTGAAAATGACATTCACTCAGAAGGCTGGTGTCCTGGCATTGTTGCACACTATGGGTCAATATTTTGTGAGTTCACAGTTGAGAATCCTACAGGATGGATGGGCACAAATAAGTTAGATCAATGTCATTGAAAAAAATTCTGGAATCAATGAAATCAGAGTCATATGAGCCTTTTTGCCAAGTCAATGGGTAATATAATAATAGCTTACATTTCCATGCTTACAAGGTGCCAGACACTAGACTAAGCACTTTAGAATTAATATCTCATTTGATCCTGAAGACTCTGAAAGGGAGATGTGTTGAAGGAAGGTTGCCTCTATTTGCACTTCTCAGAATCCCTGTATCTCAGTCTTAGAAAGAATATTTAAAGTCCTTTCCTAATTGACTCCAATATACCTTCCATTCTTATTAAATATTATTTTCCTTCACAAACTTTAGAATCAAGTCAGTGTCATTTTTTCTGTTCCTCAGATTTGATCTCAATTTGTCATCTCTGAGTCTTGGTAATTAATCTTTCTTCCATACCCTGAATACAAACTTGGGCTTGATGTCAAGACTTCTTAACATTAATAAAAATATCCCAATAATATTCCAAAGTGGGATGGACTGTCTCAGGAAGAAGTAGTTTTCCCTCATTAGAGGTCCTCATTTTTTTAAGCATTCAATTTTTGTGTTCATTTCCAAATTTTCTCCCACCCTGCAACTCCTGCCCCATCCATCAAGAAGACAAAGAATACAATACTCATTTGTGGAACCATGTAAAACATTTCTCCAGTTACAGATCTTCAAACAAAGATTAGATGACCAATTAATGTTTCTAATTTTTCTTTTTATTCATTAAGTGCGTATATATTCAAATATAATATAAATATATATCTTATATATGCCTTATATAAGTATATATTTTGCATAATATGAATAATTATAGTTGTGTTTGTTATTATATAACTATTTTAATATTTTACATATAAAGTTTAAATACGGTAAATATTTTAATATAAATTATATTACACATATTAACTACATGATATTGTTTATTCTTTATGATAGGTTATAATTGTGTATTAATAATACGGTATTATATTAATATGTCATATATTATATATACCATATATATGTATATCTTTTAACAATATAAATAATTATGGTTGTATTAGTTATTATGTAATTATTTTGATATATTTTACATATGTTTTTAAAATATGATAAATATTTTAATATAAATTATATTGTATATATCAATTACATAATATTGTTTATTCTTCATTGAGATATTAATATAATTGTGTATTAATTAAATGGAATTATATGAATGTCTAATATATCAGTTGTGCATAATTATATTAATATATTAAATATCTTTATGTATACATTGTGTTACATATCTAAAACATATCCATATACTTATCTAATAGTTTTTTTTAAAAGAATCATCTGAATTAAATTAGAAACATTAAATTATTGGTCATCCAGTCTTTGCTTGAAGACTTCTAAGGAAAACCAATTAACTCTAAGTATAGTATATCTATCTATATATATGTAAGTATATACAAATGTATATGTATAAATATATATATTTGTGTATGGTATAGTTATGTATCTCTTTACATATATACATTATATCATAGATATCTAATAGATTTTAAATCTTTTTTTTAATTTGAAACATTGTCTTATATTTCAACAAACTATGAGAAGCAAAATTTCCCCCATTCGTTGCATTAAAACAGATATCACTCCCTTTCACTTTAAATGCAAGAGGTTCACCAGTATAAAATGAGTAAGCTTCTACTTATTGCTCATCACAATTTCTTCACAACTAGCCATGGTGTTCCAAACCAGGTTACCTATCCTACACTTTTGACAAGATTAACTGGAGTGAAAAGAAAGCTTCATCTCTAATGTCATTTTCAAGCCTTTGGGTTTTCATTTTAAATGGAAAACTGTGAAAATCTCTCCACATTCTGGATCAGACAATTACCCTGGGAGAAAACACTGGATTATCTAAACTGGAGATATCAACACAAAACCCACCGGCCATCCAGCCCATCCCCTGATTAAAATGTCATTGGGAAATATTTAACAAAATGTTTTGAGGGTCCCTCCTCCCATGTAGCATGAGGCTATCACTGTGTGGCTCCAGGAGAGGCAGAATAGACTTTTCTAGCCTGTTCTCATCCAACTTTTCTCCAAGGTAGGCTGTTTCTTTTCAGGAGGGGAAGCAGGAAACTGGAGCCAGAGGCTAGCTGCTCTGCTCTCTTTAGGGGAAAGGGTAACCAGGCCAGAATCCTATTTATCTGCTCCCTTACCTACTGTATTCTAGGGGATGTGATCACCTTCAACCTAAATTCTGATCACTTTTTCAATTACTGAGAACACAGTGATCAAACTTTATATTCAAGGTTTGACTTCTTTCCTACTTTGGTAGGTACCAGTTCCATAATGAACACACTAGTGAATAACAAAGAAATCTATTTATCCAAATTGATAACAAAACAGAAATTGGAGATGGTATACATAGGAGAATATATCCCAGAAAATACAAAATGGAAGTGCTTTCATGATCCAGACAGGGGGCAAACATCTACTTTAAAAAGAGCAAAAAGTAACAGCCAGATTCAACTTCAGCTGTAAGATGTAATCATTTAGATCGTAAGGATGCTTTCAATTTATTTTTTTAACTTTTTTTTTCTGAGGCAATTGGGGTTAAGTGACTTTGCCCAGGGTCACACAGAGGATGCTTTCAATTTAAATCCAACAGCAGAAAGAGTTTTGCAATTACAACTAGTCATAAAATATTTGGGTTACTACAATAATCAGCCCTTACAGGAATTGGCTTGGCCACTGGAGGGCTCTCATTTTCCTGGGAATGCTAGAGAAACAAATAAAAATCAAGTTTAATGAAGCCCATTTACACAAAGACCAAGCTATGTATGTTTTACTGATTCTGTAAATTAGTCTAGAAATTATTCTTCATCTGGTTATTTTTTTAAATATTACATTAAATGATTCTCTGCACATTGGTTCTTAATGAGTGACAATTTCTCTAATTTGGCTCCAAGTCAAAAAAAAAGAAAAAATAAACATCATGATCCTCAAAGCTAGGTTTTGCTTTTATGTGTTTATTCAACCTAATACTATAGGGATTTTTAAAATAATGAGTTTAGCCTACAGAAAATGCTCACCATTGGAAAATATTGCCCCAAAGGATCAATATGGAGTTTTCAACAGTATTTATTTTAAAGAGCACATAAGAAAATGGGATTTTACTGTATAACCATTTCAGCTTGGTTATTTTTATGAAGTTAAGGTAACTGGTTTATATTAAATGAGTAGTGCTCAAATCATTATGTATTTTTCAGCTATTTCATACTTCATTTGTAAGGGAAACAAAGAAGATTCTATGTATTTTAACCTTGTTGTTTAGAGTATTTCAGCTTTATGATGAAATTATAGGAAGAATGAATGGGTTTTTTGGAGGGAATATCCATATTGATGAATTTACAGACCCATAAAAGTATTTAATAGTATTTTTTTTTCATATACAAAATAGAAAAAAAAATACCTACACCAGTCTCAGATACTATGTGATTCTGGGAAAGTCACAATCTCTATTTGCTTCAGTTTCTTCAGCTGTTTCTTGCTCATTTGGGTCTGATTCTTCATGACCCCATGTGGGGTTTTCTTGGAAGAGATATTAGAACTCCTGGAGTGGTTTACCATTTCTTTCTCTAGCTCATTTTACAGATGAGGGAACTGAAGCAAACAAGGTGAAGCGTCTTGTCCAGGCTCACACAGCTCATAAGTATCTAAGGCCAAATTTGAATAAGTATGTGTGTTAAGTGCCTGTATATGTGTGCATATATTTGTGCATATATGTGTTGTATATACATGTGTGTGGGTGTGTGCATGTGGGTGTGCACATATTTGTGTATACATTGTGTAGGTGTATATAAATATGCTTGTGTGTATATATATATAATGTACATGTGAATATATTTTTGAAATTAGATTCACACAAATAGTTAATTGTTTCACCAAAACCAATTAACATTTAAAGTTAAGTAACCTTAAAGATTTAAAGCTATTTAATCGGTCTCTCTTTACAGTAATTGTTCTCTGTCTCTTGTGAAGGTTCCCTTCTCCAATTCTTCTCTAGATCTGTGCTCTCATCAAAATGGATATTCCTTTTACGCCAATATTCATCCATTCATTCCTTCTCATCTTGAGTCAGTCAACAAGCACTTATTAAATTCCTACTATGTACCAAGAATCGTGCTAAACACAGTGGAAAGGAGGTTTACCCTACATACTGAGAATCTTACTCTTACTCTCTTGACATTGAATGGATTCTAATGAAGAATATGGTGTCTCCGTTGGTTCTTGTCTCTCTGATTGACTGAACTTCTTTCCCAATCTGAAAGGTCTCTAATGACAATTTTCAGACTGCTGCTTTTGCACATTAGTGAAGTTGTAGCCTGCAAACTCCACCATGCGCCTTTCCATCAATTTGGGGGGAACTAGCAACTTTAATTCTTGAGGAAACTGGATTATTCCATGACTCACATCCATTCAGCCTTTGCACTGGCCATCCCTTAAGCTTGGAGAGTTCTCCTTTATTTTTACCTTCTGGCTTCCTTCAACAGGAAGGAAACTCACCTTTTCCTGGTCCCAACTATTAGAACCTTTCCTTCCACAGTGATCTTCCATCTTCTATCTTGTATGTACATAATTATTCACAGATTTTCTCTCACAGAGGGGCAGAAACTTTTACCATCTTTCTTTGGATTCCAAGAGCTTGGGACAGTGTCTGACACATGGTTAGTACTTTGAAACACTTATTGACTAACATCATTAGAAGATTATTGAAAATAAGCCTTGTCCTTTGTTTCAAAAAGGTTGGAGCTATTAAGAGCACCATCCAATTTCCTGAAGGCAATCGAGGCTGAATTACTTTTCCTTTTCAGTTCCACACTCAGTTCATTACCCATTTGCAGTGTCTGTCCAAGATAAATGTACTAATGAAGGGCCTCTATGGTTTAGACATCCTCATACACACTTTACTCTGGACAGTAGACATTCACTTGTTTTTTTCTATGTGATTAGAGTCTGAACTCTTTTGAAATATTACAGCTCTTATTTAGGCAACTCTACAACACTACTCGGATTTGATGTAGTCAACACAATGTCATCCACAAACAAAAATATCACCTACAATCTTAGTTCAGTTTGAACCCTACATTCAACTTCCTTCATGAGAATGGCAGACATCTTTAAGGATCACATCTTCTGATTTTACACCTTGAATGATACTAATAATCAGAATGTCATCGAGTGGAGTTATGTCTTTGGAGATGGCAAACTTCCTGATTACTTCCTGCCATGGCCATTTGGCACATTTATCCATATTCCCAATCCTAGGTTCCAGAGATGAAGATGTAGAGTCCCAGCAGTCCATTCAGCACAGTATTTATGAAAATGATTACTGGCACCCACTGCCTTAAAGCCAGGTGATATGCAAATATCAGCCCCTCCTCCAAGATTATCCTTAAGAAGGTTAAAGGAATGCTAGACTTTAGCACTGGCTTGGTGTTCCCCTGACTCAAGAGCTCGGGTTTCCCCTTTCTCCCCCCCCCACCTGTCAGATTAGTTTTTACAAAAAAATATTTAATTCAAAAGACATAATCAATATACCAATTTACTCTTCAACACATAGGGCTTAATGGCACCTGCCTCATTGCACCTCAGTTTCTGGAGAGCGGAAAGGAATTGGGTCCATAGCTTAGCTCAGTTCCTATCTAGCATAGTCTCGAATTCCAAGTCCAAGAGATCCCTTGGGATCACGTCCCAGGCAATCTGGTTTCTTCGGGTCTGCTGGCTACATCTGCCTGGAATCTGGTTTCAAAGTCTCATGTTCAAACTCCCAGATCCACTGAGGACTACCACCTGCCTATCCCTGAAACAAGAAACAGGGAGGCCCATCCCTCAGAGTTAGAGGATAAAAGGAGAGAAGAGGAGAGAGGAACATCTCTCAGTGAACTGTGTGAAATTCATTTGGACAAAGATCTGGACATCTGGAAAATCCTCTGGACACAGAAGGAAAGACCTGACAGAAAAGATAATGGGATTCTTCTGTCTTGTAGTTTTAAAGATGCTACTCCCCCTACACAGAAAAGGAACACAAGAGAACTGGGACACCTCTAAGTTAGGTGATCTGAGCATGCTATTACAGTCTCCAAAAATGAAGTCTTTAGGGAGAACCCAAGCTTTCCACAGCTGGTGGACTGGAATTCATAATCATCCTCGCAGAAAAAGTTATGGACATTAAACAAGCAAATATTTTATAAAGCTTAAAAAGAGCCTGTTCTAGCAAGGAAATAAATAAAATGGCAAGAGGAATAAAACAACCAACAAAGTAAAAAAATAGAGAAGGGGAGAATTGGTCTTTTTCTCTAGTGAAATTCTGGTCCCAAATATGCTCCCAGAAGCATACATGGGCTTCTTCCCATGGGAACAAGGAGGCTAGCTTTGACTAAATTAGCCTCTCACTCAAGAAATAAACCAAACTTTTCCTGGGTGAAAATTTATCCATGATTCCCTGCAGATCATAGGATGATCCTAATGGAAGTCTAAGCAAAATCTTTCAGGGATTCTCTCCCACACACAGAATGGATTAGAGACTGGACCTGTGATTTCATTACTACAGGGAACTCCTAGATAAAAATACTCCCTTCTCCATTGCAGGCTGGTACTTTCTCTGAAATTCATGATCTTACAATTTTCTAGAAAACTTAAGTGAGTTATCCATAGTGACAGAGTTAGTAGGGCTGAAGCAGGATATGAATTCAGGGCTTCCTGGCTCCAAGTCCAATGCCTTAATCTCTACACCATCAATCTTTACAATGATAAAAAGAATCCTAAAACAAAGCAAAAGAATGGCTAATTGTAATGACCAATGCTAACCTAAGCAAAGATTTGAGGAAATGCATTTCTCTTCATTTGGTAGGAACGTGAATAGTAGGGACTGTGGATGCACAGGGTTGAATACACTATGAGATGCAACACCCTGTTCACAGGTTTTGCTTAACTATCATCTCTGTTACAAGAGTGGGTTTATTAAATAAAAGAAGATGTTGGGTAGGACAGGGTCACTGGATCCAGAACTGGATGATATAAAATCGAGGCACTTTTTTTAAGCCAAGATCAGGTCTCATTTAAGTTTAGAAATCTGCTTGATGGAAAGAAAGGCCAAAAATCTTTTAATCACAATGTCATCAAGGAAAAAACTGAATCAAAAACTGTTCAATTAAAACCATGGAATGAAATTCAATACTGATCATATTCTAATAATCAAAATGCTCAAATATCCCTACTCTTGTATAGCACACTTTTATGTATTTCCATTTTATTTTGTATCATAGTTGTCTGTATGTATGTCTCATTTCCTATTACCAAGACTGTAATTAAGTGAGGGCAGGGACCATACCTTATGTACAAAGTAGTGAACAGGAATAGCAATGGCTCACTAGGGTGAACAGCAAAAAAGATGCTTTCCTTATGATAAATTTAGTTCAAGGACTGAGTGGGGATGGGAAGATACAACCCTGGCTTCAATGAGAGGGCCATGGAGATCCCAGGTCTTCCTAAGACACTTGACTAAGGGGAAATTATAGCTTTCAATTTCAGACAATTATTTATGTTTACTAAGCGCTGAATTCAGTTGTCCCCACAGACTCAAGGTATAGGTTTTGTCAGAATCCTCCTCCCCCAATTTCAAATTCTGTCACCTAATGGCCCATCCTGCCCTAGCTTAAATTAGGGTACCAGTTATTTGTTTATGTACATATTCCTCTGTGCCTAGTTCAGCATATCATATACAGTAAACTCTTAGTGTTTGTTGATCAAAAAACGAATAGATGAAGATTTTCTATAGCTGGAAAAACTCTTACCTCCTGTAGTCCAAATTTTAATGGCAAAAAAAGAGAAAATAAAATATATTGGGAAGTCACTTAAAAGTTTTGTATCATAACTATATAATATTGAAATGCTAAATAGATAGGCTTTTATTAAGCATAAATGGATTAAATGTAAACTTAAAGGCACAAGGAAGTTATATTTACAAACATGACCTTTTCAATTCATCATTACAATTCTTTATTTGGAATTGAATCCAGTCTATACAAGATATTTACAAGACATGAAAATGGAAGGGAGGAAAGCACAAAATACAATTGAGGTATAAGCTAAGAGCACAGTTATGTCATGTATCAATAAATAGAATTCAAAATTTGTAAACTAGGTGCCCAGATAGATGCATCTTGGTTTTACTAAAACCATATAAAATATTGTTTAATTTCATGTGAGGTAGAGGACAGCTTGTGCCATGTAATACAACCACAGCAACTTTTACCTTCAAACTGTACGTCATCGGCAAAGTCAGTATAAATTGTTGAATGCACTGATCATAATTCCAAAGTTTTCCTTTTCTCTTTTGCTACAGTTTCAGAACAGATATTTCACTTGTTTTCAAAGATTATCAGAAATACCTTGGTGTAAATGACTATTGTAAATGAACAAATACTTCTAACTTCATGGATTAAAACAAATGTGTGTATAATATACGTGTGTATATACACACACACATATATTAAACACGTATATATATATATATATATATATATATATATATACACACACACAGATATATGTGTGTATTATTGACAGACTGTAAAATCCCAAAGGCAGCAAATTCTTTTAGACACAACTTTTATGTTGACTAGAACTATTTTAAGTACAATGTGCTTTCCTTATTTTCAAGTGAGGTATCTATATTGAAGAAAAATATTTGAGCTATTTCTTTTCTATTAAACTAACCTTCGGTGTTATTTTTGTTTTCTTGGACTTAATGGAAAAATCTGTCCATGTTGTAAATTTCAGCATTTTCTACCTCAGGAATCCTGTATATGTTTTAAGTTCTAAAGGATTTAAGAAACATTACAAAATGTATTATTGTTTCAAATTTGATAGTTTTTATCCTCCCCCCAAAACCCCAAATCCCTACAAAAGCTGACTCTCCCTTTAATTTCGATGCAATAAATAAATATATCAAATATAAAATACTCAAATATATGTTTCTTCTCATAATGGAGATGCTTGAGTGTCTTACTACAAATACAATGAAAACTTGTTTTAAGCTTTAAAAGTTTACTCAGTCTCACAACTTTTATAATACAACAGTTGAGAAGACCTTGTCAGTCTGAGCACAGAACTGGATGTACTCTAGAAATATAGTAGTCCATTAGGAAAATGAAAACATGCTCAAATGTTCTGTCATGTGGATCACATGGCTCGAGGGTGGGGAAAATGAAAACCCCTCAGCATCTTTTGTGAAGAATCAAAACAAGCTCTTGTGAGTGAGAAGGGAATTTGAGAAGGCTGATCAAAAAATGACTTCAGCACCAGATTTGCAATTCTAGAGAAATGTACTGAACAATTTCCTATTTCAGGGGACCTAATCATTGCTTTTCACAAACTGAAGCCAAGGATTTACATAAGCATGAATGGTTGTTTCTCAGAATTTCAAAATTGGGGGGCCAGCCAGCAGATTTCACTATGGCCCCCTCCACTACATTGCTTTCTTCAGTAATTGCATTATGATCATTTAATATATACAAATGATTTGCCATTTAGGTTAATATATTAAATGTTATAAAATTAGCTCAAGAAGTGGAAAAACATTCTGTCACTTCCCTCAAAACTTAAGAGTGCTTTACAAAAATTAAAGCACGACTTCATCAATAACATTTTTATCAAATTTTTTTTGAGTGATACATGGCTGCGCTTAAGAATCCAAGAGGTCTGAGTACCTTTAAGGGCATGGGAATTTGCTACTTTGCTTTCAGAAATTTGTTCAATTTCTCATAGTAACACAGCCCCTCAAAAAATTAAGCAAATTATTGCCCAGTAGAGAAACTAATGTCATATGCTACTGCTTCCCCCACCTCAAAAAAAAATTGTTCTCTCAAGTAGCCTTTGTCTGTCTCATTGGATATTTTTTGATGTGGCTCTAATTTTTTTTTTACAATAATTAAGAGAGGGGAAAATATCTGCTTACCTAAACAATAGCACACAAACTATTGCCCAAACTTTCTACCATGGAAACTGTTCATGATGAGATTAAATTCATGTTGGTAGTTTTTTTTTTTAGTCAAAGTTTTCTATAAATGTTTATTCAAAATTTCTGCATATATTCAAGTTATATAGGGTATATAATAAGTCATCTCAACTCTTAGAAATCACTGGAAGAGCTCAGTGTAAAAGTATATAAACATATATACTATTTACAATTAAAAAAAAAACTTTGTAATGAATTCAGGTTGAGACATGACACATTACTGTATCATCTGTAAAAAATTAAGCCTACGTAGAATGTGGGAAATGTATTACATGAAAGCCTTGAAATAAATATTTCTCTGCTCACTGTTATTAAAAAATTTTAAAGGAGCTGAAAATTTTAGAAGTAAAAGAAATTTACAAAGATTAAGTAACTTTTAATAGATTTTATGTTGACAATTAACTGAGCCTACCATTTATAATAACTGTAAGGATAAAATGTATGAAGTAAATTTGAGAAAAGGAAGCCTCCTCCATCTACTGAAGATGTGAAGAATAATCATGTGACTATCTAGGTATTTACAGGCATTATTCAACAACTAGAATCAAGATCATAAACACCTCTGTGCTTTTCTCTCTACACTGGGCAGGACTAGTTCTATGTTTACAAATGTTAACTTAGTAAAACTCAAATGAATGCACAAAACCACATCTTATTTGTTTAAATTGATTCTTTGTTCATTTGAGGGGTACAAATTATTTTAGGGCACATAAATACCATTTATAGTGAATCACAAAATTAATTCTTTAAAATAATGAACAAGCGGTTTAAACGTTTTGCATCGCTACAAAGTGCCTAACTTGCATCCATCCTGAAAGTAGGATTTGGTAATCTGTATACAAAAAAAAAAAATCCAACTATATATCTATATTTGTAAGTGGTCTGAACTAATAGTTATCAAACAGTACCTTATGAGAGACTATCAAAAGCTTAGAAAGCATGGAAAAATATTTCCAATGAATGGCGGCTTCAGTGTATGTCATGAAAAAAAATGAATGCTACCATTTTAGCTCTTTTAAATAAATGGATAATTAATGTGAAATCTGACATTAAAGAATGACAGACCTATCTGTGCAAAAAAAAAAAGTGCAAGAGTTTACTTTCCCACATGGGATTCCTGTCTTGCTTCTGAAAATTGTACGAAAATCAGCATATATCTGGATTTTCCCATGCATTAATTTATGGTGCATTAGTATCTAATGGCTGCAAATTCCTGATTTTTAACATTAAAGAGCTAAATGAACGTGGTCCATTTGCAGAGATTTTGGTAAGATTTACCTTGACATTTACATATAGAAAAATTCTAAGTGACTTTCAAAGTGTTTCATATTTTACAACCCAAAGAAAAACAAACCCACAATTATAAACATCAGTGTGATCCCTACCTACATATAAAAACTGTACAGGAGAGAAGCTAATGGATACCAAAGCAGCTGATCTACATTAATGATAACACAACTGGGTTCCCTCCCTCCCACATTCCCAAGAATTAATATTTTCATGTCACTCTTAGGACAAATAATTCGGGGATTCTAAAGAGTAAGTCGCAATTATTACTTTAAGTTCAATGTATTGTTACTGCCTGGAAAAAAAAATAGCTTCACATAAGCACATTTAAACAGGATAAAGAAAAACAATCCCCCACCAAGTCAGCCATTCCTTTTCTGTAGCAGCAATGCATAATGAATTCCTCCACAAATGTTCATGGAAATTCATTCCACAGTCAGGAGAGAATCAGGAGTTAATGTTCTTTATGGAGCCATGAATTCACAACAGCAACTTACCAAGAAAATGGTGTCCATTTTAACACTCAGAAAAGATGGAGCTTGGATGTCCCCCATGATTCAATATTGAAGTATGAAGA
The DNA here is from genome assembly GCA_023553655.1 of Myrmecobius fasciatus. Lineage (NCBI taxonomy): Eukaryota > Metazoa > Chordata > Mammalia > Dasyuromorphia > Myrmecobiidae > Myrmecobius > Myrmecobius fasciatus. The sequence goes on from JAJPUD010001963.1 coordinate 271,076, forward strand.
CACCAAAAATATTGTAGAAAGTGTTTCCAAAGCAAGTGTGAAATATGGGTAACATTAAAATGGACCACAGGGTATGTCCTGTCATACAGTGCTGCTTTAGAAAGGTACACAACAGTGGTTTGCATTAGAAATAGAGGCAGACACCTATTTAAAAATATATAGTTTCATTGTTACTAGTTGTTTAAGATTTTTAAAAACACTAGTACAAAGAAACAGATTTTCATTCATTTGGAAAATCTTAAAATTTGAGTATCTCTCATCTCTTCACTTTCCCTGTGAACTCCAAATGAAGAAATGCCTCCTTGCTCTTCACACAGGCCAGTCGCTCCCAACTGAAGCCCAAAAGCCCATTGGGAGAGCACAGGGAGCTCTCGCTGATCTCTACTCTTTAGCAGACTTGGCAGATTTCACAATCTGATGCTTTAATTCCTTTATCATCATCTCCAGCTTCTGTCTGGCTTCTCGTTCCTGCCTGAGTTCATCCTGAAGCTCTTGTCTGTCCGCCTCGGCATGATCCAATCTCTGGCGCAGCTCAGCCAACTGCATATTCAAAAAGATTTAATTCAAGTTTTTTTATAAATGAGCTGCTCCATATAATGACGAAGCCATAGTCGTTGAAATCATCTGACATCAAAATATCCTATCCAATACACATTCCGGCAAGTATCATTTTTTGACTAACTGAAAACATGCAGAGTCAGGCCATATTAACTGGGGCAGTTAGCTCCATACTGAAAACAACTGACCCAAAAATGTCCTAGTGGAATTCAATTATAATGTGTCCCAAAAATGGCATTTATCAGAGTAACCCTGGGTAGACTATGCCCTGATTTTCTATTTGATATCTGATATTTGATTTCAATCTGACACAAAGAAATAGGACTCTGCAAAACAACCAAGAGAAGAGGACATGGTTTAATATCTCAAAAGAATAATTGGTTACAATCTAGCAGTATCGATTTCATAGATAGTCCTCATTAAGTACTGCAGAGGTGCCATATATTATATTCCAATTATGAAAGCCAGGGCAAGGGAAAACAGAATGTGAACCCCATACTGACATCACTGTAGGCCAATGTAGCTTTTAATTTATCAGCTGTATAATATGTGGTCTTCAGAATCTAGGCCCAGGGCCTAAGAAAATGATTATTTACACAGCTCAGACCAAGAAAAAGTGTGTAACACTCAGAAGTTATCAGTTCAGCGCAGCTAAAAAGTGGCAAGTTCTGGGGTCAGGTAATAAGGCTCAACCTCAGAAACAGAATCCGCATCTGGAAAGAACTGTACTGAGAACAGAACAAAGAAAAAAGTGTGTGCTGGGAGGGGGGAAGAGGGAGAGAGGGGAGATGTATCGATTTAAGATCAATTTATCTGATTTTCACATCAGAGGAAAAGGCACTTCTGCTATTGAAGCCCAAATCATCCAAGAGAGCATTCAGTTGGCAGAACCTCAAGGATAACAGGGTGAGAAAAAACCAGCCACTTCTGAAGGGAGGCAGGGTTTAAATTTCTGTGCAGAGATCTCCAGGGAAATTAATACCAAGGCAGCAAAATCTCTCTCTGGCTAATAATTGTGCATGTGTGCCTGCGTGTGTAGAATTTCTTTCCCATACTTCTCATTCATTTCCCATTGGATTCTATGATAACTTATATTTTTGTAAAAACTGCATTTTAGATAAAAATATGTTGGATTGCTTTAATTATAATACTCCTATATCCTGATTTGGGTAACAGGGAGCCAATTATTCTAAATATAGTAATCTTAGTTCTATGATTCAAATTTTCAATATTTTAATCAAGTGATTAAGAGGAGAAACAAAAATGATGAACCTCATAAATCTAAATGATGCTCTCACAGTCTATACTGAAATAATAGGTGTATGTGTATATATATATATATATGTATGTATGTATGTATGTATATGTATATTATATAGTGCTACTATGATATATGCCATACTAAATTAAACATAAAATTCTTCTCTGGGAAAGCAGAGACAATAAAGAAAAAATGGCTTTAACATATACTGGTACCCATTATTCTACACAATTATTTTTTAATTTTCTAGCCCAAACTAGCAGTTTCTTTTCCCTTCCTTTTAACCCCCAACTTATTTATTCTACACTCCTGTCCAACTCAACTACCCACCTTCCCCAAAACAGGACCTGTTGTCCTTCCTTTATACCTTTAGCTCATGGTTTTGCCTACACTCCAAAATATTCTTTTCTCTATCTGGCCCCCATTTCCACCTGTGATCTTGACTACTGCAACTTTCAAGGCTTCACTCACAGGCTACCTCTTATGGGAAGTCATGTCTGAATGCCCAGCACCCAAAGTAAATGAAACCTTTTCCCCAGCTGGTCTCATAGCTCTCCCCCATTCCAGCTGATCTCACAGTCCTTCATCCTTACCTGGGCAGCATATTCAGCCTCCTTGTCTTTCTCTAATGTTGAGTCACAGGTACACTTTTGCTTCATCACTTGCTCCAATTTCTTCTCCAAGTCCCTCTGTTCAATATAGAATTCTTCCATCCTCTGGGCATGCTCAGTCTGTAAAGACTCCAGCTCTTTTTGTAAATTCTGCTGTTCCTCGGTGAGTTCCTTCATGGCTTTTGAACTGCTCAGCATTTCCACTTCCTACAAAACAAATAGTCAGAAATAAACTTTACTTCTTTCCAATTAAAATTTTCAATTCAAAAACCAGAAACATTCAGCCATTAGTACCAGCAAGGATATATAAATGTAGGGTTATGTATTTTTATAAACTTCTACCTACATTGGCATTTTCACTGACAAATTTCTAAATGTTTATAATTCTAAGAGTGTCAAATAAAACTTGAATCATCTATGTATGATTTACAATAGGTTCTAGATAGCATTCACTTGACTTTTCATGTTCACAAAGCAAATACTGCACAAAAAATAAATTTTTTTCACTAAATGGATAATCATTTGAACAGCAGCCTTACCATTTGAAGCTGTTGCTTTTTCTGTAAAATAGAATTCAATTTCTCTTGTTTTTTAACATACGTTCTCATAACTTCTTCCATGATTTTACTCTTATCGTCCTCACAGCTGATATCCTTGATGATCGATGGCCATATAGTTGGGGCCTCTTGGCTCATTTCCACCTTGCTGGTTTCTGAGTCTATGATACAAACCTTGGGCTCCAATTTCCTTTTGTTTGTAGAAGAGGTTGACACAGATGGATCTTGAAAGAAAAAAAAACTAATGAAATAATTGAAAATCACCTGCTTAAAATGTGGATGGTAGAGTTAAAAATATAAGTTGCAGAATAATATGCAATTAAATGCAAGTGTTACATAAAAGCATGTCATTATTTAAATATTTTGAACACATAAATCTCATTTAAAAAAAAACAATTTTTTAAAGAGGAGGAAGTATGATCAGGAAGGAAGATGATGTAACAGCAT
>JAJPUD010001963.1:277009-298194 GCA_023553655.1 Myrmecobius fasciatus
GCCTGACATATTTATGTACTATTTTACATTAGTTATTATATATATTTTTACATATTATATACATTAGCTGTATATAAATAACTAATGAAAACTATAATAGTCTTTGTTATATAGAATAACTATATAAATAACTAAAGAAGAGAAATTATCTTATATAAACTTACTATCTCCCAGAAACATGAGGCTTTATACATAGTAGACACTTTTAAAATGTCTAATGAATTTAAGTTTGGGACATGCCAGGCAAGGCAGTGGCTCTCTCCATTTCTAGACTTGGTGAATACACATTACCCAAGAGAAAAACTGAGCAACAAGAAAAAATGAAGTCACAAATTTTGAATGTTCTCAGTGAAAAGATAAAAATTTTTATGAAGATCTGAAGCGAATAGAATTGCATATGTTTAACACATAATGGATTGCTTGCTGTCTAGGGAAGGGGAGAGATAAGGAGGGAGGGAGAAAAATTTGGAACACAAGGTACTGCAAAGGTGAATGTTGAAAACTATTTTTGCATGTATTTAGAAAAATAAAAAACTATTATTTAAAAAAAGAAAGAAATCTTCTATGTTTTAAAGTCATCACTTAAAAGGCAATCTTAAAGAAAAGGCAATTCATATATTTCTAAAGAAGACTCACTTAGGGAAAAAAAGCCCACACCAGTGTACTCTTCCTTTAGTATTGGCTCATGGCAAATATTCCAAGAGGATTCAATGGAACCAAAAACTAAAATACCCATTTCCATTTGCAAGCTTTCCAGTACCTCTAGACTATTTTACTGTAAAACAGGATTGTTAGAACTTTATTTTACTAACAAGCACAAACCAAAATGTATGTCTACCCAAAATGTTCTTTTTCAAAAAGGTCAATTTTGAACTTTTAAAATCAACCTTTGTATAACTGAAGAAAGAAGTTAAATGAAAAATGGCTACTTACCTGGGATGGATGAATGGAGGAGGCTGAGAAACAGAATCACCTTCCTGTTTTATAACTGGATACCATGATGGCAATTCCAGCCCTGGGGGTGTATCTGCCTGCAAAAGAGAGAAGCAATATCCAGATTTAATATCCATCTCCTAATATATCGATTCTTCCTAAAAGTCTTATCATGGAATGAAAAATATATGCAATAACGTAGTTTCACCAAGCACACTTATAACTTCATAAGTTAACAGATTTTTTTTTCAACTTACAGAATTCATGAATTATCCAAATTGCCTTTTAAAGTACAGTTGTCCTAAACTTACAAAATTCCAATTCTGTTTTTGTGCCTCCAGTTGCCAACAGCTGCAGCACTCCCCTACCAAAGTGCAAATGCTCAATTCTAACAAATTGATCAATGCTCTACACTATTTAGACAGAGGCCAAAAGCAGGACCATTTTGGGTTTTTTTTTTTTTTTTGGTTTTTTTGAGATAGTATCATCTACTAAAAGAGGCCCTCCATCAGCAGAGAAATTCCTCCATTCATATAGCTGGGACAGACAGATGAGCAAGCTTTTATCTCAAAGCAGCACCCAAAGGTGCTAGGAAGGGGGAAAGAAGCAAAGAATAAAGTTTTTTTTTCCTTGATTTAGTTGGCTGTGAGAGTTAGAAAAGAGGATTCCCTTTACAAACTTCATAATTCTCTATTAGCTACTATTATCTTTAAAGGGGGGGGAAACAGGTACACATGATGGAGTAAGAGAAAAATAACAAAGAAAAGGAAATTGATGGAACAGAGCGGTAAATCCAATAGGATGAGGGCAATGGGGAGAATTAATTTAAAGTAGGACAAGACAAGGGAGAGGAAAATTATCTGGAGTCCATCCCATTTACCAACCACATAGCACCAGGGAGAATGGCAACCACAGACTAATAGAACTAGAAAGGACGCCAGGAGATTATCTGATCCCTCTAGACCAGAACATGTTGAGTCTCTTCCTATGACTCTCCAGGAACATAAATCCCCCAGGCTCCCCAGGGAGGCCCAGTTTCAATGCTGTAATACTCACAGTCCCAAAGCTTCTCTTTCTAGTCAACCCAAACCCTCTCAGCTTGGACTTGTTTTCCTCCTGCTTGGTTCTCCCAAGATAAAAAACTTTACTATATTTAATCACAGCAAATCACCCTCCATTTGTCCATTTGTTTCTAGGCTGAACCACTTCATTGAAACTTTTTTTTTTAACCTGAGGACCTATTTTTCTTTAATCATTTTAATTGCTCCCTTTTGAGACCCTTTCCAGTTTTCTTCAATATTTTTTAAATTGTTAGAAAACTGGTCAAAAAACTCTGAAAGCAATAAAAAAAAGAAAGAAAGAAAAAAGAAAAACTCTGGTTAATATCTAATCCATGAAACAGTTTTAAGTGAATATTAAGGACTTACTTACAGATAAAAACTATTGTCAGAACTTCTTCCTCCTCTCCCTGCCCCTTCCCCCAATCTCCCTTCCAGGAAAATCTGTATTCTGCCTTTCTTACAATATAATCACCACACATCACATGAGAGCAAGATGCCAGGCTGGAATGTGACATGTGTCCTAGGGAATTCCCTTTGCTTTCTGTCATGACCCATGCAGGGATCTTACTGCCCATTCCACAGCTCATGGCAAAATTTGGGAGTACCCTGCCCTTCATCCATGTCTCCCCTTCCCATTTCCCCCAGTCTGTACTAGCAGCAGATGTCCGGGATTCCCACTTGCTGAGAAGAGACAAGTCTGGTGGTACTGAGAGCTCCTATCTCTGTCTCCATACCTCCCAGCTCCTCCTCTGTCTCCCTATTTCCGAGTTCCTCCTCTCCCCCATCACCACCCTGGCCTTCATTTTTTTCTCTAAGAAGAGGTATTCTTTGTTGCCAAGTCTTTTCAATCCTAGGCTCCTATCTCCTCCAGAAGTAACCTCTGTCCATCATTTCCACTTCCTCTTCTCTCTCCCTATTTTCTGGTTCTTTCCCTGCCACCAATAAACATTTGCCAGTCTGATCCATCCTTGTAAAAACCCTCACTGGCCCCTGCAATGCTGTCAGGCCATCATTCTAGATCTCTCTTCTTTCACTATCAGCTTTTAAAAACATTCCTTGCCTCTCTGCCTACTCACTTTTCTATCTTTCTTTTTTCTTTTCTTTTCCTTTTTTTTTTTTTTTTTTTTTTTTTTTTTTTTGGCAGAGGCAATTGGGGTTAAGTAACTTGCCCAGGATCACACAACCAGGAAGTGCTAAATATTTGAGATCAGATTTGAATTCAGGTCCTCCTGTCTTCAGGGCTGGTGCTCTATAAACTGAACCACCGAGCTGCCCCTGCCTATTCACTTTTAAAGTCTCAGTTTGGCTTCTGACCCCACACATGAGAAAACAGTTCTCTCTCGAGTCCACCTCCTCAGCTTCCTTAGCAGACCTGGCTTTAAACACCTCAGGTCCCTTTGCCAAGTCATCATCAAACTTGGATTTCCACATACTCTTCCATTCCCTCTTTCCCCCAAGACTCTGTCTTGGCACCAAGACCCTTCTCTCTTGAACTCATCACTTCTCATGGATCTAGAATTCTCATTTCTTGATAATCTATATATCTAGCCTTAATCTTTCCTGAACTCAAGGCCCCATGTTCTCTGTGGTTCTAGGGAGTCGCAAAGACCTGATTTCAAATCAACCTCAGACACCTACTGGCTATGTGACCTTGGGCAAGCCCCTTAACCCTGCTTGTTTTTGTTTCCTCATCTATAAAATGAGCTGGAGAAGAAAATGGCAAATCATTCCAGTATCTTTACCAAGAAAATCCAAATGGGATTAGAGGAGTCAGACATGACTGAACAGCAACCACAAAAGTTCCTTGAGAGCAAGAGCTATTTTGTTCTTGACTTCATATATCCTTCATATTCATAAGCACTTAACACTGATGAACCGAACAAGATAGAAATGAAGTCAAGTTCTAGGAATAGTGATTCTATTGCCCATATCTCCTTTCCTTTAGGAAATTTTTAAAAAGAAAATTTAAAAAACCTCTCATTTGTCCAACAGATACCCAAATTAGTTTATGAATGACAGAAAGACAAAGGATCAGGAAGAGCAAGAGTTGACAAGTGCCCACCTGGGATGCTCTACCATCTCCAATAAGATTTCTGTGCATCCCCAGGCATTGTGTAATATAAAGGTTGGTTACAGCAGATAAATAATAGTTTAAATATGGATCATCCAGAAGGGCTCCTAAATTAACTAACTCCTTGGGGCAAGTCAGTGAACTTCAAAACATAACCAAGAAGTCTTCACATCCTACACCTGTAGGAAGAAAGATGGCAAGAAGGATTCTAGGTTTCTTTTGTGGTCTCAAAGTCACTTTCCATGCCTGAATTATAATGGAGTGACATTACAACTCATACTTTTTCAGCAAGTAAAGGAAATCAGCTCTGTGGGGTCACTTAAGAAAGCCCAGCACTGATAAGAGTCCACGTTTCTACAGCCTACAATCATTTAACAAATAGTAAGTGCTTACTATGATACAAAAAGAGGCAAAGGGCAATCCCTGTCCTCAAGGAGCTTCTAATCTAATAGGGAAAACAAAATGTAAATATACATATGCAAAGCAAACTATAGAGACAATAGGAAATAATTAACAGATAGAAAGTATGAGATAATATAAGAAGGGCTAGAAAAGCCTGGAAATAAAAGGTGAAATTTAAAGAAAGTCAGGGAAGTCAGGAGTCAACAGAGAACAGAAAATACCAAAAGAAGGAGGGTAAGGTATAAGGAGACTAGAAAAGTAAGAGGGCACTAGGTCATAAAGGGCTCCAAACATCAAACAGTGCATTTGATCCTAGAAACAATGGGGAGCCCCTGGGATTCACTGAGAGGGAGCATGACAAGGTCAGATTTGTCCTTTAAGAAAATCACTTTGGTGGCTGATAGTTTGATATATGGAGGATAGTTTGGAGTGAGGAGAGACTTGAGACAGGCAGACTCCCCCAGCAGCTACTGCATTAATCCAAGTGTGAGGTGAGGGCCTGCACCAAAGTGGGGTGGCACTGTTAAGAAGAGAAGTGGGCAAATTTGAGACCTGCTACAAAGGTGAAATTGAGAGACCTTGGCAATAAACTACATATGGGGTGAGAGATAGTAAGGAATCCAGGATGATCTTGGGTTGTGAGCCTGAGGGGTTGGGAGGATGGTGTTCTCTTGACAATAACAGGAAAGGTAGGAGGGAATAGCATTTCATCATCCCACATGAAACTGTTTTTCTGTTTTGCTACAGAGCTTCATTTAGACAGTGTTTCAAATGCACATAGATTCATTTGATATTGGTCAGCCATATATTGTTATTTTGTAACTTTTGAAAAGTAACCTACGTGTATCATTGTACCATTTATCTATTGGGGAATGGCTCCTGGTTTTATAAATTTGAATCAGTTCTTTATGTATCTTGGATATAAGACCTTTATCAGAGAAATTTGTTGCAAATATTTTTCTTAATTATCTGTCTTCCTCTTAGTTTTTACCACAGCAAACTTGTCAATGCAAAACCTTTTTAATTTACCCAAAATTTTATCTTGTGTGATTCTCTGTACTGTCACTGGGTATGCAACAATCAACTGTGAGGGAAAGTTTTTAAAAATTTGAAGTGCTATTTAATATGTAAAGAGTTGAAAGATAATATTCTTTGTTTTGTTTTGCTTTTTTCTAAGGCAATTGGGGTTAAGTGACTTGCCCAGAGTCACACAGCTAGGGAATGTTAAGTGTCTGAGACCAGATTTGAACTCAGGTCCTCCTGACTTCAGGGCTGGTGTTCTATCCACTGTGTCACCTAGCTGCCCCCAAGATAATATTGTTATAAATGGAAATGACTATAGCACATTTTTATAAATAATTTGTGGCTTTTCCTAATCCCCCTTAATTCTACGGCTTTCCCTCTGCTTTTTATCTTCCATTTTTGTTTACTGTTTGGTTGTTCAGTTGTTTGCATTTTATGTCTGCCATTAGACTGTGATATTCTGACTGTCTTGACCTTTCTATCTCCAGCACTTAATACAGTGCTGCCAACTAGTAAGAACTCAACAGAATTTTATTGATTTGAAACTCCTTCCACACAAATAAAATTATATTTAAACAACTGGATAGACTCATGGATAGGCAGAGCTAATATAATAAAAATGACAATTCTATCTAAATTAATCCACTTATTCAGTGCCATACCAATCAAACTGCCAAGAAATTACAGACCTAGAAAAAACAACAAAATTCATTTGGAAGAACAAAAGGTCAAGAATTTCAAGGAATTAAATGGAAAAAAAATGCCAATGAAGGCATTTGTATTGGACCTAAAACTATATTATAAAGAGTGGTCATCAAAAGCATTTGATACTGACTAAAAAACAAGAGTATTTTATCAGTGGAATAGGTTCACAAGACACAATAGTCAATGACTATAGTAATCTAGTATTTGACAAACCGAAAGACTTCAGCTTCTGGGATAAGAACTCATTATCTGACAAAAATTGCTGGGGAAAAAATGGAAAACAGTATGGAAGAAACTAGGCATTGACCAACATCTAACATCCTATACCAAGATAAGGTCAAAATGGGTTCATGACGACATAAAGGGTGATACTATAGGCAAATTAGGAGAACAAAGGGATAGCCTACCTCTCAGATTTGTGGAGGAAAAAAAAGGAATTTATGGTCAAAGAAGAACTAGAGAACATTATGAAATGCAAAATGGATGTTTGATTACATTAAAATGGTTTTGTACAAACAGAACCAATGCAGCCAAAATTAGGAAGGAAGTAGAAAGCTGGGGGAAATTTTTTTATATCCAAGGATTCTGCTAAAGCCTTTACTTCTAAAATATAGAGCGAATTGACTCAATTTTATAAGAATATAAGCCATTCTCCAACTGATAAAATAGTCAAGGAATATGAACAATTTTCATATGAAGAAATTAAAACCATTTTAGTCATGTGAAAAAATGCTCTAAATAACTATTGATTAGAGAAATGCAAATTAAGACAACTTTGAGGTACCACTACACACCTCTTAGATTAGCTAAGATGACAGGAAAAGAAATAATAAATGTTGGAAGAGACAATAGAAAACTGGAACACTAATACATTATTGGTGGAGCTGTGACCTGATCCAACCATTCTAGAGAGCAATATGGAATTATACCCAAAGAGCTTTTAAACTGTGTACTTTTTAATCCAGAAGTGTCTCTACAGGGTCTATATCTTAAAGAGTTCATAAAAAAAGGGAAGAGGACTCACATATGCAAAAATGTTTTTGGCATTCCTTTTGGTCGTGATAAGGAACTGGAAAGTGAGTGGATGTCCATCAGTTGGGAGAGTGGCTGAGTAAGTTATGGTATATGAATGTTATGAAATATTATTGTTCTATAAGAAACAATCAGCAGGATGATTTCAAAGACGCCTAGAAAGACTTACATGAACCGATGCTAAGTGAAGTTAGTAGGACCAAGAGAACATTATACACAACAAATACAAGATAACGCAATGATCAACTTTGATGGACTTGGCTCTTTTCAAAAATGAGATGATTCAAGCCAATTCCAATAAATTTATGATGGACAGAGCCATCTGCATTCAGAAAAGAGGCCTCTGGGGACTAAATGTGGATCACAGCATATATTTTCATCTTTTTTGTTGTTTGCTTGTCTTTTTCCTCATTTTTTCCTCCTTTTTGAGAGGATTTTTCTTTTACGGCATGATAAATGTAGAAATGTGTATAGAAGAATTATACATATTTAATATATATTGGATTACTTGCTATCTAGGGGAGAGGAATGGAAGGAAGGGAAGGTGAAAATTTTGGAACACAAGATTTTGCAAGGATGAATGTTGAAAACTATCTTTGCATGTATTTTGAAAATAAAAAGCCATTATAAAAAAGGAAAGAAAGAAATATAGCTATAAATCTGGAATCTCAACCAAGTCTTCAGCACAGAAAATCTCCAAACTCTGCCACAAATCTCTTCTGACATCTAATTTTAGAAGACTTCCATTCTTACCTAAGTCCAAGACTTCCAAACTTATTTTCTGTGTGTGGTTTATTTTCATTGATGTCACATAAGCAAGTGTTGTTTACTTACACAATTCTTTACCTACTCAATTCTATGAAAAATATAATTCACTACTAGATTTTGTGTATGTTTAAAAACAAGTCTTCATACACCAACATCAGCCTTCCATTTCTCCCCACCCACCCTTCCAGTTTGTATCTTTCAAGTCTTGCCTCCTAAATGAAGTACAGAGGAATTTCTAGAGACTGCTGTACCAAATGAATTATACAAAGGGGGATGGGGGGATGCATGAGTGACTATAATAAAATGATTGAGGTTAATTTCACTAAGTATGGCTACAGTAAACAAAACCCAACAATAAATTATCCTAACTGCATGTTAGAAACAATTGAAGAAATACATACTAAGCAATGAACCATTCACAGATGCAGAGTGGAATCTCTTATTCCTTCTGTATTTGTGTCAACTGACAAATTAGGACTTCAAAAAGGAACAAAGTGATTCTGCTGCACAGCAGTGAGGCGGCTACAAAACAGGAATAAAAATGAGCTCAAGTAACAGTTATCTGGCCTCATGCCTTTCAATGGGGTAACAAGTTCTATATTTCATCTATTTAGCCACAAAATATACCATGCTGCTTAACAAAAACAAACAAAAATCAAAGTAGAGCCTTGCAATTATCAATCCCAAACAGTGTGTTCATCTCGCAAGTTAAATTTCAAACATCTCAACACTTTTTTTTTTAAAAATCTCTTTAAATTATTAAACTATATAAAATGTCTTAAAATGGAAGAAAATGTTAGTTGGCTTAATTAGGATTTATCTGAAATTGTTGATTTAGAAGATCTATGAAAAGTCCTAAGCAGTATATAAACTGATGAAAAGTGAAGAGAGCAGAACCAGAAAACACTGTCTACAGTAACAGCAATATTTGTATGCTGAAGAAATATAAATGATTTAGATTCTTCTCAGCAATCCAATGAGCCAAGGCAAACAATCCCTAAGGACTTATGATGAAAAATGCTATAGACCTCTAGAGAATGAACTTAAAGAGTTTGAATGTAGATCAAAGCATACTATTTTTCACTTTTTCTACGTATTTTTAAATATTCTTTCAAACATAACTCATACAAAACAGGTTTTGCATAAATGCACATGGATAACCTATATTAAATTGCTTACTGTCTCAGGAAAAGGAGAAGGGAAGAAGAGTGGGAGAAAATTTGGAACTTAAAATTTGTTTTAAATGGATGCTAAAAAGTGTTTTTATAAGTCATTGGGGGAGAAAGTAAATATTAATTTTTAAGTCCTAAGCAAGTATTTGTTCTTTTCCAAATGTTTATCTCCCCATTTGATCTAGCATGGTATCTTGATTCAAACTCCTTTAAGTGAATCTTCTAATAAAAATCCAGTGTTTGATGACCACATAACAATTTGTACTGGGCTCTCAGATGGAAAATAATGTAAATTACATTTGGGAAGAAAACTTAAACTAGAACATTTTTCATTCTATTTTCAACATAAAGGAAGATGTTTAATTCAGTGTTTTGTTATAATTACTAAGTTGAAAATATTAAAATTTTATGTTATACAAATAAAAAGCTTCAATAAAAAAAAGAAAATATTAAAATTTTAAAGTATTAAGAACCATTTTATCCATCTGCTCTAAAACTTAGATGTTTCAAAATTATTAGCCACTATGCTCAAAAATTAAATGAGTATAAAATAATTATTGCATAAATAGATACTTCAAATCCTAATCTGTGATCTACAAATTTGGTCTTTGAAAAATATACATTTTGACAACTTTATTTCAAATAAATTAATCCTAGGTATTTTATTTTCTGCTTATTAAAACCAGGGCTAGGTGAAGGGGTTTGAGGATGCACTAGATTGCCAAAGGAGGTCAGCAACACAAAAAAAGTACTTCTATAAGCTAATTATTCTCTCATCACACATTTAACCCACTATATTTTATAATAGTGTAAAATCATCTTTTTTTCAAGTAAGTTCCAGGACCATATTAAATAAAATGGGAAACACTTCCTAATAATCATGTTACAATAAGCATGGGCTGTCCCACCACTCACAAACTCAAATCACAACCTCTGACAACCTCAACATAGTCTTCATGGGTTACTGTGGCCAAAAAATGATGTGACTTGATAGACAACATTCTAGCAATCATGAGGCTTTCTAAAGAGATCTACAGAGGAAGACTTTCCAGACTGGGAGGCCCTGATACTCCATTCCCATGCCACAACAAGACAATGGATTTCAGGAGTGTTAGTGTATTACAAAGATCTATCCAGAATCAAACACTTACTGAAGACTTTCCTTGAGATTTTTTAATATCAGGAATTTTAAAAATTAGTGCTATAGTAGCTAAATGACTGAAAATGTAATATTTAATATTAATATCAAGCAAGGTAACACTAAAGAAGGATTAAAATTAAATCCTCGACTGCCAAATCTATAAGACTAACAAAGACTAAGAGTGGAGAGACATATGAATGGAACATATTTATTACTTTATCCAAAATGTTCAACAGAATATTAGCTTCACAAATAAATATATCTATCAAGTGAATCATCTATCAATATCACTCTCACATATGTGAAATACAGTCTACATTCCTAAATGTCTGTTACATGAAGAAAATAAAAATTTCACTATTCACTCCTGATGTGATATTGGTTGCTAATAATTCCGAACATGCCAGAACGTACTGACCCACATAGTTAATTAGTACAACTTTAAGCACAGAGTGAACATACCTGTTTAGCAATTTTTTCCAGTGTAAGTAGCAAGAAATTCTAGTGCTCAATACAATTTCTGTAGACTACAAAAGGTATACTAATATAAAAAAAACATACAAAAAAAAAAAAACTAAACGCCTTAGTATATTAGATTTCCTCCAGCTGTCACCAAGTTTTAAATGAGCAGTTCAACAGCTAAAATAGAGATGTGTTACAAGGTGGCAAGTAACTAGAAAATATATGATATGAACTTTGTATATAGGATTTTTAAAAATAGTTCAATTTTCATGTTTACTCCCTCCTCCTAAGAGGAGTGATGGTCTTAAGGTGAAGAATAAAAGTACACACTGGGCATGGCCAATGTGCGAGTTTGATTATGCCCCTTTGTTACATTTTTTTTTAATTGAGAGGGATGAAAATAAGGGAGAAGGAGTTCATGCATGATATTATTATTGTTAGAAGAAGGTCATTTAGACTTTTTTTAATGTAAAGAAGAGAACAGGAAGTTAAAGGAGATACTGGTAAATAGGCTAGCTTTGAAAGTAACATGCTGTTGTAGATACGATTGTTCTTGCACAGCAAGATAAGTATGGAAATATGTATACATATATTCGACTTGTCAAGTATTTCAATATAATTAACATGTAGTGGACTTTCTGCCATCTAGGGGAGGGGAGGGGACTGGGGGGAAAATTTGTAACAGAAAGCTTTGTAAAGATCAATGTTGAGGAACTACCCATATGTATGTTATGCAAATAAAAAGCTTTAATAAAAAAAAGAAAGTAACATGCTGAATTTATTTTATACTTTTTAAAAAGCAGGCTGTACATAAGAGATTCATGATTCCTCGTATAATTTTCTTTTTATGTTCTTCTTTGTGTATAAGTAAAATGAAGGGCCCAAAATAAATGACTTGTGATACCCCCTCTGGCATTTTTTGAAAATAAAAATTAAATTTTAAAAATCTTAGCTTTATATATAATCAAATGCAAATCATTAATTTTAATATATTTAATTAAAAAAACAAAAACAAATGACAGATGTGATCCAAGCCTTTTTGTAAGCTTCTATCTAGCTTTCAATTACTGATACTTGTATTTGTCATCTGAATGAATGTGTTTTTGTAGGCTGGAAAGGCACAGGTACAAAGCATTTTATAATAAGCATGCATCTCTTGCTTTAAATTATCTACAAGAAAAAAGTGCAAAACAACTAGTCAATAATGTTCCTGTACATGAAGACTCAGAATAAATCCATTACAATGCTGGGTTTTCCCCCCTTTTTCTAAGACTCTAAGCAGCAGAAAATTGTCCAATTCTTTTCTTAGGCCAGAATTCGGTGGTGCTAGATTCAAAAAGGGAAGGGCCATTTAACTTCACCAGTATGGGGTTAGAAAAATTCTCTTCACCAATGCAAGTGAGTCTTAGACAGTCAATTGCCTAAAGCACGCTGAGAAGTGACTCGCCTGAGTCACATAGCCAGGATATATCTGGGCTGGGATTTGAACCCAAGCTTTCCTGGTTTTCCAAGCAGCTCTCTCTTCATTATTCAACATTTCCTCAAATGCATAGGCTGCTTGGATACCTTCCCAGAGAGTTGATCTGTCATCGACATAACATAAACTGAGCATTTGTGACATATGACATAAAAGGGACTGCACTGTTTCTCAGAGACAGTGACAAGCTTTGACTTGTGTGTCCCCCAGAAAGCCTTTGCCCAGCTTTGTGGCTCTCCAGACTTTCCCAGAACCCGTGGGCCAAGTCTATCTTTTCCCCCCTCCCTCCCCACCTTGGACTGTACTTATCTCTGCACAGATGTCATTGCCCATAAGAATGGGAGCTCCCTGGTGTTTCTCCCACTTAGCACTGTCTTCACACATAGGTGACAAATTAAATTCACAATCTCAACTAAAAAATACATTTTTCCCAAGAAAAGATTACAGCTCATACCAAAAAAGACAAGACAGACAAAGAAAGACAAAAAGAAAAAAAAATGTGCCAAAAATAACCATACCTCATACTTAGGGTAATTATTACACATTATCACCAATTGTACATTTATAATTCAGTAAAGTTATGATTGAGGGGCAGTAACTACCATTTAGGCTTTCCATATGACCAAAGTTTTTAAATAGATAAAGCATTTATTTTAGATAAATCAAACCATTTTGGAGATAACATAAATTCTTCCCTCTTTGGGATTCCAGCAATCTCAATAATCACGGCAGGGATATCACAGGATTTTTCAGGCTAAAAGGGACAGTAGAGTCTATTCCATTTTACAAATGAAAACATGGACCCAGACTGGTCAAGTGACTCAGAAATACAAAATTTCAGAGCTGGATGAGGCCTCAGCCTGAATCTGAATTAACAGTGTGCTCACTCCCCCAAATCAAACTAGTAACAAGGAGAGCAAAGATGTATGCTCCAACATCTAACACCAAATCAAAGACATTCTTTTTTCCCTATAGAACAATTAAACCAGAAAGTCTAAATAGCCTCCTCATTCAGAAGGAGATGTAAACAAAATATCAGAAGGTAAACAAAGGCAGGAGGGAGATGGCAGAAAAGACCAGTGTGAAATCCCAAGGATCATTAAGAAAAGGTCATGAAGGGGCAGCTAGGTGGCGAAGTGGATAGAGCACTAGCCCTGAAGTCAGGAGGACCTGGGTTCAAATCTGGCCTCAGACACTTAACACCTCCTAGCTGTGTGACCCTGGGTAAGTCACTTGACCCTAATTGCCTTAGCAAAAAAAGAAAAGAAAAAGAAAAGGTCATGAAGTAGGTATACTGCTCTCAAGGTCACTGAGAACCTGAAGATGAAGATTCACCTTTATGGTGAATATACTATGTCCACTTCCCTCCGGTGAGTTTCAGCACTTTTCCAGCATTTAGGGTAACCCCGTAGGTAATGAAGAGGCTAGCAACTGTGAGGAAACAACAGCTTGAACTCTCAACCACAAAGAAGGGCTTCCAAAAGCCAGTCCATTTTGTCTCCCAATTACCCAAACTCAGGTGGTACTTCTCCTCAATTTACTGCTGGTTTATTAGGATTTCTCTTTACATACAAATATTTTTATGATTCCTTTTTCTCACTTGCAATCATAGAGATAACCATCGGTAAATATTAGAATCAGCTCTTCGCTAACAAAGTATAGTTCCAAAGTTATCCAAGCAAGATCACCATCTTTTACCTAAACCAATACTCACCTTTTTACCTCTTCTCCTCTTCTCTCTGATTTCCATGCCCAAAGCAACACATTATTTATCAGATGAATAATTTGACTTTTTTTAAATCCTTTTTTTAGGCGTGAAAGCCAACTTGTGATAAACACCTTATTTCTTAGGCCATAAGGTGGCACTATTCCCAAACCGCTTTTAAACATCTGATCCACAGCAGTTCATCAAAAAGCCAGCACAGAAGCAGGGACAGGACAGTCTGATGGCAAAGGGGCGATCATAACCAGCCTCAGCTCAGTTAAGCTGCTCGCCCAGAAAGGTCTCCTTTTCCAGGTAGACTGAAATTGTTACTTTACCGGAAGCAGGTCCCCATTACTCCAAATTCTCAGAACAATAATCCAACCTTTTAGCCAGCAAGTTGCAAATCACTGAATTCTAGCAGAAAACAGCAACAGTTTCCAAATCTTATATAGCACTTGCAGTCAATAGCTTTCTGGCTATTGGAATGAACTGTTATTATGTAAACAAAAAGAAGGCTCAAGCTACATTTGAACCTTTAAGGTTCCCTTCCACTTTCTGAAATCCTTGTGTATCCATTAAACATCACAGGAAGAGTTGGGGAAGTCCTAATTTACATTTAATAAGAGTTTTCATTTTCATCTATTATCTCATTCCAACAAAACTTCTAAAAATATTTTTCATGTGTCCTTCATGTGGATCTGTGTACTTTGCTCTTATAATGTTCCCTATTTCACCTAAAGGCACCTCATCCCAGTTACTCCCAATTTGTGCTAATTATAAAATAGCAACAATTTTCTGGAAAAGTGAAATAGATGCTATTTTATAATTATAAGGGGAGGATAGGACAAAGGATATTAATTTACAGGAAGCAAGGAGGGGGGATCCATGCAAGCAGATTTCAGCAAAAAAAAAAATTTCACTGAAAGATTTAGCAGTACACTATCAGACATTTACAGGTAGCAGGAAAATAATAATTTTTAAAAATCCCCAAAGCCTAGAATCTTACTCACTACAATCATAAAAAGATTCAGGGCCTTGGAAGCTCTATCCCTACACATTTATTTTCACTGCATGCAACTCCTTGTATTTCTCATTCTATTCCAAAAATATTTAGAAACATCAACAATTTTTCTGGGTAAATAAAGACTAACAGAAATAAGGGTGTCACTTTGCTCTTTCCTCATCAGGATTACTTCAGTTCCATGAAACAAGGAACATCCTATTCATTTTAAAGCTTTTGGGTTTGTTTTTAAATAAAATCTAGAGAGCAAAGCTTCAGCTATATAAATGCAAATTAAAGCACCAATTGTCATGGCTTACAAAAATAATGTAATTCTATAATTCCATGTAATAGACATTAGATAAATGAAAGACACTTAAAACATGAGGACAGAAAGGGTTTTTAATCAGTGTGTGTGTGTGTGTGTGTGTGTATTCTAACAGATTAGTCTGAGTTGAGTTGGGAGTTCAGAAGCACTGTAATGTGTATTTATATACTGTTAGAAACAAAAAATGCATTAGGCCAGTCAAGCACTTCCTTCCTAGGTCACTCTAAAATGTCAATATATTTTAGGATTACATATAGGTTAACAGGGTTAGGGAACTGGACACCTATGATTTCACTGGTATAGGGAACTTCCAGATGAGGAAATCCCTTCCACAGATAGGTCAGCACCTTCTCTACAACTTGCAAAGTAACTCAGTGTTCTAAGAGACTTAAAGGAGTTACCCTTTAACAAAGCGTCAGAATGGGACTTTATTTCAGGTCTTCCTGGCTTTAGGCCAAATCTCTATACATGTTTACACACTGCTTAAAAACTGTGTAAAAACAGGCTTAAAAACAAAACCTAACTAGGAAGACTGGTTTACAATTAATAATAAGGGGTCAAACACAGTAACTTTTTCAAATTTATTTTTTCTGAGATTTTCTATTATAGTACCTTCTGCTTTGTGATAATTGTTTAAATCAGAGAGGAGTACTTTAGTTGAAAAATACAAATATATGCAAGAAAAAAGTCAGAGATGTAATTAGGGTAGACACAGCTCTGACCTTAGGGGCCAGGAACCAGACTGAGTTCAGATTTAACTCTGACACTGAGCCACTGGGTGACCCTAAGCAACTCCCCATCTCTCAAGTTTCAAGTTCCTCTTCTGAAGGATCTAGCCACCAAGGGTTACTATCAGGCTTAAATGAGGTCAGGTATTTAAAGGATCTGCAAAATTTCAAGTTACTTAAACATAAATGGCAAAGAGAATTTTAGCTAGAATCCTTTGGGGTGTTCAATATCCAAATTTACTAACACAGAAGTCTATGCATATGGTCTTTTATTACATATAAGGCACATCACAGACTGAAGGTGAGTTTTAAACCTTAATAAAACCAGTGGACATTTCTATATCACTTCATTCCTTTAATTTGGGCTACGTATATACAAAGAAACACATTTCCCAGTCCCCTTGGTTCTAGCATTTTGTATCCTATCAGAATAAGCACCAGAAAGGCCAAGGCAAAATAGGAAGGGTATCAGCAGAAAGGTCAATCTTTACCCTCTTTTGCTTATAAGTGCAACATCATTCACAATAAAAGAAGCTATTATTATGTACACTTATAATTTAATAAGTAAGGTAACTTGGCTAAGAAGACACATTTCAGTATCAAGTTAAACAAAACTGCATGTAAATCTGAAAATTTGAAGAGGTGAGGTGTCAACTTTACTAAAAAGAAAAAAGATATCTAAACCTACCCATACAGGGCTATAGTAAAGAACTCCAACTTCTGGAGTAACTTGCTCTACTGAAATAACAAGAAACAAGCGTTTATTAAGTACCTTCTATATGCGAGGTACTGTACTAAGTAAGCATTGGGAGCTGGGCAGGAAACATTTCCAAGCCTACCTGATTTAAGCAGTTAACAGCAATACACCTTCCCCAGACACAAGCAAATTTTGTTTCAATTTATATCACCAGAACTGAGCAGATAATTCTCATATCTTTAAAGGGCAATATTCTCATATTCAGGGCAAGAAATCAAAATTCTATTCCTAGCTATGCTCCTTACTATAGTGCATTTACTGTGACCTTCAAGTAGTAATTTAATCTGTGTTTCATTTTCTTTTTCTTTGGGAAAAAAAACACTCTGGAATGTATGAAAAATTAAGAACTAAATAGCTGCTGTTGTGACTTAAGATTTTTAAATAGTACATAATTTACAGTTTTGCAATTTCAATAAATTTGCTCATCATAACAAAGTTCTAAAATACTTAAAAAAAAAAAAGATTACATATGAATCAGGAAAGCTGATTTTTTTTTTCTCCAGAGGGAAAATATTTAGTCTTCTTTAGTATTAGGGCTAGACCACAAAATCTTATCAATACTGTTGTCACAAAGATTTTTTTTTCCTTTCCCATTGCTTGAACTAAATTTTTTGTTCATTTCTCCTATTTAGATTACCCTATACTATAGTAAATATAGTCTTCTTTTTAAAAAAATTACTATGAAATGTTAAGATAATTCTGATACACAAATCCTTCAGACAAATCTTTTTTCTACTACCACATTCCAGAGACCATAAAATCTGAATAGTTCAATAGGGAAATGATGCCAAAAATCATTGGTGTGTCACTCAAAAATGCCAACTGGGGCAAACCACGAGATGTCTCTGTGGTTCACTTATTCTATTTGCAAAAGGAGCTAATGCTTAAAAGTAAATGATCATGAATCATAGAAACAGCACAGTTTGCTTCCATTTATCCTCCCATAGCAATGATATTCTCTCATTTGACTGCATTTGTAACCACTCCACAGTTTCTAAAGATGCATCAAATTACATTTCTAAGATCTACCCAATGCAATCTTAAAAGGATGTTTGAGTTTGAAATAATCAATGCACTTCTAGAAAAATAGATATCCCACTTGACAATGAGAATAATTGGGGCACCTTTTCAAAAGCCAGAACGAAAAGTACTTACTTTGGACTGAGCTCTCTTTCCACTCCGGACACTAAATTTCTCCTTCATTTCTTCTAAAAGACTGTTGAGTTTCTTTTCTTCCGGCGTCCCTAAGTATTTTTGGTTTACATGGAGATAGCAAGGCCACTTGGCTGATTCAAAGCCCCAGTGGCAGGTCCTCTTGTCGGGTGATCTGTGTGAATGCATCACAAATGTCTGGGGTGCAAACATCGCACAGCACTCCAGACACTGTATACATGGTGCATCGGGCTGAACGTAAAACTGGGGTGCAAATAAACCCTGGCATTTACCCAAGCACTCATGTTCCACTTCAAAGGCCCTGCCAGTTTCTTGTAACTGGGCCAAGGAGTTTTTAGCAGGAAGCATGCTACCATTTTGAGGGCAGGTTCTTGGACGGAGCAAAGCATTACACAGTCTCTGAGCATCAGTGAGTGTGATCAGCCCACAGGACGGGGCATTGAATGGAAGGATTCCCAAGACCTTCAGGATGTGAAGCTGTTCGGAGGTGCAGCGTGAACAATATATGTACAAGTCATCACACACGGTATTTATTTGCTGGAGTGAAAAATCCCGGAGGACAGAATTTAAGACTTGAGGCAAACAGAGTCTCTTTTCTCCTCCGACCTGAAAACAAGAAATAGATTCCCCCTCCAGGACAGTCTGAGTAAGTTCTGTGGAACTATCGGGAGGAATGAGCAATGGCCCAGGAAGAATTTGAGGGGATGGAAGAGGCAAGAATACAGTAGGTGACATGCTTTCTTGGGAATAGCGAGCTGAAAATGCTGCAGGTCCACCCAGGGAGCTCTGGCTACTTAAGTGGAACTGGGCCAGTGTGTGCTTTAAACTAGGATTCAAATGTAAAGGTTCAGACACTGAATGACAGCTTGATTTGGCCTTTTCCCCATCAGTCTCCATTGGAGTTTCCCCATAGTCATCCATATTTTCCTTCTTCACTGTTGGCACTTTGCCATTTATGTGCATTTCTGTCATCATTTTTTTCATTGGAGGGCTGCCCTCATCTCGTAGCCCATTCCTTTTTTTATTGGAGCTCTGAACCAAAGGGAAGCTAGCTTGGAGAGTTTCCATGGCTGAACTGTTAAGCTTTAAATAGCGGAATATGAAATTTGCATCTTAGTTTGGTAGTTTGTTCTGGAAGAAAATAAGAAAATGCTTAAAGTAACTTTACTCTCAGTCACAACATTTCTTTTTAAAGAAAGCTCTGATTTACTCAAAAGATTTTACACCTTCACTTTAGTTCCTTCAATAAAATGTGGCTGTCACTTTCAGACTATCAAGTATAAAAAGTATTTAATATTTTTGCCTCAGATCCCAAGAATAAAGTACATAACACATTTTTAAATCTACATGAGCCTTGCTTCCTGCATCCTTCAGGTACACTAAAAAAAAATGCCATTAATTATCTCAATTTGAGACGTGCTGATTCAATGCAATTCTTCTAAAATATGTCAGGGATATTTGTATCTTATGCCAGTATGTATATGGCCATATATAAGAAAACTGAACACATGTCAAAATGATTTGTAACACAGTGAAGATAAATTTAAAATTCACCTAAAGACACTGGAAAAATGTATTCCTCCTAAACACAATCCAGATTAGCAGACAGATGAAAAGCAGTCATAAACTGGTTCCCGTAAAGATGACCACTATCTGGATCTCCACCTGGATTTCTGCAACCAAAAGAAACAGCACCTAAAGAAAAATCTGCCAGATTTGCTTCTTGAGCAATGCTCCTTTCATTCTCTTTCAATTAATCTGTAAAAAAGAAAGGAGGGGGTGGAGACAAGGAAAAGCTATATTTGAATTGATTCCAGGGACCAAAGGTTCCATTTGAAAGCAGTTTCTCAATGTTGAAGCAAGTTCATTTACAAAGAGTGATTTAAAAAATAATTATTTATCTAAATCAGTTAATTTGATAGCCATTTAATTTCATTTAAGAATCCTCAATTTAAACATGAAGGTGGCTAGAAAAGTGTCTACAGAGCAATCAGAGGCAGAGATATGCATGTAGGCAACAGAGGGGCTAACTCACGATATGCAGAATTATACAATGGCTTCACTAGAATCAACTCACCCAAAAGCTAATCACTAGGGAGCCTCTTTTAACTGCCATTATAAGCAGAATAATTTACTTACTGCATTCCCTAATATCATTCTAAAGAATTAACTCCAAGTACTTAGAGGAAGAAGGGGGAAAAAAGTGTTCAAATCAGCACTCACTCTCTCATGGGTAAATATTGATGGCCTAATCTAAATTGCATTGATTTTTTTTTTGCATTAATTGCCCAGTATAGCTGAATTTTAAAAAAAATTCTGTAGCGTTATGAAATCAAATATTCTTTTAAAAAAATAGCAATATTCGAGTAAGTGCAAAAGGTGAGAAAATGTGTCTACTGACAGGTAACTATATGCTTCAATCCTTTGACCCTCCAACCTTGAACAAGGCCAATCTGGGACAAAAAGCAGTGGCAGACACTGTTCACAAAGAATGCAAATGGAGGAAGGGGAAAGGAAAAGGGGATGGGGGGAAATGCTCCTTCCACTTCCTACTTATGAAAAGAAATCCAGAATAAATGGGGGGGGTGGAGAAGAGGAAACGTGGCTGCCCAAAATTCGGGGCAGCATTCCCTCCATCTCAACCAGGAAAGGGAGGAACAGAACTAGGAAGCCTCTGCCTTTACCCCATCCGCGGAGAAACCAACTCAAACAACCAAGCACCGGAGGAATCACCTGGAGAACGGGGGATTCCCCAAAGCCTGAAAGTCCTTGACACCTACGCGGAATCAAGCACTCACTTCCCAACCCTAGGGAAGGGAGGGGGAGCCAGGACCCTGGGGACCAGGCTGGAGGGAGGAGGTGGGAGTCCTCCACGTCCTCTTCCTCCTCCTCCCCCAGCCGATGGGACATCCCCAGCCCTCCCCCTGCCAGTCTGCCTCCGGGAACAAGTCTAGACTCCAACAGGGTGGAGGCCGGCGGGGGGAGCAAGGGGACACTCAAGTGGAAATCCCCAGCCTTTCCTCGCCCACCCTCCCATCCTCACCCTCTCCGAGGCCCCTGAAACTAGGCATCGCTAGCCGGTCAAGACTCGGCCCGTGGCTGGGGGGCGGGTAGAGTGCAGACATTAGTGAAAGTCCCTTTCGGCCGCTCTACCTCCTCCGGGAGGGTCCCTGAAGAGGGACATCCCAAGTCCCCCTTCCCCCCCAAGTTACCCCTCACCCCGGAACTGAGACCGCAGAGGAGGGGA
>JAJPUD010001963.1:312662-343803 GCA_023553655.1 Myrmecobius fasciatus
GAGAGAGAGAGAGAGAGAGAGAGAGAGAGAGAGAGAGAGAGAGAGAGGGAGAGAGAGAGGGAGAGAGAGAGAGAGAGACTTTCTAAACATGGTGCTTTTTTATAGATGAGAAAACTTAGGCTACATGCTGATAAGTCTGGGGTGAGTTTGGAACTCAGATATTCCTCACTCCAAAGCTCCATCTTCTATACAGGCTACCCCTCACGTTACCAAGAATTGGATACCAAGGAAACCATTAACCAGTTCTCTCTGCCTGCTATCTACAGGGATGACAGAGAACAACCTTTTTAGTTGATATGATTGTGATGATGGAAAGTTAGTTCTAACCTCAATCTCTATGAAATGGAAAGTGAAAGAGGGAGGGAGGAAGAGGGGCAAAATGAGAGAGACAGAGATGGTGGGGAAGATAAGAAAGGAAAAAGGTCAAGTTAGAGAACCAGCTTTACTGAGAACATTTCTGGTCACCTTCCAACCAGACCTAAAGTTAAAGTTTTCCCCAGGCTGGGACTCTGCCCTCCATTCTATTGTGTGTTCTAAGAACTTTCTCTTCAGAGAACAGCCAGGTTTTGTTTTTAAATTAGTCTATTTCCTTTTCTTTGAGTGTGGATTCTTCCTTTTCCTCCCCCCCTTTTTTTTTTGAACTTTATGATGACCATTCCCTTTCTCTGCTCCTTTCCCCACATCCTTCCCTCCTCCTCAACCACAGTTGGCTTGTTTTCTCCAGTCCACATACTTTCCTACACAATGTCCCTATCAGGCACAAGATCTGGCCCCATGATACCACCAGACGGTGAGCTGTCCAGCCTTATTCACACTTTGTACTTTGCCCTAGCAGAATTGTCCATCTCAGCCAAACAACTCAGAGGGCTTTGCAGACATTCTATCGGCCAGCAAGCAGGATCAATGTATCCCTAGCAGGAACAAACCTTCTCCTAGTTTCCTAAAATCAAAAATTGAGGCCAAGAAAGTTCAGGTTTTTCCTGCCAAACAACAATGGAGTCAGTGGTAGAACTGGAATTAGAAGCAAATGAACCTGACCTCAGTGTCAGGAGAGATTGTGTTTCTAGTCCCTTTAGCAAACCAAATTTGAATGGGAGGTTCTCAAGGAAAGAAAGTGATCCAGTTATGGAAGACCTAGCATTCGTCCAAATATCTGTTGTAGGCATAAAAGAAATCACATCTGAATTGTCTTGTGCAGCATGATATTTGTGGAAATATGTATAGAAGAAATGCATTTGTTTAACATATATTGAATCACTTGCCATCTAGGGGAAAGGTGGGGGGAAGAGAGGAAAAAATTACAACATGAGGTTTTGTAAGGGTGAATGTTGAAAATTATCCATGTATATATTTTGAAAATAAAAAGCTTTAATTAAAAGAAAAAGAAAAGAAACCACATTCTTTACTCAGATCTTACTCCATTGTAATGAGATGATCCTAAGCTCTTAAAGCCCCAGGAACAAAAAATATACAATTTCAAAGGACAGGTCTCGGTGAGTTAAGAAAGTTTTATCTAGAGGAAGCTAATCAGAAACTAATGATTTCTTGCTACAGTCTTCAAAATCTAGTCAAAATGTTGAGATGAAGTTTATATTAACTCCAAGAGAACAGTGGAAAATACAATTTGCTTATCACTTAAAGACTGCACCTACTGATTTCAAAACTTGAGTCGAAGAGTTACTAGAGATTCTGGCAGGAAGAGACACAGCTGCTTGGTGCAAATAAAAATCAGGGTACTTCTAGCTAGCAAAATACTGGAAAAAATCTCTGTTACCTCATCTGCTTCATTACCTGACAATGAGTATGATCCAAGCTATCTACCTAGGTGCCAATTCTTTCTAAATATGTTTCTAGGCCCCCTGGAATATTTGGACATCTATATGAAACCTGGATTGATCTGTGTACTTTCTTTTATAAATAAGTGATATATTAAGATCTCATTAACCTTCATGCTGTAGCAGGTTCATTTGAGTGTGAGCCAAGAGAAGGCTGAAACTTCTTGTCTTCAGGAAAACAAAAAGGGATTTATCCATTAATGGCACAGAACCTATCTATCATCCATTTAGGTTTCTTTCCAAACCAAGGCACCCATCAGTTAATTGGAGTAAATAGTTCATTAACACATTTCTTTGATTGGCAGTCCAGGGAAATAGGGACTATCAGTGAAGTCAGATACTGTCTGGAGTTTTAGAAGGCAAAATTTTTAAATCTAAAAGAATTGGCCTTTATGAGAAATGAGTGTGTCTCTGTTACCAAAAGCAGAAAGCTTAAATTTCTCATAAATTTTCTTTACATAGGCAGGGTAGTCTTAACAGAAACCACCTGGGATCATTAAAGACTCATATAAATGTGAACGATCCTGAAATTACTACTCTGGAATTCCTTCCGACATTTTGTTGATTTTTAAAGTAATTCAGCTTGTCAAATAAAGCTTTAGGTAATATTCTCTTTATGCTGCCTAGTCACTCTCTGGGAAAAGTTTGTACCAAATGTTCCATCTATTTTTATTAATTTTAAAATAGATAAAATAAATGTTCTGTTACATTGTTTTCAGGAAAGAAAATGAAGGATTATTTTTTTTTGGGGGGAAAGAGGGAAATAGTTATGTGTAGAACAGGAAAGGACTGGCCAAACAGCTCAATCCTAGGGGATCTGTCTGCTTGGGAAACCAGCTTTGTCTGACAGTGACTAAGAGCCACCTTCCCTCCTAATAAGAGTATAGCATTGGTCACCATGATAGGGAGTGGACCCATGGTTTCCCTGATTATGATTTCACTGGTAAAAGGAACTTCCAGGTGGCAAGATTCCTTCTATCTATGCCAGTCTGTTTTTCTCTGAAATTTGTAACCTTAGAGTTGCTTAGAGCAAGGCTTCTTAAACTTTTTCTACTTAAAACCCCTTTTCACCAGAGAAATTTTTACCTGACCCTAAACATGTAGGTATATAAAAGTGATATACAAATCAAGTATTTACTGAGAAAAAGTTGTAATTTCACAGCCCTCCATTTTTTATGAGACCCCATATAGAGTTGTGACCCACAGTTTGAGAGCACTGAGAGACTGTGTGATTAAGTACTCCATAGTAAATTATTCTTTCAAATAATTCCCTTTAGGATCCTAGAAGCCATATAGCTCATATTATGAGGATTAAAATATATTTATTTTTGTAGACTTAATTTTTCTTGATGGCTTTTATTTTTATTTTATTTTCACATCACCTCCACTTCTGTATATCTTTTTCCTTCTTTCATGCCTAGAAAGCCATCTCTAATTTAAAAAACAAAACAAAAAGCAATCCAGTAAAACTAAGACATCAACCAAAGCTATTCTAATATGTAATTCTTGTCTATAAAATGAAAAAGGAGATGCAGTGGTTATCCAAATGGATTTGAAATAATAGTTTAGTATCCAATGCTCCACCATAATGTACAGTGATTTACTTCCCCAATTAAATCCAACTAATATTTATTAAGCAATTAGTATACCTAAGTCTGGGTAGCTAGGTGGTGTAGTGGATATAATGCCTGGCTTGGAGTCAGGAAGATTTGAGTTCAAATCCAGCCCAGACTCTGGACAAGTCATTACACTCTGTTTGCTTTAGTTTCCTCAAGTGTAAAATGAGCTGGAGAAGGAAATGACAAAAAAAACTTTGGTGTCTTTCTCAAGAAAACCCCGAATGGGGTCAGGAAGAGTTGTACATGACTGAAAATGACTGAATAAGCACACACAACACCTAACAAGTATTAGGTCTTGGAGACAGGCTACAATAACAAAACAAAAACACTCCCAGACCTCAAGGGCAGGGATAGGACAAATACAACCTAATCTGAGGAGGAGAGAGACAGTACTAACCACTACAGAGAGCCATAAGGTTTGTCCCCTAAGAAATAACATGATATATAAACATATATAAATATATATTTGTAGCCTTCTTGAGGGAGGTGGGAAGAGGAGTGGGAGAGGAAAAAAGAATAAAATAAAAAGTGTACAGCAAAGAACAAAAGAAAATTTGCAAATAAGTAAAGAAAAGTAAAGAAACATAACATGTAATATTTCTTATATAAGCTTTCTTGAAATGGAAATTTATTGTTTCTTATTTTGAATTTCCTCATGTTCTGCTGTACACATGAAAAATTATTTTTTTCTATTTTGTTTTTTTTCTTTTTCCATTTGGTACCCATGTTTTAAATAATTTTTAAAAAACATGGGGGAAATAACTAGCATGGTTCAAGGAATACCTATTTTTAGGATCCCAAATTGACAGGAAATGAAGTTACTCCCCCTTTCTTCTTCTTCTTTTTTGCTGAGGCAATTGGGGTTAAGTGACTTGCCCAGGGCCACACAGCTAGGAAGTGTTAAGGTCTGAGATCAGATTTGAACTCAGGTCTTCCTGACTTTAGGGCTAGTGCTCTATCCACTGTGCCACCTAGCTGCCCTCCCCTTTCTTCTTATGGGTCACCTCAAGAAAAATAGGATTATAGATTTAGTCCTACAAAGGATCTTGGAGATCTTCAAGTCCAAGCTCCTCATTTTACAAATGAGGAAACTGAGATTTAGAAAACTTAAGTCCTTCTCTGCAATTTGCTAGGGTCACCTAGCCAAGCAAGTTTTCCATCAGATTCAGCACCTGCCTTTCCCAGAGTAGGAAAGGTAGATTATTCCCCTCCCCTTTCTGATTATTCAATCACCCCACCCCTTTTTCAAGGCAAGGCTCAAAATTCCCTTTTCCCTTAGAGTCCTGTAACTACACATACCCAAAATGATCTCTCCCTTTATGAATTCCTATGCTATATAGAAGCCTTAATTTCTATTGCTGTATTATTTTCATGACTATTATATTAGAATTAAATTATAATTATAAAATTAAATTATAATCTCCTAGAGGGCAAAGATCAACGGGGCAGTTATGTTTCAGAAGCTGGGAGGTAAGGAAGTCTGGAAGACCTGAATTCAAATTCTACCTCAGATATTTATTATCTATGTGATTCACTTACCCTCTGTTTATCTCAGTTTCTTCCTCTGTAAAGTGAGGATAATAATAATAACACCTACCTTCCAGGGTTGTTGTGAGGAACACATGAGATAATATTTGTAAAGTGTTTAGTATAGCATCTGGCACAAAATAAGCGCTATGTAGCTATTAGCGCAAAAGAATCTTTAAGACCATTTAGTCAGACCCTAATTTTATATCTGAGAACCATGTATTTGCTGAAGATTATACAGGAAGTAAGGATGAGAAGCAGGATTTGAACCTGGGTCCTCAAAAGTCCAGAGCTAAAGCTCTACCATCCTGTTTATGCTTCTGTTATTAACCCATAGTGCTTGCTCATCTTTCCTGGAATATTCTCTCTTCCTCTCTACCTGTTGACTTCCCTTAAATCCTAACTAAAATTCTACCTACCAAAATAAATAAATAAATGAAATGAAATTCTACCTATTACAAGAACTTTTTCTGGGCCCTCTTAATTCCAGGGCCTCCTTTCTGTTGACTAATTCCAGTTTATCCAGTATGTAACTTATTTGTACATAGTTGTTTGCATGATATCTCCCCCATTAGATTGTAAACTCTTTGAAGACAGGAATTGTCTTGTGTCTTTTGTTGTATCCTCAGCACTTAGTCTAGTACCTGGCATATAGTAGGTACTTAATAAATGTCCACTAGCTGACTGAATATAGTAGATGCTCCATAAGTAATCCCAAAGATCCTGAAATCTGCCTTTATTCAAAAAATGGCACCAAAAAAAATAATCAAAGGAGCATTGGGGTCCTAGAAATTCTGTTCTTAGACATTTCTTCTGCATTTCTAATTGACTGTCTCAGATATATTTTTATATTAACTTTTAGGAGGGAGGCAAGTGAGTGGCACAGTAGATAGAGCGCCACCCTGAAGTCAGGAGGACCTGAGTTCAAATCTGGTCTCAGACACTCAACATTTCCTAGCTGTGTGACCTTGGGCAAGTCACTTAACCCTGATTATCTCAGCAATTAAAAAAAAACTTTTTAGGAGGGAGGCAGCAGAATACAGTGGGGAAAATACCAGATTTGAATAGAGAGAGCTTGGTTCTAAATCCTTGTTCTTCTCCCTCTGGGACTTTGGACAAGGCATTTCCCCTGTAGAAGAGGAAGTTGAAATATTTCACTTCTAAACCTATAATTTATTTAAAGTACCACATAGGAAATAGAGATGCACAATTGGCAGTTGAAGAACTAAATTCATGCCTTTGATACTTACTAGTTCCTGAAGAACTAGTTTACAGCTGGAGAAGTTATAGTCATCCTGTACCTGTTTCCCCTTCTATAAATGAAGGGAGTTGTACTCTGAGGTCTCTTCCAGCTGGGAAGCTGGATCCTAAGATCCTCTGCCTCTATGACTCTAATTTCTGAGAAGAAAAGGGAGATTGGGCTTCCCCATTCCCAGTACTTTTCAGTCTTTCCCAAGGCCAAGGGTAAGTCTGGCAGGTAGAACTAGGATGTTCCATTTCTGACTCCCCACCCATTGCCATCAGACAGTGTTCCAGACGCCCTTTGGAGCCAGCTGAGGTGGCCACAGGCCAGTCTGGAGCAGGGCACTTCCGAAACCCCACCTTGGAATGTACTTCCTGTACTGATTGATACTCAGAGTGATGAACTCTTATCACTGAATCCACATGGTTATCTGCTGAAAGGGAATACTGGGGGGAAGGGGGGCTCAGAGGATCTTATAGCCCAAAAGTCTAAGAGTTGGCTAGAACTTTACACCTCACCTCATCCATCACTCTCATTTTCCAGACAAGAAAGCTTGAGACTCAGAGAAATTACATGATTGGTGTAAGATCGAGAAAGGTCATGGTAGAAAGGGGCTAGAATTGGAGTCTTCTGATCCTCTCTCTTCTTGCTTTGCTAAATGGATCCACCAAGGCTACAAAACCCGACAGACACCACATTTGGTTGACACAGTGTTGAATAAAGCATTCTAGGGGTCTCCTGGATCAGAGTTTCTGAAAAGATCCAATACTCTGCCATAGTTACATCCATCCAGGATCTGAGGATCCCGGAGAGTTTCTGGAGACCACTTAGCAGTTTGCTTGATTCTCTGGTCAGCCAGCCTAAAGGTGTCCCAAGGACCACAAAATAAACCAAACTGTTGTCCCCACCAATGAGTCCTCATTCCTTCTGCTGTGGGAGTTGGGAGTCTGAAGGTAAAGGATGGATGAGTGAACCAGGTCTTCCCAGTGTCTTAGGAAGGGGGGGGGGCTCTGCCTGAGACCTGGTCCTGACTCCTTAGCTTTTAATGAAAGTGAATTTCTCAATCTCCATCTAAGACAGGACTAAACTAACCTCACAATGCAAAGCCAGGCTATTGGTTTAATGACTCACAACTTTCGGTGATGCTCCATAATCCCAACTTCAACAAAGCAGCTAGGAAGCCATCCACAATCTCAGACTCTTAAGGAGAGTTTTCAGCCTGGATAGGCTGGTGCTGCTCCCTTCCCCCACTCCTGAAAGTATAGAAAGGGCAGGTTCTCCACCCCAGGTCACCAAGCAAATGCTAGACTGCCCTTTGGAGTAATTAGACTGCACTGTCCAATCTCTCAGCGCATTGTTTTCAGTGACCACAATTCCTTTATGTGAATTCAATTAGTAGCAGCTTAATTAAACACCGAATTGATTTTCTACTCTCTGGGGTCATTCTAGCACAAATAGACCCTTGAAGCTTCTTTATTGGGTTGGGAGAGCATTTCCTTCATGCAGGGGGGCTGTCCAAAACTTAATCACAATCCCTTTGGGATACCTTTGACCAGTATCTTTGTGGCAATTGTAAGCCAGAGATAGAAAAATGTCTGTGCTAAAGGAGACATGCATCCATCAGAAATCTTGGGTCCATTGGATGTTCTGCCTTAAGTCTCTCCCCACTTCATTCCATCCTCCACTCCACTGACAAAGTGATTTTCCTAATTCCTAACACAATCCCTTCTCACCTCCACCTCCTAGAAGCCTTTGTTTCCTTCCAACCTTAGTTCAAATAGTACCTTTTACATGAAACCTATCTCTATCTTCTCCCCAGCTAACAGTGTCTTCACCCCAAAATTCTCTTGGATTATATTTCACATTTGTTTACACATGCATGTTATCTGCCAAGTAGAATGCCAGTTCCTCAAGGCATTGTTCTATTCTGACTTTTGTGTGACCCATACCTAGGACAGCACAGCACAGACCAAGCACTTCCTAATTAATTGCTTGTGCTTCATCAATTGATCCATAAGTGAATCTGACAGTGAATCTGACAATGCTACCATCTCTCCTAAATAAACTCCAACGGTTCTCTATTATCAAATATAAATCAAATATAAAAGTCTCTGTTTGGCTTTTAAAACCCATCATAATTTGCTCCCTTCCTACTTTTCCAGTCTTTTAAAAATCTTGCTCTCTTCCGTGTATCCTATTATCCAGTAATACCTGCTTGCTCCTAATACTCCATATCCTATCTCTTCATCTACATGACTATCCCCCATAACTGGAAAGTTCTCCCTCTTCACTTCAGCTTCCAGTCTTTCCTGGGATCAGTTTAGACCCAACTCAAATCTCAACGAGTGCTAGAAACCTTTTCCAGCCACAAGCCTGGCCCTTTCTCAATCACCACCTTCACCAAAGATCTCAAAGATCCCCTCTCATTTACATGGTGAATCCACACAGTTATTTACATGTTGTATCTCCTCATTGCAATATAAGTCCCTTGAGGTCAGGGATTTTTTTTTCTGTGTACACTTAGCATAGTGCCTTGCATATAATAAACACCCATCCTCACTTAATTTTAGCAATCCACAGGGATGGCCATCCTTGAGATCTGGCCATCTCCCTTCTCCATGGTTTTGCCCTGCACAGACCCCATTGCCTAGAACACAATCCCTTCTCACCTCCACCTCCTAGAAGCCTTTGTTTCCTTCCAACCTTAGTTCAAATAGCACCTTTTACATGAAACCTATCTCTATTTCCTCCCCAGCTAACAGTGTCTTCACCCCAAAATTCTCTTGGATTATATTTCACATTTGTTTACACATACATGTTATCTGCCAAGTAGAATGCCAGTTCCTCAAGGCATTGTTCTATTCTGACTTTTGTGTGACCCATACCTAGGACAGCACAGCACAGACCAAGCACTTCCTAATTAATTGCTTGTGCTTCATCAATTGATCCATAACTGTCCTCTGATCTCAAATTCTGGAGTTCCTCTTTCTGATTTTTCCCTCTTCTTCACTGCCCCTTTATCTACTCTTGGCCTCCCTCTGAATTCCGTGTCCCAATAATGGGATTATTGATATTCTGTCAATCGACCTCAAGCTTGGCTTTCCCCCAATCCTTGTAACAATTACTTTAGAGGTCCCTGGAGGTTCAATGGATGGAGTATTGGACCTGGAATCAGGAAGAATTAAATTCAAAGCTGGAATCAAACATTTACCAGCTGTGTGACCCTAGACAAGTCACTTAATTTTTTTCAAACTCAAATGGGTAAAATAGCATCTACCTTATAGAGTTGTTATGAAGATCAAATGAGATAGTACAGTGCCCAGCACAGGGTAATCTCTAATAAATGCTTGTTACTTCCTCTCCCTATGGATAATCTCATATTGCTGAGCCTTCCTGGAAAAAAAAGTCTAAAGATGGATGGATGGATGGATAAAAAAATTATTAAATATTTACTGAGTGCCAAACATAGTGCTAAATGCTGGGCATACAAATGCAATAGCAAAGAGAGTTTCTACCCTCAAGCTTATATTCTAATGGGAAACAATGCATATAGGAGAATGGCAAGGCAATTGAAAGTGAAAGAAAAGTTCAGAAAGTGGAGAATAAGATGAAGAACGGTAACTGGGGCTTTCTTAAAATTGTGGCCTGGGAGGGGTAGTCACCAATTAGGACATCAGGATCTAGAAGTGAGGTGGAGTTTCTTTGGAGCAACAAATTCAGGCTATCTAGGCACACAAAAATTGTCATTTTTTTCTTCTCTTTTTGGAGGCAATCAGGATTAAGTTATTTGCTTAGGGTCACACAGCTAGCAAGTGTCTGAAGTTGGATTTTAATTCAACTTACAGGGCTGGTACTCTGTCCATTGCTACTCCAACTCTCATTATTTTCTGATTGACTGATAGAGAACTGTACTTTGAGGAAGTAGTTATTCAGCTGTCTTTTCCTTCCCTACCCTTCCTTTCCTTTCCTGTTCCTTGTTTTCTTTCAAAAGATCTCAACTCCTTATTTATTGAGAAAAATCAAAGACATGCACTGGTGCTCCCTCACCTCCCCTACTCCACATCTCATACACTCTCTTATCTATACTCTCCTCCTTTGTTCCAACCTCTGAGAAAGAGCTGGTTTTCCTTGATTGTTCAACCTCTCCACTTGTACCCTTGAGACCAGTCTTTCTCCATTGTTCTAGGATCCATTCCCAATGCTTATTCCCTCCCTCTCATTCATCTGCAATCTCTCCCTTTCTTTTTGCTGCCTACAGTCTCCCTATCCTTAAAAAAAGCCCTTCCCCCAGGCTTTCATGCCCTCAAATTGTCATCCTAGATTGCTTCTGCCTTTCACCACAAAACTCCTAAAATTGTCTCTTCTCCTTGCCTCCACTTCCTGAAGCCCCGCTTGTTTCTCAGCCCCTTTCCATGGGCTCTACTGAAATCAGTCTCCAAGATTCTTTTTGTTTGTTTGCTTTCCTGAGGCAATGGGGGTTAAATGACTTCCCAGGATCTCACAACTAGTTAAGTGTTAAATCTGAGGCTAAATTTGAACTCAGGTCCTCCTGACTTCAGGGCTGATGCTCTATCCACTGCATCCCCTAGCTGCCCCTACCTCTTACTCTTAATGGCTAAATCCAGGGTTCTTCTTCTCTCTGTCTTGAGCTCTCTGCATTATTTCCTGGCTTAAAAACTGAGGGTCTCTCAAGGACTAAGACTGCAGTCCTTCTTCTCTATTTCCCATTGATTTAACCTTATTGATCAGCCACCACAGTTTCTTTCCCACATCCTTCTACCATCTTTACTCCCATTACCTTAGTCTCAATTCATATTCTTATTACCTCTAGCCTAGGCTATTATAATAGCTTCCTAATTGTTCTCTAATTTCTAATCTCTCCCAACCACAGGACATCACACATAGGCAGTTGCCAAAAATAATCTTCTTAAGTGGCACCTGCTCAAAACTTTCAATGGCTTCCTCTTGCCTTTGCCCTTCACAGTCTGGCTCCAAACCACCTTTAGAGGATTGTCTCCATTCATCCCTCTAACTCTGACCCCCTACACTAAGTATTAGCTAAATTAGACATTTAACTCTTCCTACCCCCATGCATTTGTACAAGCCATCCCCTATTCCCATTGTTTCCTCTTCTCAGAATTCTTACCTTTCTTCAAAGTTCTGCCCTGCAATCCAATTCCCTTGCCAATCAAAATATCACTTTCCTGATGTCATTGGTTCTCTTCAAGAGTGAACAACAATGGAACAATTGAATAGAGCACCAGCACTGAAGTTAGGAAGACCTGAGTTCAAATTTGGTCTCAGACACTTAATACTTCTTAGCTGTGTGACTCTAGGCAAATTACTTAACCCCAATTGCCAAACACACACACACACACACACACACACACACACACACACACACACACAAGAATGAAGGGCAAATAATATGGGAATAATAGTAATTGCACCATGGGAGACTCAATTGTCCAGTTCCAATTGGGCAATGCTGCTTCTTCCTTCTTTCCTCTCTTCCTTCTTTTCCTCCCTTTTTTTCCTTTTGTCCACATAGGGAATCATACCCTTACCTGTGGATGCTCTGCCCAAAGAAATATAAATTTTGGTGGCTGAAATCTCAAAATATGTATCTTGATATTTACAGGCTAGATTTTTTTTCCTCTTCCTTATATAATTTATTCTACCATTGGAGAAAAAAAGTCTTAAAGCCAAATCACTCTAGCTCTTACTGAATGACCCCTTAAGCTTCACTTGGTCATTGTTTGGATTTTGATGGCTCAGATTGAGGGTAAATAGCAGTTGTTTCTGTTCTGGCCAGAAACCCTGAGAGTCTTCACCTTACAGATTGATTTTTTTTTTGACTAGTAAAAGAGGCCATTTTTTTGCCTGATTTCTTACTTAACCTTAATCACTGAATGGGTATTACATCAGACTAACTAAGACCGAGAAAGACCTTAAAAAGGGCAAGGTTTTTCACTGCAAGGGGGATATCTACAGTCATTCTGATCTATATTGTGCTACTGGACCCAAATGATTCACGAGAAAGTGAGGCTGGTGGCTTTGCACAGCCCTGACTTTGTTAAATCCAATTTACTTGCAAGTTGAGACATCACCTTCCTAATATCATTGGTCCTCTTCTAGAATGAAGGACAAAAAAATATGTTCCACCTTTTCTGCAAAGCCTTCTCTGTTATATCCTCTGGTTTTTGTTCTTTTTCCTTAAATTACTTTTTTAAAAAAATATATCCATCTAGTACATCTCCAGGAACTTTTTCAAAAAATATTTTAATAGTTATATTTTAATACAACTGGTATTCATTTTAACTGTGTTATTTATTCAATACATTTAAATATATTATTCAGATATTATTCTGAGGAGGTCATAGGCTTCCCAAGACTGACTGACTGACTGCTTAAGAGCTCCCAGACATACACAAAAAGTAAAGAAATTCCATTCAAGTAGAACATAATTGTCATGATATTCTCTGAGTCTAGCACAAGACTTCGAATATATTCAAAGATATATATATATATATACATATATACATATTTACTCTGTATGTGGGTGTATTTTAAATGTATGTAAATATTCCAATATTTCATTGAGTATGGGATTTCATCAAAAGTTATTTCCTCCAGGGATGCCTTACAATCTCTTCATGCTGTCCATTTTGTGTGATCCTTGTCCACATTCTACCAGATGTTTGCCACAGGGGGCACACCCAACATATTGGAGTTTTTCTTGCTTTCTTTTAATATCACATGGGTTCTAATGAAGATCATGGGCTCTTGATCAGTTATCTGTGGCTCAAAACATGGGACCAACTATCTTCTTAACTTCCTATTCCTTTCTAAGCCTTTCCCCTATCTGTGTTTCTTTTGTTATGACAAAGCATCTTTTTTAAAGGTGTCTAGCAAAACCCGACACATACTGACTGAATTTATTGATTACTTAATTCACCCTCCATGAGTTCATATTTTTTCCTAGGTTTCTTTGAATTCTTTATATTTGTTGTTCTTTAGATTACAATAATTTATTTGTGGGCCATATTTTGTTTAGGATTTCCCAGACATGAGTATCTAGTTTATTTCCTATTTTTTGCTGCCACAAAAGAGAGAAGGGGGAATATTGCTGTGAATATTTTGTTATATACAATTCATTTTCCTTGCCAGTACATTTCTTTGATGCCTTTCTTTATTCCATTTCTTAAGTCCTGCTCAGAGTTCTTTCTTTTAATAACCCCCAAATTTTTCTTAATAAGAAAAATAAAGATAAGCTTAGTTTAAGTTAGCAGTAACCAATAAATTGGGCCAATGTCCTCTCTCAATGACCAAAGACCATGAGGTAAGGCTTACAAGTTTGGGGAAGTACAAGAGGAAAAAAAAAAAATTTGGGTAGGTGGGGGAAAACAATGTGATTGATTACAAAGTAGACAGTATCATGGGGGTGGGAATAACATGAATGGCTGGAAACTGGGAATGAGCAGCTACCAATAAACTCCTCCTTTCTTCCCCTAAGAGATGTTCAATGTTTAAGTCCATCTGTCAGGTTAAAGGTAGTGGATAACACTCTCTTTGGATAACAAACCAGGTATCCTTGAAGGAAAACTTGGTGGTATACCAGATTCCCTTAGGTCTACTTGCTTCTTTCAAAGGTAACAGATTTCCTTGACATAGAACAGTAATTAATAACAGATCTGGATTTCTGAATTTAACTCAATATAGGACAGCTGAGTTTTTAAGTTAAGTTCAGAGATAAAAAAAAAAAACATGGCTTAAGCAGTTATAGGATAATCAATTAACTATAAATAGAATCAATTAAGAATGATACAGAATCAATCTGATTATTTCAACATGCACATATAAACACAGAAAAAAACCTCATATCACTGGTAGAATATTGGTGTTAATAGTTGCATATATTAAAAAGATATATCAACATGGCTAATGCAGAAATGATTTGCCTATGATTTCATATGTTTAATGGGTATTGCATTTCTTGCTTTTTCAATAGATGGGGGAGGTGTGAACAAAAGCATGAAATAAAATGAAACTTCATTTTGAAAATCCATATGCATGTATTTATATATTATTTATATGACTGTATACATGTATATTTAATGTTGATATTTTACTAGTGATGCTACTTGGCTGCAAATGATAGATCATTGCAATCTTGGAAGAAATGAAGTTGAGTATCAATGGAGAGACCCCTTTTACACATAGTAGGGGCTTGATAGAGATTTGTTGAATTGAATTGAGTTTCCTATCCATCTTTAAAGACAGTTTTGGCAGGGAACCGTGATGGTTTTCAGGTCATGTTTACTTAACAATCCATAATTTATACAGCCTGACTGACTTGCTTGTAGATTTTTCATTTTTACATCCTGCTAAATACCTTACAGGGGTGTTGTTCCTCTTAATTAGTTGATGTTTATAAGGCACTTTGCAGATGAAAGTGCTGCATAAATGCTAAGTATTCACATTTGGGTAGACTCAAACTGTCCTGGGTCTATTCGTGGAAGGGCTTAAGATAACAATCGCAGTGTGGAGGGGACCAGAGGAAAGCAAACAGGACCCCAGTGTCTTCCCAGAGCTCCCCTCCTCCGGTCCCCCATCCCTCTCCCTCCGCTGAGAGAGGGAAAGTGTTCCCTGCAAACTCTGCTGTTTCGGTAACATGTAGCCTTCCTGATATGTAACAAGTTTTGGGGGATGTTTTCCTTTGCTACATTCTCAGGAGTCTGGATGTGAAGGGAGGAGGAGGATGGGTAAGAATCTCACTTAAAATCGCTGCATGTTAAATATTGAGAGTTTGGTTTGGGTTTTTGTTTTTGTTTTTAACAAATAAATAAATATCATGGCTATACATACTTATTCATCTAATTAACAAACTTCTAAATGCGAAAAGGATTATGTCGGGCAATTTAATAAATAAGCGCTTTTGAAAAACATTTATTTCACCTGCATTTCTCTCCCAGTAGAGTGTAAGCTCTCTGAAGGCAAGACTGTCTTTTGCCTGTTTTTATATCTCCATCACTTAGCACAATGGCTGATACATGAATAGTATGTGCCTAATAAACGTTTACTGATTACTGATTAATTAAATAAAAAATGTTCTCTTTTTTTTCCTTCTTTTTTTTAATGAAAATCTGCCTTCACTTCCTTCTGTCTCTCCCCTTTCCCTCACTGAGAAAGAAATACAAAACTCCTAAATATAAAACGTTCTGAGTCAAGAAAACAAATTCCCACATTGGCCATGCCCAAAAAATTATGTCTCAATCTAATCTACACGCTGAGTCAATCACTTCTTTGTCAAGGGGTGGGTAGCATGTTTCACCATGAATCCTCTGGAATCATGCTTGATTGCTGTGTTAATCAGAGTTCCAGAGTCTTTCAAAACTGTTTATCTTTATATTATCATTATAATATATATATATATATATTATCATGATATATGTATATCTTTATATTATTATATCTATATAAAGATATATGTCTTTATATTATCATTACAATATATATTATTACATCTATATAAAGATATATATATCTTTATATTATCATAATATATATATTATTATTATATCATTATATATAAAGATATACACATATCTTTATATTATCATTATAATATATGTATATATTATCATTATATCATTATATATGAAGATATACACATATCTTTATATTATCATTATAATATATATATTATCATTATATTAACAATGATATATGTACAGATTGTTCTCTTGGTTCTGCTCACTTTACTCTGCATCAGTTCATACACATCTTTCTAGGTTTCTCTGAAACTGTTCTCTTTATCATGTCTTATAGTACCTCCATATTTTATATCTTATTTGTTTTTTCTGAAATTGATGGACACTCCACCCCCTCTACCCAGGTCCTAATTCTTTGCTATTACAAAAAATAGTTCCTAGAGGTTGGTACAGTGAACAAAGAGTCGGGTGTGGATTCAGGAAGACTTGAATTCAAATATGGCCTCAGACATTTACCAGTTATGTGCCTTTGGGCTAGTCATTTAACCTGATTCAGTTTCGTCATCTATAAAATGGGGATAATCATAGAATCTATTTCCCCGGGGTTATTGTGCAGATCAAGAGGAAATAATATTGTGAACTGCTTAGCACAGTGCCTGTCACATAATAAGCATCATATAAATGTAAACTATTATTACATTTTTGTACATTCTTAGTCATAGATTATTTTGCTTAAAATTAATCTCTCCCTTAATTTGTCCTCCCTTTTATTTTCTCTATATCTTCTTTCCCTTTCTCTTCCAGTGAAATGTATTTATGGTACTCATCTTTGTCTATCTATTTCTCTCTTCTCTTTAGGGGAAGTTTGGTGGCACAGGGGACAGAATGCTGAGGCTGGAATCAGGAGGAGCTGAGTCAAATTTGACCTTAGATATTTACTAGCTATGTGACCCTGGACAAGTCACTTAACCCTCCTTGCCTCAGTTTCCTCATTTGTAACAGAATAATAACATAATAATTCCTACTTCATAAGTTTGTTGTAAAAATCAAATGAGATAATATTTACAAAGTGGTTAGCAGAGTGCCTGAAACATAGTAGGCAAGATACAAACATTTATTTGATTAAGCATTCATATACGTTATTTATAGTGTGTTACTTAAATTAACATTTTTTCTTTACATTAAATGCTTATTCCTTTCCCTTCCCCCTCTTTTCACCAGTTCATATAAAAGTAAGTTCATTCCTGCTTCCTTGTTTGTATAGACTTTTACTTGCCTATCCAAATTGTGTAAGATAAATTTCTCTAACCTTGCTTTCCTTTCCTCTCCTCTTAATGTAGTCTTCTTTCTCTCCCTTTACATTCTCCTTTTAAAACAAACAAAACATAATAGAACCATTCCCAGTCCCTCTATCTAATTAAAAAGCCTAGTGTTCATAGGATCTTGAAGGGACATCTTCCCATATTAGAACGTAAACAATTTATCCTTGTTTAGTCCTTTGTGATTATTCACTCATGTTAACCTTTTTGTTTCCATTACTCTTGTGTCTGAACTTCAAAGTTTCTACACCATTTTGTTTTTTCAATGTTGCTACTGTTTTTAATCAGGAATGCTTGCAAGCCATATTGCATTAAAGATCCATTTTTTGCACTGTATAATTTTTATATATGTATGATATATACATATATAATTACAGATATGCATAAATACACACATATATAATTATATATTTACATATATACATATATAATATATAATTGTATGTATAAATATACATATACATAATGTATAAAATTTTAGTTTTGCTGGATAAATTATTTTTGGCTGTAAACCTATATCCTTAGCTTTCAGCAACATCACATTCCAAGTTCTCTGTTCCTTTATAATGATGGCTGCTAAACCATATGTGATTCTAATTGTGGGTCCTCAGTACTTGAATTCTTTCTTTTTGACTACTAGGGATATTTTTTCTTTAACCCTGAAGATCTGGATTTTGGCTAGAGGGCCTCTAAAGGTTTCATTTTGAGCATTTTTTTTAGGAAGTAATCCATGGCTTCTTTTTATCTCCACTTTTCCCTCTGATCTAAGTAGTTTTCTTTTGTGATTTTTTAAAAAATGTGATATCTAGGCTCTTTCCCCCCCTCCTTTTTTTTTACCATGATTTTCAGGCAGTCCATTGATTCTTAAACTACCCCACTGTGAGTTATTTCTGTCAGTTGTCTTTGTTATTAGACATACTTCTTGTTATCTTGTTAAGTCATTATTTTCTAGTTTATTCTAATTTTCAGAAATTTTGTTGCTTGGGTAAGGTTTTATACCTTTTGAGCCAAGCTATTAATTCCCTTTCAATTTTTTTTTCATTTATACCACTCATTTTTTTTCCAAATTTTTTTTCTTTAAACCTCTCATTTCATTTATTAAAACATTTTTCACCCTTAAAAACAAAACAAAATAAAAACCAAAAAAAACCCCTCTTGCTTTATTTCTTCCAGGAATTCTAGATAAACTTGTGCCCAAGGTATATTTTTCTTTGTGGTTTGCGTATAAGTATTTTGGAGTCATTCTTTATTTCAGGATCTGTGTCTCGAGTGTCCACATAACCGGTTATAATAGCTCTATATGGTGGGATTCCTTTTTTATTTGATTATTCTTCCTACCTACTTCCTTACTTCAGATATTGCATATAAGGCCGAGCTCTGAGAGTAGGTGTTACTATCTGATACTTAGCACAGATTCTGGCACACGATTGGCAAGTTCATATAGTGCATAGACTTTATCGGTCTTAGAGTCAGTAAGCCTTGGATTCAAATGCTGCCTGCAATTTACTAGCTAAATAACCATGAAACAAACCATTTAATCTGTATTCCAGGCAATTTTCCAAGACTGTAAGTTACAAATGAGGTGCCCATCTGCATTGCTACAGGGACTTCTCTGTCTGAATGAAATTACAGGTCAGGGCCAAATGTGTCCATCAGAATGTGTCTTAAACACAATTGTGCCCCACCTCCTGGTCACAACCCTTCATTTTCAGATCCAACATGATACTTTAGTTCCTGACTCTAACTCAAGGTCAAGTTAAGTAGACACTTGAATTAGATTACTTAAAAAACTTTTTTTAGAAAAAAAAAAGACTTTCACCTAAAAGTTTAAGAACAAGAAATAGTAAGGGACAGCATGACTTTGACCTTTCTACTAAAAAAAACGACTTTAATAGGTAACACAAAATTTAACATCCTGTTGAATTTGTCTTCCAACCTTCCAAGGCAAAACCCAAAATGAATAAACAAACAAACAGCCTCTGGTCAGTGCCTTGTCCCTCTGTGGTCTGTGCCTTGTCCCTCTCACAGTCACAGCCTGGGCATGGGAATGAGTCAATCCAGAAGTTCAGTGTCTCATAATAGACCTTCTTTGTCTCCCACCACACCCCGAGGCAGGAAGGAAATCATGTTTGCTGTAGCCAAATGCTAGGCTGAAGGCAGGACTTTCTCCAGCTGGTTTTTGCTGTTTTCCCAGGCTTTCATTCAAGATTACTATTTCCAGTGTTCCGGGCTCCATAGTGCATCAGCCTGGCTTGCACCTCATGGCCAGAAAGGCTTCAGAAATCAGTGTCACCAGGTCCCTCCCTCCAGGACCAAACACCCAAGTCATGGGATCTCTGACTGGCAGCTGGATGCCGTCTCTGCCTTTGGGCTCTGTCCTTTCCCCATTAAAAGTCCAGACCTGTGTCTGATATCAATCCCCCTTATTTGATGTCAGCCAAGCATGGGAATCCCAAGAGACAAAATGGTCAGTGAAGCTAAGCCAGGATAGCAGAGCCCTGGCGGCAAGCGAGAGAACCTCATAAATATTTAATTCCCATAACTACAAGAAATAAATGTCATCTAGAAAGATGGAAACTTGGGGGTTTATTTGTTTGTTTGTTTCACAAATAGTTATTTACCTAAAATCTTTTTTCTTTTTTTTACTTTGTTTTTAAAACTTTGAGTTCCAGATTCTCTCCCTTGCTCCCTTCCCACCCTAGCCCCCATTGGGAAAAAACACTTACAGCTTATTTCTTTACATTTGCCTCTTATTTCTTTACACTTACATCTTATTTCTTTACACTTACATCTTATTTCTTTACATTTACCTCTTATTTCTTTACATTTACCTCTTATTTCTTTACTGGACACCAAAAAATGAAATGTAAACATGTAGT
The DNA here is from genome assembly GCA_023553655.1 of Myrmecobius fasciatus. NCBI lineage: Eukaryota > Metazoa > Chordata > Mammalia > Dasyuromorphia > Myrmecobiidae > Myrmecobius > Myrmecobius fasciatus. Next base: position 332,579 of record JAJPUD010001963.1, read on the forward strand.
CTAAAAAAAGGTAACCATTCATCCCTCGTTCACATGATGTAATTAGTCACAAATAATTTATAGTGGTAGCAATAATAATAATAAGTGAATGGCTCTTGATTTAATTGGTGTGGGAACCCGCTACCCAGACAGATCCAAACCCATCACAGTCTCAATGAGCTGCCTAAGGCATGAAGAGGTTAAGTGATTTGCCTTGTGTCACATGATTAAACTTATATCTTTCTGACCCCATCACGGTGACAAGTTGCCTCTCTAATAATAGGAATAGTTGACATAATAATAGCTGACACTTGAGATTTGCAAAGTGTTTTCCACATAATTTTCATGACATTGTGATATAACTATATCACCATAAGCTATGCTTATTCCCATTTTACACATATAGAAACTGAGACTCAGATAAATTGTCTCAAACCACAGGGTTGGCAAGTGTCAGGGGGCAGAATTTGAAACCAGAGCCCTCCTGATTCTGAATTAATAATAATCATCAATGCTAGCCTATGAGCATTACTTTATGAATAGCTTTATCTCGAGAATTTCATTTAATTTTCCTATTAACTCCCTTTCTCTTATGAGGAAATGGAGGCATAAAGGACTTGTCTAAATCACAGAGTTAATAAGTGGCTGAGGCAGGATCTGAATTCAAGTCCTTTTGACTGTAAGTCTTGCCTTCTAATGAGTGAGCCAGCTGACCCCTTCAAAACCCACAGCTCTCTCTTCTAGGCTACATGGGGTCTGAAATAATCATTCATGCTAATCTAGTGCTTTGAGATTGGCAAAGATATCAATCATCAAAGAATTTTGTAATAGAAAAGATGGTGGCCACATAGAGCGAAGGATAATCATATTTATTTAGCTCTTTAAGGTTTACACATATCATCTTCACAATAACCCTGGGGAGAGAGAGGGGAAGTGTTGTTATTATTTCCATTTTACAGATGAGGAAACTGAGGCAGGAGTGAAGTGACTTGCCCAGAGTCCTTTGGTTGCTAAGTATCTGAGGCAGGATTTGAACTCAGGTCTTTCTGACTCAACTCTAGAATGACAGGGCTTTTCTGGCACAGGAGAAAGCCAGGAAGATGTTGAGCCTGTTGGGTGGATCCCTTGTGGAGGACTTTGGGAGGACATGAAGCAAAGTCTTAGCAGAAGAGCAGCTTTTGGACAGGTCATGTCAATAGATAACACAATCTTTCTCATCTCAATCAAAGACCTCACTGGTCCAAATGAGAATCTGGTGAGTAGAGGGATCAACCCCTTTTACAGATAAGTAAACCGAGGCCCGGGGTCACTCAGCTAGCAAAAGGCAAGGGCAAGCTTCCCAACCAGGCTGAAGTTCACTGCTGTCTTAGCAAGTCCCAGCCTCCTGGGAAGTTCCTTCTTACAGCCCCCTTCCTATTCCTCTTCAAAAAACTCTAATTATTTTTTAGTTTAAGAGGGGAACAACCTTAGGCTGATTATCAGTGACCAAAACTGTTAACTACTGCGCATGGGGCCCCCATCATTGCACATCCCCCTAAAGCTCCTACCAGCCAGACGTTGCTCATCTATAATTAGCAAGGCTGTTACTGGGGAACTGTAGGTAGCTATGGGTACAGCAGACAGAACTCAGCCTCACATTACTGTCCAGACTACCTGGCATTTCCCCTCTCAGTCAAATAGCAGGTCCCAGGGACACAGACTGGCTGTGTGTGTCTTTGAGAGGGGGGCAATGTGGTTCAGTGAATAGAGACAGGATAGACCTGAGCCCAAATCCAGCCTGAGAAGGGCAAATCACTTAATCTCTGCCTCAGTTTCCTCATCTGTAAAATGGGAATAATAATAATAATAATAGCACCTATCTCCCAGGGTTGTTGTGAGGATCAAATGAGGTAATATTTACAGTGTTTCACACCCCCTTGAAATGCTATGGGATGATAAATATAAAAAGAAAGCTGCTGTTTAGTAATAATAATTATACTAATTCCATAGCTCATTCCCATGTGATTTCCTTCACCAAAAGAAAGTGGTCTCTGAAGGACTAAGGTACCAACAAGTACCTCATTTGCTACTTCCTCTCTATGTATCTTGTATTGACTTACCAGAGTATAAGTTATTTTTCCCCAAATCTACTTGAGTAGAATATAAGTTCTCTGAAGAAGTGAACTTTTTTTGCCTTTGTATCTCCAGCACAACACAGTGTCTGGAACAAAATAGGCACTTAGTAAATGCTTTGTGCAGTTTAGCTCAGAAGAAGAGCTGGGGAGATACATCTCTCTCTTTGCTTTGCAGACATGGAGGATTATGGGTGTAGAACACAACATACACTAACAAATTTGGCTGAAGTGTTCAGAATTTGTGTGGAACTGGTTTTTTTTTTGCCTTTTTCTTTGTTATTCTATGCTATAAGAGCTGACTCTCTGTCCTACAGAAATGGGAATGGACATACTGAGAGATGGAAGTAATGTGAAAACAGAAGATATCAATATAAATTGATGAATGAATAAATGAGCAGAGATGTGTAGATTGAATAGATAGATAGACACACACAGAGAGAGGTAGAAAAATAGAGAGAGAGAGCCATCCAGAGACAGCCAGAGAAAGGTAGATAGATAAATAGATAGATAGATAGGTAGATAGATAGAGACCAACTGATAGACAGATAGATAGATGGAGAAATCAACTGATAAACAGATAGATAGATAGATAGATAGATAGATAGATAGATAGATAGATAGATAGATGGAGAGACTAACTGATAGATAGAGATAGACAGACAGATAGATAGATAGACTAACTGATAGATAGACTGATGGATGGACAGAGAGACCAACTGATAGACAGACATATAAAGGTAGATAGAGATAGAAAGAGACAGAGAGAGGTAGATAAACAGAAAGATGAATGAATGAATCCTTGTTGAATTGTACTGAATTCAAGATGCCGTGCCTCTTTACAATGCATGGGGTTTTTTCCTGCCTCTCAAGGTTGTTCAAGTGCTGTTAAAAACACCTCCAAGAGGCCTCCTATTGGCACAATCAGCCACCGAGCTCCAGTGTTTGCTCTGGCAGCCATCCAGCGGCCAACGAGTCAAACCTCCCCATTCGCAGAGCTTGGGGACTCGCAGTCACAATGGAGCAGGGGGGACCCCCCTCAGGGCTTCACAACAGTTATGGAGGGAGTTTAGAGGAGGCAAAATCAGACAGAGCAGCAAGCACGAGTCCCTTATCTTGACCTGTGTTCCTCCTACAAGAGAAGGTTCAGGACATAAAACCTGCTCCTTGGAATCAGGAAGATGGGAGCAAGGGCTGCGAGATTCCAGAGGGCTGCTCCTGGCTGTGACAGGTGGAGCTGGCTCCAACCTGGGCCTGGGACAGCCCCTCCTGTCTGCTGCCTCTGTCACCTGAAAGCCTGAGGAGACCTTTCTGACCCAGCTCCACCACACTGGTGACTTTTATTTCAAAATCCAGGCAAAGATAGCTTTCATCATTCACCCTTGCAAAACCTTGTGTTCCAAATTTTTTTCTCCCTCCCCTTCCCCCACTTCCTTCCCTAGACAGGAAGTAATCCTATATATGTCTGACATGGGCAATACACATTTATCCCACAGCTCTTTTATCATGCTGCACCAGAAAAATCTGATCAAAAAGGGAAAAAATGAGAAAGAAAAACAAAAAGCAAGCAAACTACCAAAAAAAGTGAAAATGCTATGTTGTAATCCACATTCAGTGCCCATAATCCTCTCTCTGGATGCAGATGGCTCTGTCTCCATCACAAAGCCATTGGAATTGCCCTGAACCATCTCATTGTTGAAAAGATGGCTAATATTCTTGACCTTGGATAGAAGGAAGTGAAAAGAACTTTTTGGCTCTGGAATCAGGGTATCTAGGATCAAAATCCCCTGATGCTTACTAGTCCAGTGGATCTTTTGGAATCAGAATCCTGCCTTCCAAGATTCTAGTTCTGTCTCCCATCTACAAAATGATAAGCAGGTTCCCCCTATGAATTTATCTATTAAAGTAAAAAATTAACAGGTATACTAGCCTAGGCTATCTGAATAAACTATCAGCAGCCACGCTTGGCAACCCAGAAGGCCCACAGATCTACATTTCAAATGAATTCCAAAGAGCTTTTGAGTAACTGCAGCATTATTAGAACCAGCCTCCCCTTAGGACTCATTTGAAAGGGATGACATTCATTCAGATGTGTAAATTCTGGTATGTTTATTTTCCTCCTTTTTTAAAAATGAGAATAATAGCTTTTTATTTTTCCAAATATATGCAAAGAGAATTTTCAACATTCACCTTTGCAAAAAACCATGTTTATTTAAGAAATTGATCATGGTGATTCAAATAGGTAGCTAGATTTTCTTTGGGAATGGGAGAAGTGGGTGTAGACCTGTGATTTCATCCGTGTAATGAGCTCTTGGTCTGGAAACTTTTCCTATTGTGAAGGTGGGCCTTATTTCAAAGAGTTGCCTGGGAGACCAACAGGTTAAGTGATTCATTAAAATACATATCCGAGACAGACGCTTCTTGCCCCCAGAGCTAGCCCTTCTACCCCAAGCTAGCAAACAAGAAACCCAATCACATACAGAATTGACTACTATGGATCTGTGAAGGTACTAATGTGAACAATCCGTCCATTCTTGGTTTTATACCATATGCAAAATCATAATCAATTTAAAGTTAAAAGGGACCATCTTAAAAACTACCTAGTTCAAGTCCTCATTTTCCAAAGGAAAGTTGGTGGCTTGCTCAAAGTGAATCAATCAACAAGCAGACAAAGTAGATACGATTTTTCTTGGACAACAAATGATAAGTGTGGAAATATGTATTAAAAAAAAAAACAAGCAGACAAAATACACATTTGTTGATCGGTTGACTTTGGCCATAGAAATGTTCTGAACACAAGTACAAGAAATGAGACAGTCCCTCCTCAGAACAAGTTTCTCTCTAAATTGGAGGGGGATTTAAACCCAGACCCTCTGAAGTTCTTTTTGCTGTAGCACACTCTCTCCTGTTACTGAACATGTCTATTAAAGCTTGAGCTGTCACTCACCACCACTCAGTCACATCAGCTGCTTGCTCTCCTGATGGAATGGCACCCAAGTGGGGCATGGGTGGGCCCTGGAGACTCATTAAGTTTCCAGAACTGTCCAAAAGGAACCAGAAGCACCTTCCCTCATTTCTCTGCTACCTGTTCTGCAGGCTAATTAGTCACTGCCACTGACACAAATTTGTTTGAGGCAGGGCCTGTCTAGAATCTCTCTAAACGAAACAAATTTTTAAATTACAAAATAGAGGAGGTAGCATTGCAACTTTCCCAGAGCCAGAAGTTTCCATTTGAAGGATTGCCAAGTTCGAGTTTATTACATCACCTAGTTTGACTTGGTGATCAAATGGGTGATTTCCAGTGAGGAAATTCTCCCTACCAGAGCAGTTGGACACTTTCTCTGCAACTTGTAGTCTTAGGATTTCCTGATCATAGGTCTTGTCCAGGGTCCTACAGCCATATTAAGTGATTGGACCTCCTTACTTGGAGGCTAGATTTCCATTTCTGTACTGAATTGTCACTCCAAGCAATTCTGGCTCTGTATGACCTTGTCAGGAAGTTCTGTGGGCATTGCCAATATTTATTAAGAAGAAAGACACAATGACAGGACCTTTTCTAGAAACCACTGGTCCGGCAGCTAGTTGGTGCAGGGGATAGAGCATCAGCCCTGAAGTCAGGAGGATTTGGTCTCAGAATCTGGTGTAATCCTGGGCAAGTCACTTAACCCCAATTGCCTCAGCAAAAAAAATAAACTACTGGCAATGTCCATCAAGCCACTGAAACATCCAGCATTTTAACTCCTTCTTCGGCAAAAATTTTCAGTTTACCCTAAAGCAAGATTTTTTTTAAAGGATCTGATTTTGTGAGAATTTACAAAAATTTGTTTTATGATAAATTTTTCTTTTTCTTTTTAAAATATCTGCATAGTTTTCAACATTCACCCTTGTAAAACCTTGTGTTCCAAATGTTTTTCTCCCTCCTTTCCCCCACTCCCTCCCCTAGACAGCAAATAATCCAGTATATGGTAAAGATGGGCAATTTTTTATACATATTTCCACAATTATCATGCTGCACAAGAAAAATCAGATCAAAACAGAAAAAAATGAGAAAGAGCACAAAATGCAAGCAAATAATAACAAAAAAGTGAACATACTATGTTATGATGTACATTCAGTCCCTGCAGCCCTCTCTCTGGGTGCAGATGGCTCTCTCCATCATAAGTCCATTGGAACAGGCTGAATATGATCAATTTTTCTAAAAAGTGTACAATGTATAAAGGGAGGGGTTGCCATAATCTACAGCTCTAGACTGCATGGCTAAAGATGGTGGTTTTAGAGTGGAAATAGAAGGAAGGAAGGGGTCAGGTGGGACAAAATGTTAATCCATAATCTCAGATGCAGGATAGCTAAAGCTATGGATTGTTTGAGTTCAGGAGCTCTGAATAAGAGAGCTAAAGGAAGGAAACAAGCATTTATTAAGCACCTACTGTGTGCCAGTAGGGGTGGGGTGAATGAGATCTTCAGGAGGACTGAGTCATTTTCAGGGCTGCTCATCCAACTCTGGTGTCTGCCTGATTCACCCAACTCTCACCGGTGGTTCCAAGAGGCAGCAACCTGTGCAGCAGCCACACCTTGGCAGACAGGCTAAACCAGGTAGAGGGTAACTGAGGCTTCAAACCTGCTGGTGAGTTGGAGGCTGTGAACCCCAAGCACGCCAGGACTTCCTCCGGCAGAATGGGCGGATGAGAACAATTTGTTCCAACGACCAGGCAGGTGGCTGAAGCAGGTGCTATGGAGAAGTCTGGCCAACGGCCTTTGCCCTGTCACTGGACCTCAATTTTATGTTTTTTATGTTTTATGATTAATTTTTAAAGGTTTTTCCTTTTTAAAACATAAACATAGTTCTCAACATTCACTTTTGCAAAACCTTGTGTTCCAAATGTTTTTCTCCCTCCTTTCCCCTGCTCCTTCCCCTGGATGGCAAATAATCCAATATATGTTAAACATGTGCAGTTCTTCTATACATAGTTCCACAATTATCATAATGCACAAAAATCAGATCAAAAAGGAAAAAATAACTCAGGAAGAGAAAGGCTAATGACTGGGCATTCGGCTTGATCGAACCATCAGTCGAGACGTCATCCTGAGACGTCATTGGTTCTCTTCAAAAATGCAGAATAAACAACAATTATGTGCCAGGCACAAAATATATATTATATCATTTGGTTTAGCATTGAGGAAACTGAGCAGACAAAGATCATCATTTAGCCCAGATCACAAGCTCTACTAAGTGTCCGAGACTGCATTTGAACTCAGGTCTTCCTAAGTGCTCTACTCATTTGCCTGAAGATGATATCCAAGTTAATATGGCAGCAATATGGGGGTCCCTTCTCTCCCTCTATTCCCAGCCCCAGGAACGGGCCACCAAACAGCTACCATGTAAATCATCACTGGGATCAGGCCTTGAGTGACCACTACACTTCCAGCCAGTCTCAAAACAAACAAAAATTAATAGAGGCAACAACAGCACCAGAAAAAACAAACAAACAAAAAAAACGAGATAATGGCCCTAAAGAACCTCTGGTATAATAGAAACAACAAAGAAGGGAGGTCCTAGAGCCAGTAAAGCTCACACCTGCTTATCGGATTGCTCAGTTTTCAGTGTGAACATTTATATCTTGAAAAGCATAATATGCTATAGATTTGACTTGATTTATTGTTTTGTTGATTGTCCAGATTTACGAAAGTGATGGAGAAAATGTTAATGATGCAAAGTAAACTGAAAAGTATGTCTGCATGCATTTCCCCCTCAGATAACCCAGTTGTTAAATGCTTAGTGGTATACCCTGAATCTAGGGCAATGGTGGCCGGGAAGGGACTTTTGGTCTGAGGAGTGACGGAAAATTAGAAACTGGCACCCCAGTGCACTTGAAGAACATGATCTTTCCAATGATAGCATTGATTTGCTCAGTTAGTTAACAGAACAAGAAATTATGGGAATTGATGGACATTGGGGGGTGGAGAAGAAATGGGGATATAAGACAGCAAGATACATGGGTATCCAGGATTTCCTTGTGATCTTTTTAAACTATAATAAACTATTTATAAAGTGATTTAAGAAGCCATAGCATATGAATGTAATGGAATATTATTGTTCTATAACAATAGAAGCAGGATGATTTCAAAAAGACCTGGAGAGACTTACTTAAACTGATGCTAAGTGAAGTGAGCAGATCATTGTATATAGCAACAATAAGACTGTGTGATGATCAATTCTGATGGATGTGGCTCTTCTCAACAATGAGGTGATTCAGGCCAGTTCCAATAGACCTGTGATGGAGAGAGTCATCTGCACCCAGAGAGAGAACTATGGGCACTGAATGTGGATCACAACATGGTATTTTCACCTTTTTTGTTATTGTTTGCTTGCTTTTTGTTTTCTTTCTCTTTTTTCTCCTTTTTGATCTGATTTTTCTTGTGCAGCATGATAAATGTGGAAATGTGTATAGAAGAGTTGAACAAGTTTAATATATATTGGATTACTTGCTGTCTAGAAGGAAGGGAAGGAGAAAAAAAATGGAACATAAGGTTTTGCAGAAGTGAATGGTGAAAATTATCTTTGCATATTTTGACAATAGAAAGCTATTGTTTAAAGAAAAGAAAAAGTAAAATGATTTAAGATTTACAAAAGTTTTTTCCACATAATCTTGTGAAGTAAGTAATGTGAATATTATTGTTCAGGGGCATCCCCAAAATATATTGGGGTTCTGGACCAGTGTCTCATGTGTCCCAAAGAATTTGGAAGCTTAGCTAATTTCTTTTTTAAATTTTATTTTTATTCATTTATCTAAAGCTTAAATACAAAATGGAAAAAAATAGAAAAAGAAAAAACACTGCCATGTGCATAGCAGAATGTAAGAGAGGATTCAAAATAGGAAATAATAAATTTCTATTTCGAGAAAGCCTATATAATAAATACTACATATTGCATTCAGAGCTGTCCATCTTTTCTTTGCTTCCTTGTAGATTTTTTTGTTCTTTGCTGTGAATTTTTAGCTTAGTTTCTAAATCAAGAGGCAAAGCTTTATTATAATTGTAACACCAATTAAGGCAAGCTAAATTCTAAAACAGGAAGATAGCAAAGAGCAGAAGGGGAAACAAATAGGGATTTGGGGAGTACAGAACAAAGAACAGAGCAGGGTAAATGACATCATGGGGTTGGGGTTCACATGATTGGGGGGAAGTTTGGTAATGGGGGCTCACAGAAACCCACTTTCTTTTTTCATGAAACTTAGAAGTGCTCATTGTTTGCGACCTGGAGTGAAATAGCAGCCCAGACTTTTGGGTGACTGACCAGACATCCTGGAAGGATCGATTGGTGGAATAAAGATATCATCAGCCTAACTCCCTTTCTTAAAAAGCGTTGAGATCTCCACTACTATTGGGGTTTCTGTGCCATCATTATTATTCCCATTTTTAAAAGATAAACTTCAGAGAGATTAAATGAGAGCCCATCTCCAAAGAGCTAGGAATTACAACTGAGTCTCCAGGCTTCTTCCCATTTTGTTCCTTCCATCCATGCAGTTCACAATTCCGTAGCCTCTAACTTGCTGACATTAAGTGATGATTAATACTGCTTTTTTTTTCCTTTTTAGAAGGGAAGAGAGAAATGTTAGCAAAAGCAGACAGGAATTTGAGGAGCCCTAGTAGCTTTCTTCCAATGATTTGCCATTCTTATTGACTTTTTTTCTCTATATACCTTGTATTATGTCTCCTACCATACATAAGCTGATGGCTCTGGTCCCCTTGGGTTCCTGACTTAGGGTCAGTAACCTTACTACAACTCTCTATCTGCTCTTTCTGCTTCTCCTAAGCAGGAGTTCTTAACATGGAGTCTAGGAACTTGTAGCTCTCTTTTTTTTTAAAACTTGTGGATACATATTTCACTATAACTAGAGATAGACGATCAAAGTTAGGGTTTCAAACACTAATCTTCCTTTTTTTTTTTTAGCCTTATTGGAGCCCTCCACCCTCCAGTCTAATCCTTTGTAATCCTATTTATTTATGCATTATTCAGGCTAGGGATTTCTGGGCTTGTCAGACTGTCACAGGGATCCATGACACAACAAAGTTAAGAACCTGATCTGTCTCTGACCCAATTCCCCATTGTTCTCTTGAGAGTCAACATTCTTGACCCAGGACTACATGTGTGGGCTTCGGTTTACCCTGCCATACTAGCTCAGCAAGAAGGACTCAGACCTAATCCTCTGACTTCTTCCAACCTGACACTTGGAAAATTTGGTGGCTCTTTACTCTTATTACATAGATAACCGCTCTGAAGTTCTAATGCATCCTGACCTCATCCCCTGCTACTCTTATTCATTTCCTCCTATAAACTTTTCACGGGAGGACCATCCACCATACTGAAGCCCTTCTCCCTTTAGGTCTTTTGTCATTCATTGCACTGCTAATATTCAAGTACTCAAGATGTCTGTTGGTTATCTGACACACTTGCTACCTCATCAATCCATCTTTTCTGGGCTTACGTCTCTTTTCTGCCCCAGAGGGACTGAGATTTAGACCCCTCATAAGTTAAAACTGAGTGTGTCTCCTAATCCAGGTGGAAGCCTCCCCAGTTAGGTCTTCCTGTTCATGGATGGAACAGCGGAGGTGCCAGAAGCTAGAGTTGGTACCCAGGAATAAGGGATCCTGAGCTGAGATGTCCAGGGAAAGAGAAAATGTCCAATCAGAAATGAGGCTGGGTATATGAATATGGATGGGTATATGGTATATGAATGTTATGGAATATTATTGTTCTGTAAGAAACGACCAGCAGGATGATTTCAGAGAAGCCTGGAGGGACTTGCATGAACTGATGCTGAGTGAGATGAGCAGAACCAGGAGATCATTATACACGGCAACAACAGTACTATATGACGATTAATTCTGATGGACATGGCTCTCTTCTACAATGAAATGTTTCAAACAAGTTCCAATTGTTTAATGAAGAAAGCCATATATACCCAGAGAGAGGGATGTGAAATGTGGACCACAACATAACATTTTCATGCTTTCTGTTGATGTTTGCTTGCATTGTGTTTTCCTTCTCAGATTTTTTTTCTTTCTAGATCCAATTTTTCTCGTGCAGCAAGATAATTGTGTAAATATGTATACATATATTGGATTTGTCATATA
>JAJPUD010001963.1:350898-369688 GCA_023553655.1 Myrmecobius fasciatus
AAATTTTAGATGTTTAACTGGGTAAAATGTTAAAATTTTAGATGTTTAAATGAGTAAAATGTTAAAATTTTAGATGTTTAACTGGGTAAAATGTTTAAATTTTAAATGTTTAAAAATAATGGATGCAAGACTCGGATGATTAAAGTGACCTGGTAAGATGGCAAGGAGAAGAGTAGGAATCTCAGGTAGGTCTTCTGCTTGCAAATTCACTGGTTTTTCCAGAGCCAAACAGGATCAGTAGTAAAGTGACTCATTGCTGAACTACTGAACCAGTCTCTCCCTATCCACCTGCCTAAGGGAAGGATCAGTCCCAGGGCTTGGGGTGGAGCCAGGCCTACAGGTGGGGGTTGTGTCCCCAGAGACTTCAGGACTGAGGAATGCAGGGGTGGAAGACCAGCAGGTGCTGACATGTTTCTCCTGTTCTAGTAAATCTGGTTGGCTCCTGATGCCTCTGAACCAAATTAAGTGACCAGATCTGTGCTCCATATGAAATACGGCCCGTTTTCCTGTAATCAGAGGATTTCCTAAAAGGAGTCAAAGATTTCCTTCAAGTCTTGGTAGAAAGAAGCCATTTTACGCTGTGGAAGGATATTTTCACTTTCTCCTCCTTCTTCTCCTCCTTTCTTCTTTCTTTTTCTTTCTTCTTTCCTTCCTTCCTTCCTTTCTTTTTCACTTCTTCCTTCTTTTCTTCCTTTTTTCACTCCTTCCTCCTTTCTTTCTCCCCTTCCTCCCTCCTTCCCTTCCTTCTTTCTCCTTTTTTTCTCCCTTTCCTTTCTTCCTTCTTCCCTCCTTCCCTTGCTCTTTCTCTTTCTTTCTCTCTCCCCTTTCTCTTCTTTTTCTCCTCCTCCTCCTCCTCCTTCTCTGAAGGTATAGCAAGTTAAAAGCCTGAGACCCAAAAGTAATGATTTAAATCAATATTAGTATGTAAGGGGGTCTCTAGGTCCCAGGGCTCACTCTATTCTTGACACCATCTAGTCATTTATCAGAGCTGTGAAAGAAAGCAGAGGTGGTGCAAAGCAGAAGCAGAGAGATAACTAGAACTTTGAAAGACAGAATTCTAATGCAAAAAAGAGCTGGGCATGCTGGGACGGATTGGGTGCTGAATAGTCTTGTGTGTTATTCAAATGTCCTTTCCTTTGTACTTGAAGATCTTTTTCCCGATCAGCATTCTGCTGATTCTCTGTCTGGGTCTCTGTTTCTGTTTCTCCTCCTCTCTCCCTCCCTCCTCTCCCCCTCTGTCTCTCTGTCTGTCTCTTTGTCTCTGAATCTCTCTCCTCTCTGTCTCTCTTTTCCTTAGCTCTTTACCCCAGCACCAGTAGTGAGAGCTTTGCAGCACTGATGCTATCAGGAGATAGTCTCCAGGAGCTTTTTCTCCTCAGGGGCTGGAACTCCCAGCTATTTGTCACAGTCAGGGCAAACGTCCAAAGCTTGGAGCCAGGGTCTCCCTGGCACTGGAAAGAGGGAGGGGAGACGGGGACATTTGGGTGGGTTTTGTTGAGATCTCTGTGATAATCTTGGGTCTGTTAGAGTAGCCTTACTGCTGGTAGTGTGGGAGAACGGAGAGAGGGTGCCGAGTGAGCTCAGGGATCTTAAGTATCAGTCAGTAATTTTTTGTTGTTGTTGAACCATTTTTGGACTTCTGGGTATCTCAGAACATGGAGTCAGTTGGAGTTGTTTTATCTCTGGTGCATAATTTCTGTTCTAGAAAGATCTGAAAGCTCCTAGGGATCAAAGAAAATATTTATTCCTCCACCTAGTTGACTCAGAAATTGGGCTTCAGTCTTTTGGCAGACTGGAAACTTATGAGATTTGGTCCCTGACCACTTTATCCACTCACACCCCTCCTTAGCCTGTATTTTGCCTGTCCCATCCTGCACCTGATCTTTTTTTTTTTTTACCCCTGAAGCATCCTGACCATCCATCCTTCTGTCTCAGTCTCCAATAGTGCCCTGGAGCTGGGATGACCTGGCAAGGGCTTAGGAAGGCACTCCCTGCTTCCCCTACAGAAACTAAGATTTATTTCTTTCTTTTATTAATTTATTTATTAATAATAAAATATTATTACATATTAATTTACTTATTAGATCTCTGGAGATATTGTTATATTTGATGGTAGGTTCTATTGTCTCCATTTCTATATCAGTCTACATAATATTCTATTTCATAATGTGGTTTGCCCTTCATTTTCAGAGAAAACCAACGGTATCACGGGATGATGTCTCGACTGGTACGTGAATTGGATTCCAGTGAGACAGAGCTGCACAGACTTGTCCATCTCAATCTTTTCCAGAGTCCTCGAAGTCGACAATGTCACGATGACCGTGATGGGTCCAGGATGCACTGGGTCCCCTTGGCATTTTCAGGACTGATCAAGCTCTGAGCATTCCATGGTGTCTGCTTCAGCCAACTTCACAGCCATTGGGAAAAAATTATCCTGGTCCACACATTCACCAGGGGAAGTCTTCACATGCTCGGGGTTGACCTCCTCAAGGTCACTGATGACTTTGGGGCTTGAGCTGCCCTCAACTTGGTCCATGGAGACAGTTTACCAGGTGTGGCTGCTACTTCTTGGACCTACAGGTGACAATCAGGTAGAGACCAAAGGTGGATGAGTAACCCTGAAAAGGGGCTAATCTAATCAACTGATCACCCTATATACCTCATCCTAACAATAATAATGTATTCTATAATATTATTTGGACAGGGTTGGATTCCAGCTGCAATACCAAGCTAGGCTTTTCCAGGGGATATGAGAGCCTAACCAAGTGTGTATATATATATATATATACTTGTTATGTATGTATGTATGTATACATATATGTGTATATATGTACATATATATGTATATAGAATTGTCTCTGTGGGCAAAAGTATAATGCTGATGTGGTGCAGTGGGGAAAACATGATAGGAAAGTAATGCTAGAACAAAGAAAGTCATTGAAGCTTTTTTTTTTTAAATGTGCTTAAGAGAGCAAAAGGAAGTTGAGAAGGAAACAATCAGCAGTTTTAAAAGTGATAGATGGCATTTATCACAACTTTAAAAAAAAAGCCCAAACGGAAGTGTTATGTTTTCAGATACAATCCTCCTTGTGCTCTGCTCTCTACATGGAAATGCTCTTTATTCTGGTGTTTAAAAATTCAGAATAAAAAAATGAAATTTAATTTAAAGAAAAAGTATATTAAATCTAGAACAAGAGGACCCATAGTCAGTTCTAATTCTGCCATTGCTACCTGTGTCCCATATCCTTTGACTTCTCTGGGCTGCAAAGTAAGATTATGGGTAGATAACCTTTTCATCTTTCCCCGATCTGAATCTGCCTTCCTGTAAATGAGTTTATAGGGTGTCTTTTCAGATAAAGTTTGGATAGTACCTATTTATTAAAGCCTCATAAAAACTAACTTAGGGAAGAGCAATACTGCCTCTCTTGCTTCCAATATGTTCATTCTCAGTTTCCTGGGTAAGATCATTCTCATCTCCCATCCCAATCCCCATTACATGTGGGGGCTGCCTCTCACTTTCTATGCTGAATCTTCTTTTTTTTTGTCTTCTCTTTCCTTTGATGACATTGTCAATTTTCATGGATTCAGTCATGATCTTTATGTATATGATTCTCAAATCTATGCATCTTTAAGTCTTTCCTAAATTCCATTCTTTTACTTCTGGTTCCCCTGACTTCCTTCTAGTTGAAGCCAAAATCTTGCCTTTTCTCATCCTCCTTAATTCTAATGCTTTTCCTCTTTAATTATTTGCAATTGATGTCCAATTTATAGCATGTTTGTACATAGGCATTTGCCTGTTTACTCCCCCATTAGGCTCTGAAGTAATTCTTTTTTTTTCCCCTCAATTCTATTTTATTTTTCCAAAAAGATAATTTTCAATATTCATTTCTGTAAGATTTTGAATTCCAATTTTTTCCCTCCCCCTTCCCAAAACAGCAAACCATCTGATATAGATGATCATTTTAAACATATTTCCAAATTAGTGGTATGGGAAAAATCAAGACAAAAGAGAAAAAAAACACAAGAAAGAAAAAGCAAACAAACCAACAAAAAATGGTAAAATAGTATGCTTCAATCTACATTCAATCACCCTAATTCTCTCTCTGATGTGGATGGTATTTTCCATCCAAAGTCTACTGGAATTATGTTGGGTCACCACACTGCTGACAAGAGCTAAGTCTATCATAGTTGATTATCACATAATCTTGTTTCTGTGTACAGTGTTCTCCTTCACTCACTTCACTCAGCATCAGTCCATGCAAGTCTCTCCAGGCCTCTCTGAAATCGTCCTGCTGGTCATTTCTCACAGAACAATAATATTCCATAACATTCATATACCATAATTTATTCAGCCATTCTCCAATTGAAGGGCATCCATTCAGTTTCCAGTTTCTAGCCACTACAAAAAGGGCTGACACAAACATTCTTGCACATGTGGGGCCCTTTCCCTCCTTTAAGATCTCTTTGGAATAAAGGCCCAGTAGAAACACCACTGGGTCAAAGGGTATTTGCTTTTATACTCTTTGGGCATTGCTCTCCAGAGTGGCTAGCTAGGTCAGCAGTGTCTTGAGAGCAGGAACTGTCTTGCCTTGCTTATTGACTGACTACATCATCAATGGCCTAATGGACGTTTCCATCTGGGTATAGGCATTTCAAACTCAACATGGCCCAAATAGGATTTATCTTTCCCTATCCCTACTTCATCCCCTCAAAAAAAAACCTTTCCTATTTCTGTCAAAGATTCCACTAGCTTTTATGTCAAGGTTGCAAACTTGGGTGACTGAAAGAATGGTGGTGACATTAATAGAAATAAGTTTTGAGGATCAATACCTCAAGGAGAACCCTAAATTCTGTTGTAAAAATGTTTAATTTGAAATGTCTATAAGAAGTTCTAATAGAAATGTCTAGCAATAGATAGATAGATAGATATAATATATATTATATGGTAATATAAGAGTCAGGAGAAAGGTTAAGGTTGGCTATATCAATTTGGCAAACATCTGCGTAGAGATGACCATTGAATCTAAAGAAATAGACAAAATCATCAAAGGAGAGAGTGTAGTAGGGAAAGAAAAGAAGAGGACACAGAGCAGAGTTTGGGGGGAATCCTTCACTTAATGCATGGTAGAAGATTGATCCTCCTTCAAAGAAGACTGAGTTTTTTTTTTCCTTCTTGATCTGATTTTTCTTGTGCAACAAGATAATTATGTAAATATAAATACATATATTGGATTTAACATATTTAACATGTATTGGGGAGGAGGTGGGAGGAAGGAAGGGAAAATTTGGAACAAAAGGTTTTGCAAGGGTCAGTGTTGAAAAATTGCCCATGCGTATGTTTTGTAAATAAAAAAATAAGAAAAAAGAAAATAAATAAAAAAAGAAAAAAGTAAAAGAATAAGCAACAATAACAAAAAAAGAAGATTGAGAAAGAATGGTTAGAGATGAGAACCAAGAGAAAGGAGTATTACATGAATGAAGATAGCATTAAAACAGTCTCCAATTCAAGCTTGAAATGTTCACATTCACAAGGCTGTCAGTCTCAGAACCTGGTCTTATCTCACCTTCATCTCCATGGGAGAAAGGTTTATTGACCTTACATCCTCCATATTGTTTACATGGGCCCTCTTCTCTCCACTTCCAATGCTTCTGCTCTGAGTCAGTCTCTTATCACCTCTTCCCTGGACTATTACAATAGTATCTCCCTTAATTTTCCTGCCTCCAGTCTTTCCCCTCTCCAAGCCATCCTTTGATATTCTTCAAACACCGACCCGATCAAATCTTAGCTTTCTCCTCCCACCTTCCCTCCATCTCCCAACATACATTCAAAACCATAAGATAAGTCTGTAATAAAAAGCCATTTTCCTCAGCTCCCTCCACAATCTGGTTCTTGCACAATTTTCCAGTTTCCTTTCATAGTGAGGAAATTCCCTCCACAATCCAAGTCAGCAGCTTCTTTCTCTGGAGGTAGGGAGAGGTGAAGGAAATAGCTAGTGCCCCAGTCTGGCTCAATCTGGCTTCAGGCCATCCCATAACTGAAATGCTCTCTCTTCATCTCTTCCTCCTCCACAATATGATCAAGAATAACAGAAAGCATTTATTAGGCACCTTTGTGCCAGGTTCTGAGGGCAGAATCACAAAGAAGGACAAAAAACCAGCCCCTGCCCCCAAAGAGCTCACGGGAGACGATATAATTTCAGAGACAAGAAGTAAATTCGGAGATAACCTCCCCTAGGTCATCCAGCCAGTAAGTGCCAGAGGGGTGACTTGAACCCAGGTGTCCTGGCCTAGAGACCAGGTGTCTGGTCATTAAGACATAGTGCCCCCTTTGCAATGGGGGCATCCCATACCACAGTCTTCTCTTGCCTCTTCTAGCTACCCACTCTGGCCAGACTGCCCATGCCCTGGGACCACTTCCTGCCTTAATAGAAGGCACCCAGCTGGTCCAGAGCTTTGTCTCAGTGTCAAGGACAATTCATTTCATTTCTCTGGCCCTCCCTAACCCACAAATGGACAGGGGGTGTGAAGGGAAAGAAAAGAGCATCAATGAAACATTTGAAAAACGCCCGGAAGAGACAGAAGGAAGTTCAGAAAAAGATACAAACAGGGAAGGGGGGGGGGTACTACTGTGTTAAATTTAATGTGTATTAAAACAACAACAGATTGTATGTGATAGAAGTTCATTGTTTCACATTCAAACTTTTTTTTCAGTTTTTCTTTGCAATTAGAAATGTTTGTGTTTGCTGATATTTATACTGTTCATTTTATGTTTTCCTTTTATATTGAAGGAAGAAGGTAGACTAAGAAGGCTTCCTCTAGGTCTAGATCTTATGATGACCCAATTTTTGTTGGTGTCTCCTCCTGCCTGCTAATTTTGGGGCTGGTGGACTGATTTTTCATTCTATAAAGATTTGCCAGTCTTTAAACTACCTGCTGGTCCGGTTCACTGCCCTGACCTTGGACAGAGGCAAATGCCCCATCACTTTCCTGTACCGAGCCCTTGGCCTTGGTCCATGGCTGAAGGGATGCCCTTTGAGTCTCCCAAACCTGCCGCCATGTTGCCATTCTCCGCAGAGTTAATGGAAAAACATTTATACTCTAAGCACTAACGGACCGAATATAAAGTTAAAATTGTCCTTACTCTCAAGGAGCTCACCTTCTATTGAGAGGAGACAATAACGAAGGTCCCAGGTTTTGGTTTAGTTGATGGGACAGGGAAAGGTCAGGCAGTACTTAGGGAAAGGAGCAAGACAGATGGCAGGTCCTTAAGGACCTTGGGGAGTCATGGCAGGGCAGATGGTCAGTCCCTGGCCCCTAGGGCACTCTTTGAAGCACAGATGTTGGGAGTGCAAAATCTGCTGTATTTACTGTGGAAGGAGATTATGATAGCAATAGAAAGGAATTCCAATACCTGAGGCAAAATCAATTAAGCCAAAGGATGGAAAGGACTGTGGTAGGGGAACTCCTACCTGCTCTGCTGCTGGCCCTGGTTTGGGCAAACCATAGTTTGTTCAGTTGGCTGAGTCATGCCAGCCGATTGTGTGTGCCAGCCTGGGTGTGAAGGGTGCGGTGGGTAAGAAGGAGCAATAATAGGGCCATCAGCTGGGCCACGGAGACCAGCTTCTCTGGATGGTGAAATCACGCCCAACCCTCCCCCAATTGTCAATATGGATGCCCAGTATTATTTAGGGCTCTGGGGCAGCCTCCTTACTGCCACTTGGCAAAAATCACCATCCCTGTGTATTGGGTTTGGGGGACACAACCAACTCCTCTTCCTACTTCATCCTCACTTCATTTGAACCGAGTCCACCAATATTTACCGAGTGCCTCACCATGAGTAAATAATGACATTGGGTCCTGTGGGAAGCTGGAATGAATAATCCATTTCAACAAAAGCCTTACAGTAGGAGAGATTCCGTGCCCAGCCCTGGGGATGCAGGGAGGAAAAGGAAAAGGTTGAGATCCCATAGCCTGGGTGTGAAAGGTCCCTGCAGGGACCCCCCAGCAGGATGTAAGGGCCAGTAACTGGAGGGAAGGAGGACTGGCTCTCAGCCGGCTGGGGAGGGAGAGGAGGGATGAAAGGCTTCCCAGAGCTGCACCTGAGTGAGCCCAGGAAAGGAAAGGGCAGGAATCAGAAGGATTCCAGGCTCATGTCTGGGGTCAGGAGGTGAAATGCTGAGATCACAGGACAGTTTGTGCTGTCCATTTGCCTAGAACACAGAGTGAAGGAAAAGTAAGAATTTGTCCCGGAAAGGTCAGGTCGGAGCCAGATTGCCCAGATACCAAACTATCAGCCTGAGGATGAGACATGAGAAGGACTCCAAGTTACCTATTGTCTAACTCGCACAGGGAAGTCTTGGGCAGGAATACCTCTGAGAAAAGGAGGTGGTTCTGACCCATTGGGAAGGCCCGAATCAGTACCGGAGCTCAGAGTGGAGAGCTGGAGGAAGAGGCGTCCACGGGGGAAGTCCTTCGTGGGCCACTGAAGTCTTAAAGTCCGTCCCGTCAGGGATAAGGACCCCACACTCTGTTTTATACCAAGTCTTCTCGGAACCATTTCTCTTGGCTCAGCAGCTTCTCTGGAATCGGCCCTTGGGAACATGTCTAAATGGACTTCCCCATTTCCCCAAATCTGTGTCCAAGAGAAGCTTCCTTGTTTTCTCCCAATCTTTCGGTCTCCACCACCCAATTCAGTCATTAAGTCCTTGCCACATGCAAGACCCATGCAGGGGGTCCCCAGCTCACAAGCTTTCCCATCTCAGTTTCCTATTTCCTTTCCCTGAAGAGGGCCATGGAGGGCATGCTCACAGAATTACAGATTCTTGAGGGCTCTGAAAGGCCATCCAGTCCTCTGAAGAGGCTCCTTTCCAAGGTCCCAAACAGGAGGCTGCCTCGAAGAACCTGGGAACCAGAATTCCCAGGAGAGCCCATTCTGTTCTGGACTTCTCTACCATTGGTCCCTCCTGACATCAAGTCTAAACCTACCTCGTATCAATTTTCACTCTTCACTTCTCGTTCTGTCTTCCCACTCCCTCTTAGGACGGCTACCATGTTCCTTCACCCCAGCCCTGTTTTCTCTTGTCCAGGTTAAATATCCCCCATTCCTTCAGCTGATCCTCATGGGACATGATCCTGAAAAGAGAAAGGAACTCCTTTCTTTGGAGTTAGGAGAGCAAAATCGTCATCCACTTTGTTTAATCTCTCTGGATCTGTTTTCTCATCTGTAAAAATGGCATTGATGGTCTCTCAGGTCAGTTTTTGATCTATGATCCTATTACCTTTTCTTTATCCTTCTATTACACCTTCTCCAGCCTATCAGCTTGTGTCCTTCTCAAAAAGTGATCCCCAGACCCAAACACCATGGGCCCTCTCTGGCAATCAGAATGCAATGACATGCAGCTTCCCTAGCTCTTAAGAGACTTCTCTTTAGCTAGTACATGATACTGTTAAATCATTTTGACCCTGCAGTTCTTTTTTTTCTTCTTTTCTCTTCTTTCTTTCTTTAGAAACCCTGATCCCCCTTTCCCCCCCAGCTGTCTGCCCAGCCACTTTATCCATCTTGTTTTTCTCTGGTTGTTTTTCAAATCCACGTGTAAGATTTTCTATCTATCCCAGTTCATTTTATGAGATTGAGCCCATTTCTTTAGCTGGCTAAAAATTGGGGGGATCCAGACTTTGCATTCTAAAATGTTACCTATTCTTCTCAGTTTGGTCACTTGGAACATTTGATAAACATACCATTTATGCCTTTGGCCATGCTGATAATAAAACAGCCCAGAGGCAAGAACAAATGTCTAAAGCATCCACTGGAGACTTTCTTGGCCTGTGACTGTGAACAATCACTCTGTGGGTCCAGGCACTCAACCAGCTCCAAGTCCTAACTTTATGCCATCCTTTCCCCATCTTTTTCATATAACCTTCCTGAAAAATTTTGTCAAATGCTTTTCTAAAATCTTATGAAACTGCCCTCATGATTCTATTCCTCTAATATATGAAAATTAGCTTAGTCTGCCATCACTGACTCATCTGCTCTAGCTCTCATTTCTAGCTGTTCACTGACCATCCCTTGAATACGTCCTGGAATTATCAACACCAAAGCCACTTCATGGCTTCTAGCTTACAAGAGAAGATCATTTTTCCTTCTTTTTTATGAGAGAACTAGGACCACATTTGCCTATCTTTGGTAGTCCTTGGTTCTCCAACAGTGGAGGCTCATCAAATTCACTAGTCTGACACATCCTGCAGACCTGAACTTAACAAAACTAGCAAGGTGTCCTATTATAAGCTATTTATCATGGGTGGGACAGCCAGGTGGAATGGTGAATAGAGGACCAGGTTCTGAGTTCAAATTCTAGCCTCAGACACTAACCAGCTATGTGACCCTGAGCAAGTCACTTAATCCTGTCTGCCTCAGTTTCTTCATCTGTAAAATGAGCTGGAGAAGGAAATAGCAAACCTCTGTGCCAAGAAAACCCAAATAGAATTGCCACAAGTCATGCACCAATGAAACAACTCAACATTTAACTTGGGGATCGACTC
The DNA here is from genome assembly GCA_023553655.1 of Myrmecobius fasciatus. Taxonomy (NCBI): domain Eukaryota; kingdom Metazoa; phylum Chordata; class Mammalia; order Dasyuromorphia; family Myrmecobiidae; genus Myrmecobius; species Myrmecobius fasciatus. The sequence continues at coordinate 361,438 of JAJPUD010001963.1, forward strand.
CCTGCAACCCATTTTTGGTCTGCCCTTTCAAGTCCATATTTGTGGCACAATGCCTGGAACATAGTAGATATTTTACAAATGTTTGTTCTCCCCTCCCCTTCCCTTCTTGAAAAAGCCAATAAATATTTATTAGGTATCTACACTGTGCCAGGCTCTGTGCTAAGAACTGGAGATACAAAAAGGGACAAAAGATAGTTTCTGCCCACAAGGAGCTCAGTCTAATGGGGGAGATGCCAAATATGTACAAAGTATGGACAGGATAAAGGAAGGGAAGATCCTGGAATTAAGAGATATTGGGAAATGTCTCCTGTAGAAGTTGAGATGGAAGACTGGTTCACCAAAATGGGGGAGGAACAGGAAAGAAAAGCCTGTTAAGAATTGTGAATCTCCATCTTCTTTAAATTAGCATCAACTTATCAGTCTTGCACAGTGGCTCTATCTTTTCCTTCCTCCTCCTCTCTCTCCCAACAATGAAAACAACCTTTTTTCCCCCAAAAAATTCCCACAAAGTTATCATCTCCATGCAAATGATTTTTAGATCAATTAATCTAACTAATTGGCCCTAATCTCTGTACTCATCTTTGGTCTTGTATCTCAAAGGCCTATTAACAACTTAGATATCCTGGAGATAACTTAGATGTCCTATAGATATCTTAAATTCAGTATATTGCAAACTAAACTTATTTTCTTCCCCTTCACCCTCCCCTCTCCCTAACTTACTACTGTTTGAGGGCATCACCATCCTCCCAGTCACCCAAGTTCACAACCTAAGTGTCATCCTCAGCTTCTCACTCATTCTCACCTTCTATAATAAATGAGTTGCCAAGTTCTGCTGATTGTACCTTTATAAAATCTCTCATATATTCATTCCCCCTTCCCTGATACTGTTAACACTAGTGCAGGCCCTCATCCCTTTATAACTGTTGGAAATAGACAATGATTGATCTGACTACCTGAAAGATCTCCTACTTCACACTATTTTTCACTCAACTCTCAAAGCAATCTTCCTAGCATACAGATCTGACTAGATCACTTCTGACTCTCCTATTCAGGATGCTCCAGTAGTTCCCTATTGTCCCCAGGAGCAAATGTAACAGAACTTTGCTCCTACCTACCTTTCCAATTTTCTTACTTCTTGCTCCCCTTCCCATGTTTACTGGTTCTTTAATTCAGTGACTGGCCCCTTCAATGCTCCTCAAACAAGATTCTCCATCTCCTGATGGTACATTTTTATACTGAACTCCATGCTTGGAAAGCTCTCTCTCCTCTCTGCCCCTTGCTTCCTTGAAGTCTCATTAAAAATCCCACCTTCTGTAAAAAGTCTTTTCCCCTCATCTTTAATCTTATCTTCAATTTATCCTCTATTATATTCTGATTTGGACATAATTATTTGTATGTTGTCTCTCTCCCCCATTAGACGGTGAGCTTCTTGAGAGACTACTTTTGCCTTTCTTTGTACCCCCAGCATTTTGCACAGTGCCTGGTATATAATAGATGTTTAACTGATACATGCTGACTTTTGGTCATCCTCTGCTTTCCTCACCAGCCTCAGCTCATTCTGAGTTCTAGCATTCATCTCCTGTACAAACCTTTTTTAAAAAAAAATGCAATTGGTTGATAATTTCTTTATCACCTTCACAAATTATCCCTTTATTTCTTCATGTTCCTCAGTTTCTCTTTGTGCCTTCTCTATTTCACCCTAGAGAGCTTTCCTGGGCTGAAAGGAAATCCCTTGTGGCATTTTTAGTCCATGGGATTCTATCTAGCCTTTCTTTGAACTCTAAAATTTCATCTCTTATGAAGGGAGCCAGTTATAATTTGTAGGTTTTTCTCTTCTTCTGTACCACAAATTCTAAGATAGAATGATTCCTCCTTCCTACCATTTCTATCTCAGCAACAAGTTCCATCAAGCTGGTGAGATTCACCAAGATACAGCTTAATTTCACTAATTCCTTCACGTTTTGAACGAGAAAACTATTACTTAGGCAAATTTCAAAACCAAATTTTATTTGGTTTTGCAAGCCGCTTAATTGCTTCTGCTTTTCTGACTGGAGAGCCGGAAGGGAGAGCAAAACACTTCTCCCACAGTCTCCCTTGACAGAGGGCTCAAAGACACCAGCCCTCTCTTCATTTAGCAGTAGCTGCTCTGCTTGATTTCTACTCCACCATAATCTTCATGTTCCATATGCCAGGCTATCTAGTGTCTCTCCAACTCTTTGTCTTCCCCATTAGATTGTAAGCTTTTTGAAGGCAGGGACTGTCTTTCCTTTTTTATTATTTGTATCCCCATCACTTAGCCCATTGTCTGGCACATAGTAGGTGCTTAATATTTACCACAGAAAACATCCACATGCTTCCAAAGAGATTCACATCATGTATATATTGGATTTAATGTATATTGGACTACTTGCCATCTAGGGAAGGGGGGTGGAATTGAAACACAAGCTTTTGCAAGGGCTAATGTTGAGTAATTGCCCATGCACATGTTTTGAAAAATAAAAAGCTTTAATAAAGGAAAAAAAAAAGAGAGATTCACATCACCAAAGATTCTCTACTCTAAGGGAGCCTAAAAGAGGCAGGAAGACCATTGTTCAAATTTGCCCCAGTACTTACTAGCCCTGGGATTCACAGAAGTCACTAGCTCTCATCTGAAAATAAAAGACTGGACCATCCAGCTCAATATGCTATGGATGGAAAATAGGTGACTGTTTCAGTCACCTAATGGGAATGAGACCTTTTATTTTGCCTGCACAATAAATCTCTAATTTTGAAGAGGCAGAGTGGACCAAATGAGCCAACAATCTGACATTAAAAATGTATCCATTAGTGGTAAAATGCTCCATCTCATTCCAAATACTATGAACCATATATCACTGGATTTTTTTATGGTTTCCAAAAAGGAATAAAATTGGTTCTTCAGAGCTTTAAAAAGTGGATGGATTTTGTACCTCCTCGTTGCATCCTTACTATAAAGTTACAATCTCCAGATTATCAAGTAGATCAACAACACAACAAATCGAAAATAGCTTTTTGATGAAAAACTTGTGAAAGGAAACATGTGAGGCTGTTGGATGGGGCTCAGCGCCTACTGTACAAGCCCTTAATTGAGGTAGTCAAGTAAAAGGCTACCTGCAACTTGGGAATTTTGCAATGAGAATAAATAGAATTATTATAAGTTCTAAAAGTACAAAGTGGGGAAAAGATTTTTTCCAAAAATAAATTAAATGAATGAGCAAATAAGTAAAGGAGAGTTTTAGGGGTTTCCATATGATTTCTTTCTCATTTTACTAAGTACCATGGAAAACAAACAGAGGACAATGTATAAAACAGGGCAAATTTGAGAACTGCTGGGAAAATCAGACAAAAACCAAGCTTTCTGTAATGGAGATTTGTGCTTTTCATGTCTCTTTTTCTATTTTTTTATATGGAAAAGTTCATGTTTATCGGTTTCCCAAGTTTTTAATAAAAAAATTTTTTAAAAGAAAGAAATGTATAGCAGTTGGATAGGGGATAAGGGGAAGGCACCAGAATTGGAAGTGAACTTGTGATTTCACTGATATGGAGTCCTTCCAGGAAGGAAATTCCCTCCAACAATGCAACTCTACTCCTCAGTCTTATAGAACCTCCTTGGACAGAGCTGTTGAGCAATTTTCCTCCAGTATTACATAGCAGCTCTTAAGCTCTCTATCCGACCCACCAAGCTGTGTCACTATAAGGAGTAATAATATGATTAAAGTCCCAATTCTGCCACTTTCAAGCTGGGTGATTTGGGGATAACTTACTCCATTCCGAGTATAAAAAGGGAGTATTAACACTCGCTGTTTTCTATTCATGGGATTTAGAACTAGGAAGGACTTTCATTTTGTCAAATGGCCAGAGGCCAGAGACCTACAGCCACACAGAGCCAAGGGTTCAACCTCAGCCTCTAATTTTCTGATTCACAGTAAGAGAAAGGAAGAGGCAAGTTCCAGAGTCGCAGGCTTCCCTGAGGATGAATGGCTGCTCCCTGGAGAGTCTGCCCTTCCCTCCAGATGCTGCCCCAACTCAGAAAGGCCAGCTTTCCTCCCTAACTGATGGGGAATAGCTCACCCAAGGCCATTCTCCAGTCTTCCCCAAGCCTGGCTAGCTCCCCCAACATGGCGCCCGGATCTGGGGGCTCATCATCAGAAACGTATCCCCTGGGAACTGCAAGGCAAAGCTGAAGACAATAAAGAGCTTTTACTGTTATATGGGAAGGAACAGGATTCAAGGAAGGAAGGGGATCCAACACTAAGAGATGCCAACAGATGAGGAAATAGCCCTGGAGAGTTAAGCCGGGAAGACAGAGCCCAAAGTAACGACATCAGATGGAGATTTCCAGTTAAAATGTTTCAGGTACACGGGACTATATTTTCCTATTGTGTAAAGCTGAGATTTCACGTAATTTGATCATTGCCCAAACTGCTTATAGGATCAAAGATTTAGAGCTGGAAGGGACCTTAGAATCCAACAAGTCACTTAACAGATAAAGAAACTGAGGCATGGGACACAGATTTACTCAGAACCACACAGCCAGTGTCTGCATCTGCTTTAAATCCCATTGCAAGCTCAGTGTCTATGGCTACTCCAGGTTTGCTTAGTGTGAGCCATATTCCCTGGCCCTTGTGGTGCTGAGGCTGGAGGACAGATGGCAAAGCTGGTCGATCCGGTCTCCTGCTGTCCTTGCCACGAAAACAGACAAGACTGGAAGCTGAGCCAGGACCTGGGCACCTGGCAGTTCATTTAGCCCAATTCCCTTCATTTACTGAGGAGGAAATAGAGACGCAGAGACCTGAGTGATTTACAGCAAAGATTCGGTATCCATGCTGAGTCTTCAAATCCAAAAGTGTTCATTTTTATAGAAAAAAGAAAGCCAAAAACATTGAATTTTATATTCATCCTGACATTAACAATACCAAAATAAAGTGAGCATTTCCATAGATACTGCAAAACAGGAAAAGATTGTGCAAATCACTATTATCTAAATCTTGTTTATGTTTTTAAGTATGAAATACAAACACAGCCACTAAATTTCAAAGCTGTCCTGCTTATTTGTGGTCTGTGTGGCAGAGAAACCTGACCCCCTCTCACCTGCCCCCAAGTAGAAAAAAAAGCAATTGTAAAACATAAAACAAAATCTCATATTGATCACATCCCAAAAGTACGCACCTAATTCTGCCCCTTGGGTCCATCCATCACCTTTAGGCCAGGGAAGTAGCAGTACCCTGGAATCAATTGCACCGGTCAGTTCCTAAGAGCGTGGTAGCTACTGGAGACTTTGTTCAGATTCTGTTCATTCAACTCTGCATTAGTTTACGTGGTTTCCCTCAAACCATTCCCTTAATTTTTTTTAATGGTGCAATAATATCATATCACCTGTAATCTGTTGGGTCACTCCCTAACTGACAGCTATGGGGTGATGAGAACCAGTGACACAGTTTTGAACAGGAATAGAACCCACAGCCCATTTACCTCAACCTCCAATGTAATGGGAATTAATGACAGAATAGGATTTCATATTTTAAGCTAGCTCAAAAAAAAAAAAAAAAAAGGCCCTATTCTGAGGTTGCAAATGATTCCTTTAGAAGGAACCATCACGTAACCCTGGTCAAGTCAGTCACTTGTGCCCTGAACCTTACTTCTCCTCATCTATAAAATGGGGATAGCACTTGCCTCACATACTATATGTAGACAAACTTGATATAAATGTTAGCTATTATTAGCATTATGACTTGTTTCAAACGATCTGGTGATCCTTCCACTGGTACAAAACTCTCTCCTTTAGGTCACCTCTCATCCTGTGCAGGTCCTCCAAAGGCAGGTCCACGCTACTTAATGTCCTGGAGGCTTTCTTTCCAGTACTACTTTGCCAAATCCTGCCAAATCCCCAACTTGGAATGTAACAGATACCCTTTAAACTCTTGAATTACAATTTTTAAATGTTAAAACATTCACATTCGCAAAATGTGCAAGATTTTACAGCAAAACTTTCGTATACTGAGTTCAATCAGTAAGAAAGTAATTTTAGGCTCCCGAGTGGGTAAGCAAAAGTCAACAAAATTGTGCCTTTACGGGAATCCATTTCTGGCCTTTGTTTGGAATCGGGGACAAAGAGAATAGCCATTTGCTCTAGATGTACTTATTATTCTGTTCACATTTTATGTCCTTTCTCATGATGTAAAATCTGGGTTAAAAATTGTTTTTTTAATTATACATTTACATGAGTTTAACTCTAGCCAAATTATATCTAATATAAGAGCCACTGGGTAGACCCAGAAATTATCAACAAAACTTATAGCAAGGGAATTCATGTCTGGCCGGTCTTTCATAGGTCACAACCATCAGGGACCCAGAATTGTCCTTTCCTAAAACTGACAAACGCATCTCAGCTTTCAAAGACAGGGCCTTTTCTGTGGCCTTTGCCGCTTTGTGTTTGCATTGGCTCAGCCCAAGCACTGAAGACAACTTCTGCTAACACCCTAAAGCCTCTTAATTGAAGGCATTTGTACTAGGAAACACTTCTGGCTCCATCCCATGACCATGAGGTAGTTTACACCAGGATTTATGCAGACTGAAAATGGAAATTAGTCTTCAAAAAAATCCACCAATCCTTTTGGTTTCTTCAGGCGAAAAAAGCATCATTAAAAATACTCCAATGGCCAAGAAGCTGCACAGAACCCGATGATTCTATTGTATCGTTCGGTCGATATACTCTCCTCCTAAGTACTGCTCTTGCTCCTTTTTGTAAAGATAGTCTGCCCAAGACCTAATTTAAGGCAAGTTACCTGACAGTTTTCCTCCCATACCCATCCAAGGTCCCCCTCCCATTTCTTGGCACAGAGAGCAGACATATAATCTTGCATAGAATGTGCATTTTAAAACACTCGGCATTCGCTGCTGCATCTTGTCTGGGATACAGAACAGCTGCCTTATCTTCCTCAGGGTGTCTGCTCCTGACCTGCTGTCCAGTCCAGATTGTAAAGGGCAGGAGCTGGGATCTGATTGCGAGTTTTGCAGCACTTGGCAAGCAGCGTGGGCAGACAGACATTTAAATATAACTTGGTGAGAGGGAGGATGCTTGTACAGGTGTCTTCAGATTCCACAAAACTCAGCTAGAATCCCACGAGGAAAACAGGAACCTAAAGGGTAATTAGCCCCCCCCCCAAATTTTTCCCCCATGATAAAACTGAAACTCTGGGCTGATCTGTTCCAGTAAACCCTAGCGCACAGAGATTGGCACCTGGAGACCTTGGGGGCAGAGCTCCAAGGTACCATTAACCATGCCAAAAAGTTCATGGCTCGACGTGTCTTTAAGCAGCGTTACCTGGCTTGATGCTGTCTAGCCCTAGCCCTGAACTTTTGGCTAAGGCATGGGCGTCAAGACTTGGCTTCCAGCTGGAACATGTCTTCTGCAATGACTTGCAATTCTTAGAACTCCAGGTAAACACCTTTCTCTCTCAACTCCTTTGTCAGATCCACCTGTGGGCTTCCTTTGGATCCCCATGGCAGTTGATGAAACCCCCTGCACTCAGGACTGCCGCCTTGGAACCTCAGGGGGGACAGTTTGGCTGCTAGGTGGTCTTTCTGTACACTCTGCAAGGGTAGGTGAGTGCTGAGAGTGATCCCTCTGGGAGTAACAGAACTCCCCAAGTAGTAATCAGGGGAGATGGTCACGGTTACCTCATTTGCCCAGTTTTATCACTTTGAGATTTTCAACCCTGAATCAAGCATTTACCAAATAAAATAAAAGGGCATCTCGTATAGCAGTAGAAAAAAAAAAATGAATGTTAAGAAGAGTTGAAATAATACTGGGAAATTTGCCTGGCTATAAATAGTTCAAATAGAACCTTTTTTCTTATACACAAGGAAATACAAAACTCTACACTTGAAACTTTTTTTCTTTCAGTTCTTGATTGCAAACTAATATTTTCAATTCTCTTTTATTTATTCAAAACTAATTAATTAATTAATTTTTTTTGCTGAGATTGGGTTTAGGGACTTGCCCAGGGTCACACAGCTGGAAAGTGTTAAGTTTCTGAGATCACATTTGAACTCAGGTCCTCCTGACTTCAGAGCTGGTGCTCTCTCCACTGCGCCACCTAGCTGCCCCATGTACAAAACCATTTTAATGATGGTAAAATGATCCACTCCCCCCTCAAAAAAACCCCACTGGTATGAGGACTATTATAAACAGTTTATTTAAAGACAAAGTAAAAAAAAAAAAAAAAAAAAA